>CM026571.1:31694504-32131660 GCA_015143295.1 Tetracentron sinense
AACTCATGGATCAATGACAATCTCTTAGGCAATGCTCTATGTCTGCACTACCCCCCAGATGCTCTCCCAACCTTGCGTGACATCCAACATGCAATTGACTTCGTCCCTAAATCGACTCTTCCAAATCTGCCACATTTTAGGATGAATCTCACCGAACATTCTGAATTTAAAGGGTAGGTTGATGAACTCCTCAGAAGGGGTTTCATTAAAGAAAGTATGAGTCATTGCATCGTTCTTGCACTACTCACACCTAAAAAGGATGGTTCCTGGAGAATGTGTGTGGATAGTAGGGCAATTAACAAAATTACGGTGAAGTATCGGTTTCCTATACTGAGACTTGACGATATGCTGGATATGATGGCAGATGCCACATTTTTTTCAAAGATCGATCTTAAGAGTGGTTACCACCAAGTCTGCATCCGTCTAGGGGATGAGTGGAAGACCGCCTTCAAGATGAAGGATGGATTATTTGAATGGTTGGTCATGCACTTTGGATTAACTAATGCTCTGAGCACTTTTATGAGCATAATGACTCAGTTGTTGAGACCATTAATTGGTAAATTCCTAGTAGTGTACTTTGATGACATTTTGCTTTATAGTACGTCCAAGGAACAACACCTCAACCATTTAAGGCAAGTTTGCAAAACTTTATGATAAGAGAGCTTGCTTGATAATACCAAGAAATGGTTATCACTATCAAACATAATCATCTTTTTAGGGTTCGATGTTTCATCAGACAACATGTCTGCCAACCCCGAAAAGGTCAAAGTCATTGTTGAGTAGTGGCAAGAACTAAAACAAATTCATGAAGTTTGTATTTTTATGGTCTAGCTACATTTTACGGATGGTTCATTCGGGGATTTAGCTCCATTATGGCCCCTATCACTGATTGCATAAAAAAGGGGGAGTTACATAAAACAAAGTCATCTTTTTAGGGTTTGTTGTTTCTTCAGGCGACATGTCTGCCGACCCCGAAAAGGTCAGAGTCATTGTTGAGTAGTGGCAAGAACTAAAAAAAATTCATGAAGTTCGTAGTTTTATGGTCTAGCTACATTTTACGAACGGTTCATTCGGGATTTAGCTCCATTATGGCCCTTATCACCGATTGCATAAAAAAGGGGGAGTTACGATGGACTAATGCCGCTACTAAGGTGTTTAAGGAGATAAAGTTGAGGATGATTGAAGCTCCTGTCATGTGCCTTCCGGACTTAGCCAAAGTCTTTGAGGTGGCGTGGATGCCTCACGCGTAGGAATAGGTGGAGTATTGAGCCAAGAGGGCCACCCTGTTGCTTATTTTAGTGAGAAATTGAATGAGGCCAAACAAACATACTCTACCTATGATAAGGAATTCTATGCGGTGATACAAGCTTTGAGATACTTACGACATGATCTACTACTGCAATTTGTTCTTTCTTTCCTCAAACCATGAGGCCCTGAAGTATCTCAGCTCCCAAAAGAAATTGAACCCAAGGAATGCAAAGTGGGTTGAATTCTTAGAAGAGTACACCTTTGTGCTGAAACATAAAGCGGGAGTCGAGAACAAGCCATCAGATGCGCTTAGCCGCAAGATTGCACTCTTGAATTCTATGAGTGTGGAATTAACAGGATTTGATCGAATAAAAGAGGATTATCCAACCTGTCCAAATTTTGGGGAAATGTATGTTACTCTTGTGGGAGATCAATTGAGAGTACGCGATGAGTTTGTATTGTATGACTCTTTTCTCTTTAAAGGAAACAAACTCTGCATTCCCCGTACTTCCTTACGGGACTTTCTCGTCTGGGAACTCCATGCTGGTGGAGTAGTTGGCCATTTGGGTTGTGAGAAAACCATTGCCTTTGTCGATGATAGATTTTATTGGCCGAGTCTCAAGCGAGATGTAGCCAAAATTATTAGGCAATGTCGAACCTGCCAGTTGGCCAAGCAACGAAAGTAAAATACCGGTTTATATCCCCCGTTGCCTGTGCCACACTCTCCCTGGCAAGATATTAGTATGAAATTTGTGCTTGGACTTCCAAAGACCATCAAAAAGCACGATTCTGTATTCGTGGTCGTCGATCGATTCTCAAAGATGGCCCATTTTATTTCTTGTTCTAAAACTTTTGATTCTTTTAGGATTGCGTGGATCTTCTTTGAAGATGATGTTAGATTACATGGGATACCGAAAACCATTGTCTGACCGGGACGTGAGATTCATAAGTTATTTTTGGAAGACACTTTCCACATAATGGGAACCCACCTTCAATTCTCATATGCATATCATCCGCAGACAGATGGTCAAAGTAAGGTGGTCAACAGAAGCCTAGGAAATTTATTAGGTGTTTGGTAGGTGACCATATTAGGATCCGAGATTTAGTTTTGCCTACAGTTGAGTTTGCATATAATAGTTTTGTCAATAGGCATGAATCCATTTGAGGTTGTGCATGGGTACAAACCTAAAATGCCTGTAGATCTCATCCCCATGGCACCCCCACATAAGTCATCAGAGTTTGCAGGTGCATTTGCACCACACATTCACGATTTGCATGCTAAGATCAGAAAGCGAATTGCAGTTTTTTTATCGATAATAGAAACCATATATTAATCAAAGAGAGAGTTTACAAGATTATAAACTCAAGAAAAGTCAAGCAAAACAAAAATACAAAGATGTAAAATCAAGAAACGCAACAGAAGCGTTCTTGATGTGAGAGGGGCATCCTGTCCACACAAAATAGCTCGCAAGTTTGCGCATGCTTGCCCATTCTAGAACTAATTGGCTGGTATGAGAGCAAATACGTTGAAGAGAAGACGGAGAGTCCTCGAAAACTGTCTTGTTTCTCTTTTTTCATATCACCCACAAAATGGCCCCAGGGAGGACCGCCCAAATTGTCTTTCACGCACTATCCTCACTAACCAAGATCCACTAGGACAAGAAGTTGTGAAAGGAAGACCCAATCTACACATACTCAGGATAGAAAATACCCCAAGATCACACCCACCAAAGGACAATACAACAACAAATGATCCACCGTCTCTTCCTCACGAAGGCATAAGAAACAACGGTTAGCCTACCTCCATCCTCTAAATTTCATGTGATCACAAGTAAGAATCTCATTCAAAGCTGCATTCCATAGAAAAAAGATACATTAGAAAAAATTCCTAGATTCCACACAATTCTATGAGGGAAGGGTGCATAATGAGTTGACCCTAGCGATTGTAAAAATAATCTAACTGAGAATCGACTATTGTTACCCTAGACTAGAATCCAATATCTCTGTCATGAGGCCTCAAAGAGACTGAGCCAAGCCGCAAAAATAGATGACTCAGATCATCTATTTCCCAATCATTCAAACCCCACAGCAACTTGGGACACCACACCACCCCAGACTCTTACATCTCAAAGTAGTCCCCCACTAGAGTGTCCCTATTGACTGCCAAAAGGAAGATATTACCAAATTCAACCTGCAGTGTCGTAGAACCATACCAAATATCTTTCTAAAACGAATCTCTAAACCCCTACCGACCTGGAATCGAAAATTGGGTACCACTAGGTTTGCAACAACAATGATGCCCCTCCACAATCCTACCCATAGGAATGTTTGACCCCCTGTGGGACCCACCAGGATTCCTCACCGTACTTGGCCACGATGACGGGCCGCCATAAACACTCACAGTCCACTATGAACCTCCAAACCCATTTCCGCAACAAAGCCTTATTCACTAGAGCTAAGAGTTTCAAATTTAGGCCCCCACAACTCTTGGGACAACAATTATTTTCCCAAGTTCTTGGTGATATCGAAAGTTGTCGCTTTGCCCATGCCATAGAAAGTCTCGTTGCATCTTCTAGAGAGAAGAGGCTACCGACCGAGGAATGGTGAAGTTAGACATGAAGTATGTGGGAAGACTATTAAGGACAATCTTAATCAAAGTTAGTTTCCCTCCTTTTGATAAACATGTCGATTTCTAACCTCATAGTTGTTTAGCAAACCTCTCCAATACCGGTGTCCATACGGATTTGGTTTTAAAGCCTGCTCCTTGCGGCATACCAAGGTAAATGGATGGCAAGGACCCCACTTTACACCCTAAACCAGAAGCTAAGACGTCGACATCCCTCGCTTCTCCAACACTCAGTATTTTTTACTTTGCCAAGTTAACCCTTAAACTTGAGACAACTTCAAAGCATTAGAATTAAAATCTAAATATTAGCAGGTTCTGACATGAGGCGCCACAAAAGATTAGTTTGTCATCCGCAAATTGAAGTTAATAGTGAAAAATATAAAACATTTGCTGATTCACATCGTTATGGTAAAGAATATTAAGTAGGTGATTATGTAATGATCCGCATTAGGCGAGAGCGTTTTCCACATGGATCTGCTAAAAAATTACAAGCCCATAATGCTGGACCATTTCAAATCTTGAAGCGGGTTGACCCTAATGCTTATGTGGTGGAACTTCCACCTGATATGGGCATTAGTCCAATTTTCAATGTGGATGACTTTTTTTTTAGAGGTCCAACATCATCACCCACTGACCACCCAGATGATCCCAAACCTAACCCATTCTTTACACTAAGCCCACCTCCACTACCAGTACCTCCCCTACCACCCATGCATTGCAAGAAAGCGTAGATAGAGGATATATTGGATGAACAGATGGTTTCCACTAGACACGGGGGATATTTGGAATCTTGGATGAATAGATGGTTTCCACTAGACACAGGGGATATCAAAAGTATCTTGTCAAGTGGAAGGATAGATCAGAGACATATTGCACATGGATTACTTGGGATGAGTTACAATGACTTCATCCGTATCTTTTGGAGCACAACAACAACTTTCTTTTGCCAATGGCAAAATCTTCTCAACCGAGAGTTGATGCGAACATCAGATCATCCGGTGTTAGGGTATACCAATGGAGGAGGAGGAGAGCCACTACACAAGTCTCCCTATGGATGGATGACTTGTATATGGGGCTTAGTTCGAGCAATTGACAGAGATCCACCATTGGATCATGTTTTTGAGAGAGATCCACCGTTGGATCGTGTTTTCGAGAGATATCTACCATTGGATCTAGAGATGAAGATTTCAAGGGTCACGATTAGCCCATAATACTAGTTTAGTTATTTATTTTATTTTATTAGAGTTTCTTTTATTAGTAATGACATTCTTCTAATTCTTTGGGTTTATTTGGGTAGTAATGACACTTTTGTAATAACTAGTACTAGGTCTTTATTCATTTTTCTATAAATATTCTCTTAGAGAAATAGAAATTTGTAGAATTTTCACCATTGGTGGGAAGCCAAGGTAACTTAGATCTCCTCTCTTGTTTTCTTTCTTCTTGTACATTACTTTTTTTTATGTTGTTTACTTTGCAAACCCAAATCAACCAAAGCCCTAGAAATCTTTTCTCCTTGCTGCCTTTCAATTTCCAGCCTTTGCATAACAAAACCCAAACCCAAACCCTAGACCATTCCCAAACCCTACACCTTATTCCTATGCTGCCGCACCCCTATTCCCCAAAACCCTTGTTGCCGTAGCTCCTTTTCCCTGCTGCAGCCACTGTTCCCCTATTGCTTGCTGTCTTGATTGTCTTACAGCCTGCAGCCCTTTTCCCCATTAGCCGTACCACCCCTTTGACCCTTGACTTGCTGCCAAGGTTTGAAATTTCGACGATATTTCGATATCTCGCATGAGATATCTCGATCACGACGGGTTTCGAAATATCTGAACCATGTATTTTAGTTTTTACAAAATTTCGTGAATTTCGATCGAAATTTCGTATATTTCGACAAAATTTCGTATATTTCAGTCGAAATATTTTCTACTGGGTTTTTTTTTTACATTTTCTTACACGGTTTTTACAAAATTTCATATATTTCGACGAAATTTCATAGATTTCGATCGAAATATTTTCTACTGTTTTTTTTTTTAATTTTTAAATTTTCTGTTGTTTACTTATTTATTCTTAAGTTGTAATGGTCATTTACAAAATAGAACATATGTTATAAAATAATAAATTTAAATGCCTCTTTATAAATTAATTTTATTCTTATCTATATTTCAAAACCCTCCCTTAGATTACACTAATTACAATAATTTGTTTTAAAAAAATTGCATAAATGACCATATTACCCCTATGTTGCAAGTATTAACCTAATTATATTTTATAAATTAAATATTATTTAACTATTCTTAGTATTGATTTTTATTATACACACAATAAAAAATTCAATAAAATCTTAATACAATTTTTTAATTTTAACTATTCTTAGTAATGATTTAACTATTCTTAGTATTGATTTTGATTGTATTTGAGTTAATTGTTATGCTTGATTGAGAAATGAATGCAACTTTTTATGTAAGTTACATCAATATTAGTGATCATACATTGTTGTCAGCATCAACGCATGTCTTTGGCTCCCTTCTCAGTGCATCTCTTATATACATTATTGTTTTTGTAATTTTTTTGATTCTCAGATGTGTATTAACATCTATTTTAACATTTCCTTAAGTTTCATTGAAAAATTTCATGTTTTTCACTATTTGTTTCAAAATTTTCCTCCACGTGCGATATTGTTCCCTCGATATCAATATATCTTGTGAAATATCCTCGATATATCTTTTTTCCATGGCTCGAAATGACATGCGAAATCGAAATTTCGAACCTTGCTTGCTGCCACACCACCCCTACAGATCGATATTGCTGTTGCAGACTACCACAGCCCTATATCTGATTGTTATAGCCTTCCTACTTCATCCAGACAGCACCCATAACAATGTAACGTTACTTAATACCACACAACCCTCATTCTATTGCTACATCAACTCCAAACATAACCCTAATTTTATAACCCTAATTTCTATGTTTTCTTTTAGTATTGCTGCTGGCTTTTATGAATCTACAATTCCATATTATTTGAGACCCTAAACTACATGCATGACTAAATCCTAACCATTATTGAGATTAAATTAATTTTCTTGAAATCTTCTGTTGACAAGAAATTCTCATTGACTATTGGTTTAAATCCCTAAGCTAGTGGAAGTTCCCACTTCCATTACAATCACCTAATTTAATTTGGGAAATCTATTACTGTGGGATTGTGATTTGGCCAAGGGCATTAGCAATTCCCTTTGAATTTCTCATTATAACCGTTGAACCTAGATAGTTTATTGTTTTATGATTATTGCAATTAACCTTCTAATCTCACAATCATGTCATCCTAGGTTAGTTGTATAGTCCTGCATCATTGAGCCCCTTAGTGGGTTATATAATGGCCTTCGGGCTTGTCATATTTGATTATCAATTTAGTTGGATTACAATTGTTGCATCTAATTTTTGTATGATAAATAATTAAGAAAAGAAGAGCAAATAAATATCAAGAAGAACCTTCCTGCATTTTGCAAAAACAAAGAAGCTTCTCTTCTTATCCAAGAGCATCTATCCATTGAGCTGGAATTCTGTTGGAGTTGCTGTTAGGAATGTCTTTTGCTATCATGACCCCATTTTAGGAAGAAGGGGAACCGACTCTTTCTTTTTAGATCATATGACAATGACAATAAATAAGGGGAAAGGGAATGATTATGTGGATTGGGCCTTTTCTTTTGATCCTTTTCCATAATGATGTGTTTCGGAGAGTAGCTATCGTAGGCTTGGTTTATGTACATGTCCAAGAATATCTACATGGATGTTGGTATAAGAGCCCCGATCTTTGTAACAGTCCCAATCTGCTACATGCAATTTTAGAACCAAATAAAAGAGAACAATAGCTTAAAGAGGAAGAAGATGTTCTCATCAAAGGGACATCTGACTTTTTGGTCTCATTGAAGGGAGATCAACACCTCGTAACCTCATTAGAGGGAGATTACACCCCTTTGTCTCATTGGAGGGAGATCAATACTTCTAGTTCTCTTAAAAGAGAAGAAAAAGACTTTTTAATTCTCATTCATAATCCAAAAAGAACCTATTACAAGCCTTTTATAACCTCTTAAGAGTCCTAACTTGATAACTCTTCTTAACTTAGGAAAACAACTTAGTAGCAATCCTAAATAAACTAAGATTTGGGAAATAAGAGTCCCTTATATAGCAACTCACATCCCTAATCTATAATATATGTAACTTATCTTAGAAATCCTAAATAAAAGTCATAAAAAAATTATGACTGTTACATTCCACCCCCATAACAACCTTGCCCTCAAGGTTGGACGCATATACTAGCATGGTGATCTTCTCAATGTGTTGTGCAGCCGATTCCTCGTTATGCTTTTGGACAAATGCTTTCATCAACTTCATCATCTTCATCATTTCTTGCATGTCGAGATGCTCCATGAATACAGTTCTCTTCTTGCTTTTGGTCTCATTTGAGAAAAATAGATGAAAGTGGAAGAAGATGATCTCATCAAAGGGACATCTGACATTTTGGTCTAATTTGAGGGAAATCAACACTTTTTAACCTCATTAGAGGGAGATTATAGCTCTTGATCTCATTGGATGGAGATCAACACCTCCTAGTTCTCTCAAAAGAAAGAAACCTTTTAATTCTCATTCATAATCTAAAAAGAACATATTACAAGCCTTTTATAACCTCTTAAAGAGTCCTAACTCGGTAACTCTCCTAATTTAGCAAAAGAACATATCAGCAATCCTAAACAAACTAAAATTTGGGAATAACGGTCCCTTATTTAACTACTACCTAACCCTAATCTACCCTATTCGTAACTTAACTTGGTAATCTTTTTTTTTTGATTGGTTAACTTGGTAATCTTAAATAAAAGTAAAACATATTAGGACTGTTACAGTGGGTGTACGTAATCATCAATTTTACTTGGTATAAATTATCGTTGGGCATCAAATATCCATCTTAATTTGTTATTGACTGATTGTTCTTTTTGAGTGCTGCAAGGTTCTAAATGTTGATATCGCATGACATGTCTCACCGGTGAGATAAAAATATATCGGGGATATATTGTTTATCATAGTTTTTGTACCCATCGATAAAAAATGAGAACAAATATGGAAAAACATGGAATTTTGCAGTGAAACTCTAGGAAATATTAAAATATATATTAATACACATTTGAGAATAAATAAATTTTAAAAAACAATAATGTACATAAGAGATGCAATGAGAATGAAGCAAAGATGTGCGCTGACAAGTAACGATAATGTATGATTGATTAATATAGATACAACTAACATAAATGGTTTCATTCATAACAATAAAATAGTACAAGCCTCTTTCATACATAATACACCAATGATGACATAATCCAACCCACCCCGAGAACAACAATCAGAATCTCGTGAAGTTATGCGGAGACTCGGACTCATCTCTATCTCGACTAGGTTGACAATAATGTTGATTCTTCACAAAAGTACAATATTGTTCCCAACTCATCACATTTTGGTACAATGATGTTTACTCATGTGCATTATGTTGGTAGTCATTTGGTCCAAGATGTAGAAACACACTCCAATTAATGGATATTGTGAGTACTGATGCACAATTGTCACTGGCACTGTCACATAAAGTCGTACACCTCTATACTCATATCCATACGGCTCATACCCAAAAATATATCCATATGATTCTCTTGGAATTTAAAGTTGAGAGTATTTCAAATGGAGGGTACCCATAATATGCTTAATTTTTTTTGTAAAGCTTGGATGCAAGTCTTTTTCTATTGAACTGTAGTTGACCTTGTAAATAAAAATATTTTTGACAATTAAAATATGAGAATTTTTCACTGGACGTTTAGATTTAAGTAATGTTTTGATATGGTAGAATTCATGAAACTTTAAGATTTGAGAAATACCTTAGCGTTTGAAAGTGGGAATATTGACCTAATCCCTAAAAGGCACAAAAAGCCCAATTTGTTCTTGAACTGGAAAGTTGATTTATTATTTTTCATTTGAATCTAGGATAATTATTATTGAATTCAAGTGGGGGGTATAACGTTATACTTAAATGATAGTTTGTGTAAATAAGCTTTAAATAGGATTTCGTTCTGTTTTATTGCTTAAAAACCAACATTTCCCAGAATATCACACGCTATTGGATGATACCGTCGTCCTATCGATGATATCTTGTGACATGGTGTAAAATTTATATTACCCCATGTAGATGTGTCGGTGACTGTCGACATCGATATATGTCTTTGATATTGATGACATATCATTGACTTTTCAATCCATGCTGAGTAGGACCCTGTGTCTGTCAACAATACAAGTTAGGGTAGTAGCTGCTGATTGATCTTTATAGTTTATACTGGTTTTTAGGAATTCCTCCCATTTCACATTTGAGTGAAAGAATGAGTTCCAGTTGGTCGGATTATGGTTTCAGTTACTCTGGCTTCAACTTGAATTGCAAAAGGGAATTTCTCCCAATTTTGTAGGCATGGTTCCTCTACATCTTTGTTTTTTTGGTTTTACCTGGAGAGGTATCGCAAATGACTAGCTTCAGAGGGAAGCTAGACTATCCTCCTGTGTTATCTAAATGGGCTTTAGATAATGAGTCTTTATTTGGAAATTAACTGCATCCTAAATCTCTAAGTTTTCCATCTTGTTTGAGTCTATTTCCTCATGTTGAATGTTCTTTTTGCAGCTGCAAGAAAATACTTGTGCATTTGTTAATGCTTGTGTATTGGTAAGAAAATAATGGCTTCAACAGGACAACCACCGTCGCTGAAGAGACGGGAATCATCTGTAACAAGAGAAGGGGATCTGCTAACCATTACCCCTTTGGGTGCCGGCAATGAAGTGGGCCGGTCCTGCGTGTACATGTCTTACAAAGGAAAAACTGTATTGGTATGCCACAAATCTGCCGTACCATCTGGTTTTTGCTAATATTTTGTCCGGATTTTAGTGTTTTTTCCTTGACTTGTACGGAATTTTAATGTCTTTTCTTTCCCTTGGTTTGGTAGTTTGACTGTGGAATCCATCCTGCTTACTCGGGCATGGCTGCTTTGCCATACTTCGATGAGATTGATCCTTCAACCATCGATGTGCTTCTCGTTACACAGTATGTATCTATATACCTATCCATTTTAGCCTTTGTATAAAATTTAATGTTGTGGTGTTGTTTGCATCTAGCATTTGATGTAGTTGCTTGCACATACCAGTTCATTTCTGTTGAATTGAGAAACAGAATATGGAACTTGTGGGTAAGATAGCAATTGCTGATTTTTGTTGAACTATGAGCATTGGATAACTTTGGAAATCAACTATTTGTCTACAAGGTCATGTTAAGAAAACTGCATGGCTGTTGTCTTATCATTGTTCAAGAATTATTCTTTATTTTTGGCCTGAAATTCCAACAAATTACCCAGTTGACCCTTGCTTCAAATGCCAATTATATTTGGGAAAGAGAAGGCTAAATTTGAATCTTGTTCCATCAACTGTGTGGAGGTGAACTTGGAAATCCATAGTATATTGAAAATATAGTGATAGGGATTCCCTAGATGAAGCATTGCGTAGGCAAATGCCTACTCAGCCAAAATTTATTTTATTTATTATATTTATAGAAATTGTGGATTTTCCCATATTATTGAAAATATAAAAATAGGAAATAAACCATAATAAGACTGGTGTAGCCTAAGAAAGGAGTACAATTTCTACCTAGTAGTGCAGTAACATATGAAAATAAATTTGTAAAAGCAAATAATTCAGTGGGTTAGTGCCAAAGAAAAAGGAAAAATTGAGATTGAGAGAGAGAAAATTCAACATTCTCCTCCTTTGTTGATGAAGAGAGCCGTATGCATCCTGCTAAAGTTACTCAGAACCGTTGACACTTTTTTTCTATCTATTAAGGATACTTTTCTGCCACCTGATAAGTAAGATAAGTTTTATTTAAATCTATTATTTAATAATTAACATCTGACTTTATGTGGGTCTCGAGCTTTGTTAGTAGCTTTAGCACAGAAAACAATGCCTGGGCAACACTAGGCGACCACGTCTCAGCAAGTGCTTGCTTAGACCCTGATGCAAGCGCTAGGTGTCTCGGCTAGGTGAGGTCGTGGCCTAGGGATTTTTTGTCTACACTGGCTGGTGCTTTCTGAGATGCGGACGGCTAGTGGTGCCTATGGCGGCAATGCCATGTGCTAAAGCACTTGTGAGTTGTGACAAAGGTGATCGCCAAAGACTCATATAAAGTTGGACACTACTTATAAAACATAACATATTTTACTAAATATCAGGTGCTATAAAAGGTTATCTTAATAGAATGAATGATGAAAATAGTGTTAAAGGTTTTGGGAAACTCTGTCTAACTGCAACTGGTTCTTTGCTTTTCGAAGGAGGGGGTTGAATCTGCCCTCTATTTTCTTCTTTTTGGGAGGGAAAATAATAGTGAAATCTGCCCAAAAGTCCACTAATATTTTCCCTTCCATGATTAGACAGTAATCAGCCGATGTAGCTTTACTTTTTCCTAATTTTGTAGGCGTCATAAGTTTCTGATTTTTTTAGTGCCTTGTGAAACAAACTCAGTTGCTTATTATTCGTTTAAAATTTGCTCTGCTTTTTAAAATTTTCTAAGTAGCTTCTGTTTATATTGTTATATTGGTTATGATGATGTTTATGACAAAAGAGAAAGGATGATGTAAGAAGAATTACGGAAGAGAATTCTATATGCGCAAGAATTTGCCTCCCTAGACCAGTTTTGGTCTTAGTTTGCAACAAAGCACTTTTATGGGCACATATACATATGGAATCTATACCATGGAATGGATAACAGGGATGCACATCTACAAGTACATAAGGCTTGCCATTTACGTTGTTCTAATAAGCATGTTCTGGTGTCACCCTTGGGATGGGGGTGTTCCTGCACTTGTCAGACAAAGCGATTTTGCAAAAAGTGGTTTTGGTTCTTGCATAGAGTCAGTGATACTTTTGCAAATTTCCCCTGATGTCAGTGAGGCCTGCTTCATCCTGATATTTGTTGATATAACTCAAGTTTGAAGGCTACGTCCTGCTGTTTCTTGTAATGTGAATTAATGACATGTAACAATGGCTGCCATGGTATTTTTGTAAATATCCCTTGACTTTCTTGGTCTTGACTTCTGTTGATTAAACTTGATCTGGTGTAGTACTCTTTAGATTTATATTGATTAAGAAGTTACATAACAAGGTCATTCCATACTACTCAAAAAATGCTGTGTTGGTCATAGTCACTCAATCATAGCTGTTGGAGAAATCCGTCAGTTTGTTTTCGTCTTTTTTGTCTAAATATATCCTTGCATTTATAAGTCAAATGTATATTTCTAAGTTAAGCTTCTTTTTTTCACTTTTTTTTGGTATGAGACTATAAGCTTATGGTTCTACATGAAGTTTTCTCTGAACATTATTCTTATAGGTGATTGCTAGCAGCACTCTGTCACTCACATTTATTTCGGGTTGTAAGGCACCCATGTATTGCATGATGCATTGAAGCACTTTTTCCTGTTGCAAGAGCTTCAACCCGTTAGGCCATAAAAAAAAAATTAACAAAAGAAAATGTATAAAACTGATTTATAACTTGTTGCAAAAGCAGAGGGAAAAAGTGCTTCCACACGTCATGTGGTATGTGAGAGCGTTTGACAAGTGACAACCTGCATAAAATATGTGCCAGTAGCATTCCTCTTATCATTAACTGTAGGGATGGGTCAGCATGTTAGTTTTTCCAAATCACTATGTATATACCTCATATGTCTGACACTGTCGTACATGTCCATTCTTACAGCGTGACAGAAAGTTGTATTTTGGTTTATTTACATTCTTGTTTGATGTTTCAACCACAGCTACTTATAAATATAATATTTTTTTCTTTGATTTCTGACTGCTTAAACTATTCATGATAAGAATATGCTATTTATGTGCAGCTTTCACCTGGATCATGCTGCATCCCTTCCATATTTTCTGGAGAAGGTCTGCAACTTTATTAATGATTTCTTCTATCAGCTATTGATAATTATTTTGTATACCTTCATTTTCTAATAAACTAAAATCATATGGTATTTTCTTCAGACCCCCTTCAAAGGACGTGTTTTTATGACTCATGCAACGAAGGCTATCTACAAGTTGCTTTTGTCAGACTATGTAAAAGTGAGCAAAGTTTCTGTTGAAGATATGTTGTATGATGAACAAGACATTCTTCGGTCCATGGACAAAATCGAGGTGCGTTGTCTTTTGCTATCAACATGTGCTCTAACCCCCATCTATTTAATGACTACTTGTCTTTCCTATAACTTAGTTCCCTCTTATGGCTTCGCTTCCAAGTTATCCTGAGTGTACCCTTGACATAGATTAGAAGGAAGGAACTATCATCCCATTTTGGCTCCTTTGATTTGAAGCATAGTTACAGGTAAGCTATGGATGGGATGTTCACTTCCGAGGAAGCATGCTTTGATCACATTCTATTTAGCAGTTAAAGAGGGCTACGTATGTAGGATGTGATGGGATAGACTTGAGTCTACTACATAGGGTGTAGACCCAAATCAACTATTGTTTGATTGGAGCCTATAGCATCTAGTTCTCTACGGATATCTTGTGCAAGGAAAAATCTAACGTATGATTGCTCATACTAATATAATAGGAGTGAGGCGCACATATCTCATTTCTCACTTCCTGTTTCCCAAGGAATTTTTGAACCTCACTTCCTGCTTCTCATTTTCACTTCTCGCTATGGTAAAACACTTTGAAGTGCTCTTTTCTTTTGGTGGCCCACTATGCGGTGTTCGATATCATGTCTGTATGTTATGTTTTAGTGACTAGCGATGTCTGGGCCCACTGCCGCATCACCAGTTGGACTATCTCCTAGGATTTCCCCTCTATGAGGAGCACATCCATACCATCTGTCCTTGTGAGCCGGGTGCTACTAATATCGTTGTTTTTATGTCAAAAATTCCAACTTTTCATTTCTATTCTTTGTATTCCATGGATCTTACAGTCTTGCCAGGTACACATTGAATGAATTCCTCTAATAAGATAATTATCCATGTTGGATTCTAACATTCCATGTATTTGGGCATGATGCCTGTGAATTTTCTCTTTCCTCATTTATTTCTGAATTCTAAGGGGTAGCATATGATAGGTTTTGGATTCTAACATTCCATGTATTTGGGCATGATGCCTGTGAATTTTCTCTTTCCTCATTTATTTCTGAATTCTAAGGGGTAGCATATGATAGGTTTTGATATCTCTTGCTCTTTGAATTTCTAAATGTGTTATCTAGCACTTGATATGTACCATTAGATAATCTATAAATTTTGTTAACTTTTGCTGATAGTGGAATCTGTATTTAAGTTGAATTTGGAGTTCCTTGTAAGTTTATGTATGTAACATACAGGGGCAGAGCCAGGAAATTTTCCTTGGGGGGGCCAAAGAATGGGTCTTGGGGATTCAGGGGCGTAGCCCCTGGAAAATTTGTTTTTTGGCCAATGGGTTCAGGAGAGCTATTATTTAACTAAAATTAATTGTATTTTTAATTTTAAAAAATTTTATATATAAGGAAAATTATTATTTTTGGCGGAATGCGCAGACCTCTACAATCGGCACGTGTCCCTTATTAACACCCACTAACTTTGGTTAAGATTAACTCACCCTAAGGTTCATCCATCTAACCTTAGTTTTTAGAAAAAAATATTAACCTTAAGTTGATTAAGCTTAACACAGTTAAAGGAGGATCTACTAGCTGCTATGTGTCCCTTTTAACACCCACTAACTGTGGTTAAGATTGAATCACCCCTAATGTTAATCTTGGTTTTTAGAAAAAGAAAAAATATTAACCTTAAGTTGATTAAGCTTAACCACAGTTAAAGGAGGATCTACTAGCTGCTTTGTGTACCTTTTAAGACCCACTAACAGTGGTTAAGATTCACTCACCCTAAGGTTAATCTTGGTTTTTAGAAGAAGAAAAAATATTAACCTTAATTTGTTTAATCATAACCACAGTTAAAGGGAGACGGATGGTGCGTGAAAATTTGGGGGGGCTGCTATATATAAAATTTTTGATATTTTTTATTTTTAATATATACCTAACATAGAAGGGATTTTCAAAAAAAATTGGGGGGCCATGTCATTCTGCCTATCCTTTCAGTGTATTGCGGTTATATTGCTTTTGGTCTATATTTTAGCGCTATGTTTTTACTTTTTCTTCGTGATTGAAATCTGGTCTAGTCGAATGGAAACTTATTCATTGAAAAAGATACAGAACAGCACTCACTGGAACCTTGCTATTTCAAATTTTCTCTGCCAAAAATTTGACTGTGCCAAATACTTATCTTAACAGCTGCATTCTTGAATACATGATTAAAACATTCATTTGATGATTGAAATGGAAAACAACCAAACT
The DNA here is from genome assembly GCA_015143295.1 of Tetracentron sinense. Lineage (NCBI taxonomy): Eukaryota > Viridiplantae > Streptophyta > Magnoliopsida > Trochodendrales > Trochodendraceae > Tetracentron > Tetracentron sinense. Next base: position 31,710,803 of record CM026571.1, read on the forward strand.
GCTACCTTGTTACTTGATAGTTTGTTTCTGTAGATATTTGCATTTCTGTTACTAATATCCAAGTTTCATTTGATGATCTTCAAATGTGCATTCCACAGGTTATTGACTTCCACCAGACTCTAGAAGTGAATGGTATCCGCTTCTGGTGCTACACTGCTGGCCATGTCCTTGGTGCTGCCATGTTCATGGTTGACATCGCTGGAGTTCGGGTGCTGTACACTGGAGACTACTCTCGGGAAGAAGACAGGCATCTTCGGGCTGCTGAGACCCCACAATTTTCTCCTGACATTTGCATAATTGAATCCACTTATGGTGTCCAGCTCCACCAGCCTCGGCATGTGCGAGAGAAGCGCTTCACTGATGTCATCCATTCAACCATTTCTCAGGGGGGTCGTGTTCTCATCCCTGCGTTTGCCCTTGGCCGGGCCCAAGAGCTCCTCCTGATCCTCGATGAGTACTGGTCAAACCACCCTGAGCTCCATAACATCCCCATTTACTATGCATCTCCCCTTGCTAAGAGGTGCATGGCTGTCTACCAGACCTACATCAATGCCATGAATGAGCGTATACGCCATCAGTTTGCAAACTCAAACCCTTTCGACTTCAAGCACATCTCACCGTTAAAGAGCATTGAGAATTTTGATGATGTAGGCCCGTCGGTGGTGATGGCAAGCCCAAGTGGGCTGCAGAGCGGATTATCACGTCAGCTATTTGATAAATGGTGCTCTGATAAGAAGAACGCCTGTGTTATACCAGGGTATGTTGTTGAAGGGACATTGGCAAAAACCATCATCAATGAACCCAAGGAAGTTACACTCATGAACGGCCTCACTGCCCCTCTCAACATGCAGGTCCATTACATTTCCTTCTCGGCCCACGCCGATTTTGCACAGACAAGTACGTTTCTTACAGAACTCATGCCTCCTAACATAATCCTTGTCCATGGAGAAGCCAATGAGATGGGGAGGCTCAAACAGAAGCTTATCACCCAGTTTGCTGACCGAAACACCAAAATCATTTCCCCAAAGAACTGCCAGTCAGTTGAAATGTATTTTAACTCTGAGAAAATGGCAAAAACTATTGGAAGGTTGGCTGAAAAGACCCCCGAAACAGGTGAGACCGTCTGTGGTTTACTCGTAAAGAAGGGCTTCACTTATCAGATAATGGCGCCCGATGATCTCCATGTCTTCTCGCAGCTATCCACTGCAAACATTATTCAGAGGATTACCATCCCTTACTCTGGTGCATTTGGTGTGATAAAGCACAGGCTCAAGCAGATATACGAGAGTGTAGAGTCTGCCCTGGATGAAGAGTCGGAGAGTCCCACATTGCGAGTGCATGAACGGGTGACAGTGAAGCAGGAGTCAGAGAAGCATATTTCGCTGCACTGGGCATCAGATCCAATAAGTGATATGGTTTCAGACTCCATTGTTGCTCTAATTTTAAATATTAACAGGGAGATCCCCAAGGTACTGGTTGAATCAGAAGTCATAAAGACAGATGAAGAGAATGAGAAGAAGGCAGAGAAGGTTATTCATGCGCTCCTTGTTTCACTCTTTGGAGATGTGAAGCTCGGGGAAGATGGGAAGCTTGTGATACGGGTGGATGGTAATGTAGCACATCTTGATGGTCAGAGTGGGGATGTTGAGAGTGAAAATGAGTCTCTTAAGGAAAGGGTGAGGACAGCATTCGGGCGGATTCAGAGTGCCGTGAAGCCAATCCCCCTATCCGCATCTTAGCTCAATGCTTGTGTAGCTTCAACTTCATGTGCCAAGGCTACAATATTTCGAACCAGAATCAGCATCTTGCTACAATCAATTTCTTACCGAAACTGATATAATATTCCTAATTGTGTGACTCTCTCTCCATTGAGATTGTCAGGTTTGTTTTTCTAGGGATTTTAGCAAGCCATGTTGAGTTTACCCTATTTGCATATTAGCGGTTTTGGAAAATTGGTTTGCAGAAAAACTCACCATTGTGCACTGTTAATGCATACTACTTCATCTGATCGTTCTCTTAGATTTGTGCCTAAACCTGCATTCCTGCATCTCCCCCACTTGGGAAACGGCTGCTTCATAGCTCCAACAGTGGTTTCAGAATGCAGGCAGTGTTTCCCAGTCAGCTGCTCACGACCTTTAAACTGCTAGATCAATTCCAAATTCTGGCCGTCGGAGTTTGGTCTCTTGGATTCCCTCCATCACATGTTGGTGGTTATGCAAACCAGTTATCGCTTGCATAAGCAAATTCTTTTAGGTTCCGTTCTTTTTGTAGAACTTTTAAAGTCTAGAACTTCAATTGTTTCATGCCTAATTTTACTTCATGTCTAAAACTATATTATTCCATAGAGTACAAAAGTTTTACAAATATGGAGCTTTCAAGTTCTACCAAAAATTTTGGATTTTTTAAGTTTCATAGACATCGAACTTCTAATTAAATTGAATTCAATAAATCTGAGATACCGTCAACTAAAGGGGTTAGAAATCCTCTCACCTCTCTTCCTAGACTCTTGCCTCTTGTTCTAAACCATTAATGTTTGGGACTTTTAAAAGTTCTATCAAAAGAACAGAGCCTTAAGGTCCGTTATTTTGGTAGAACTTTTAAAGTCTAGAACTTCTATTGTTTCACGCCTAAGTTTACTTAAATGTCTAGGACTATATTATTCCCTAGAGTGCAAAAGTTATGCAAATATGGAACTTTCAAGTTCCAACAAAAAATTTGGATTTTTTAAGTTCTATACATGTGGAACTTCTAATTAAATTGAAGCTGATATCTCAGATAAATCTGAGATATCATTGTGTAAAAGAGTCTCCTCTCCTGTACTCTTGCCTCTTGTTCCAAATTATTAATGTTCCAAATTATTAATGTTCTGGACTTCTAAAAATTCCACCAAAAGAATGGAGCCTTATTGGGATGATTTGAATTAGACTCTTAGCATTCGAAATCACAATGTTAAACAGGGGCAGAAATAAAAGGAAGTCATACTTACTGCATACCTACACAAGTAGAATACCAATAACAGAGAACCAAGAGTAGATGGTCTTATCTAAGAGATCTGCTATGACAAATAACTGTCTCAACTTGATCCCAGTAACCACCTATTCTATTGCACTATTCCTATGGATGCTCATCAGCCTGTGTCCAACCCAAACAAGATAACTGGCATAGGTGCAACCAAAGCATCATAGCTAGCCAACATATATGTATTAGAGAATAGGCCTCGGATTGTCTCTGGCGAAGCCAGAAAGGGCTATCGGGGGTCCATACATTGTGCGACACTTGGCGTAAAAATGGGGGAGAAGTCATTCCATTTTCTCCCCATAATTTTGACTTCTCCCTATTTGATATCTCACACCCTTATTCTCACACACTTATCGCCACATGTCTTATTATAGGTGGAGAAGTCAAAATCATGGGCCCCATGATTTTGACTTCTCCACCACATGTCACCTATTCTATGGAGCCCCGAGATAAGCCCTTTCTGGCTTCGCCAGAGGCAAGCCAAGGCCTAGAGAATAACATGCAGTAGTGTAATAAGGTGTGATGAGATACACCATATCTCATCATATCCACGAGCTACTTTACCATATTCAAAATTCAATGGTTTCATTAAATCCTCTGTTATAGTTTGTCTTGGAACAGATCTAGAACTACCCTCAACAGTTTTGTGTAGCCATAAATGCTATTGCATTGATTGGGATATGTTGACTTTGTATACTATTCCGTTTTAAAAACAGTTTTCAACAGTTTTGTGTGTAGCCCTAAATGCTATCGCCTTGTTTGAGATATGTTGACTTTGTATACTATTCCATTTTAAAAACAGATTTCATTGTGATCTTGAAATTATATAAACAGCAACCTTAGTCGCCATCTCTTTGATTACAACAAGAGACTCGTCTGTCAAAAACCTTTCCTCAAGAGACAGCAAAAGTAAATATGAATTTTGAAAAGATGCCTAAGAAGATTGCTTTTCTTAATATTCTTTCATTTTCTAGACATTTATTAAAAGAGAAAATACAATTACACCCCTTAAGGTTTGATGAAAATACACATAGACCCCCTCAGGTTTTAAAAAATACATTAGATATCCCTACTTTTCAAAATATTGACACTTACACCCCTTCCATTAGTTGACCGTTAGTCAGAATGGTAATATCATGTGTTAAAGTGGTATGAATTACCAAAAATGTCATCTATTAAAGTTGTCATTTTCTACTTTTCTCATATACCAAATTACCCTCTCATTTTTTAATGAAGCTAAATTCTTTAGGGTTGGTCACGTGTCCTTTTTGACACCCTTTGAGGTGGCCACATGTCCTTTTTGACACCTCTTAAATGGGTTAGATTCACCCACCCCTAGGGTTCACCCACCCATCCTTAGTTTTTTTTTTCTTTCTAAATATTAATTTTTTAAAAAAAATTAAAAATTGTTTTTAAGGCTTTTTTAATATTAAATATTTTTTTTAAAATTAATATTTTTAAAAAAAAACCAAAGATGGGCAGGTGAACCCTAGGGGTGGGTGAATCTAACCTCATTTAAGGGGTGTCAAAAAGGACACATGGCTACCTCAAAGGATGTCAAAAAGGACACGTGGCCACCTCAAGGGTTCACCCGCCCATCCTTGTTTTTTTTAAAACAAATATTAATTCTTTTTTTAAATATTTTATATTTAAAAAGCCTTAAAAATAGTTTTTAAATTAAAAAAAAAGAATTAATATTGAAAAAAAACCAAGGATGTGTGAGTGAACCCTAGGGGTGGATGAATCTTAACCACAGTTAAAGGGTGTCAAAAGGGACGTGGCTACTTCAAGGGTGTCAAAAAGGACATGTGGCCACCCCTACGGTTCACCCGCCGATCCTTAGTTTTTTTAATAATTATTATATTTTTTAATATTTTAATATTTAAAAAGCCTTAAAAATAATTTTTAAATTTTAAAAAAGAATTAATATTTAGAAGAAAAAAAACCAAGGATGGGCGGGTGAACCCTAGGGGTAGGTGAATCTAACCCCATTTAAGGGGTGTCAAAAGACATGTGGCTACCTCAAGGGGTGTCAAGGACACATGGTCACCTCAAGGGGTGTCAAAAAAGACACGTGACCACCCCTAGAGGATTTGACTTTATTTAAAAATGAGGGATAATTTCGTATATGAGAAAAATGGAAAATGACAACTTTAGTAGAAAGGGCATTTTTGTTAGTTCATATCACTTTATCACATGACATCATCATGTTGTTAGTTGGCTAACGGTCAACTGATGGACGGGATGTAAGTGCCAATATTTTGAAAAAGAGGTGTACCTGATGTATTTTCTGAAACCTGAGCGGACTATGTGTATTTTTCGTCAAACATCGGGGGTGTAAATATATTTTCTCCTTTATTAAATTTTCAAAAACTCCCACAATGGAAAAGAGAAATGAGAATTTTGAACAGAGAGGAAACCTAGAAGCATAAAAGAAAAGGATTGATGATACAAAGGGATCTTGATAGACTTTTTTTTTTTTTTTGGTATGAGACACAACCCAATCTCACCCTCTCGGGACCGGAACCTCCTTCCTAAGGAAGGGATACACCAACCACTACTGGGCTATTCCCATCCATCTTGATGGACTTAACTTTACGAATTTATGTGGATATGCAAGGTGTCCATAGGGGCATTGTAATTCTGCAAGAAAGAAAGAGCAAGGCCATGGAGAAGAATATAGGATTGTTTAATTTTCAACCCCAAAGGGCCACACCAGGGGTTACTGGGCCTTGCCCCTAGTGGGAGGTCCTGGGTTCCATATCTCACTCCCCCTTTGGGGCCAGCTCCGCACGGGTTTACCCGGACTTACCTGGTGTGGCAGGTTGCCGGCTCATATCGTACCCTCAGGGATTAGTCCTAACCCAAGAAAAAAAAAAATATTCTTTAATTTCCATGTCATGTATCATAATAACCATACCATCACCGTGATTTAGATTGTTAAGAATATTATAGAAAAAAAAAAGTGGTCCTTTGGTTTTTTTTTTGGGTAACGAGGAACCCCAAGCCCACCCTTCAGGTAGACCAGATAAACCCCGGGTGCATGCAAAACCCTTTAACCCACATGAACCGGTAAGCCCAAGGCCCATGAGAACCATGGAACCTTGTGCAGGTGGCCCCAAGGGGATGGTAAGAGTCAAACTCGGGACCTCCTCCTCTTTCAGAGGCGTGGTGCCTTGCCAACCTAGCTATTACCTCTTGAGGTTTAAGAAAGTGATACTTGTATGTTTAAAAAAAATCAAATATCCTAGTGCTCACACCTTATTACACTTCATTTTATTCTCTAATAATATGCAGGTTTCAGGACAGTAGATCATGCTTTTTTTTTAAAAGTACCCAATGGGAAGATGAAATGTCAAGTAATCTTGCTGCTTATATGCACAGGTAAGGCAAATTCGTGGTGATTGGAACATTACCATTCCATTGATCCCCTCAAGGAAATATACTGGTCCAACATCTGCTCAATTAGATTATCCCAATTATCTAATTAGATGCATAGAAAAATATGGTGGTCAATGAAAAGCTTTCAAATTGGATTATTACAGTTGTTTGAGCGTAGTAATGGCTCAGGAGATCTCCTGGGCAGATTCATTGAATGGTTCTCTAAACAGGAGAAATAATAATATCCCAATCAAAAGTAACCTATGCCTATGTTGAGTGCAAGGGCAGAGAGCCAGGATTTTCTCCTGAGGGGGCAGCCCTCGTCGATTGAGATTAATAATGTTAGTAATTATTGATGGTTTTTATGGAGAATGATTTGAGTATGAAATGTTTTAGGTCTAGGGGTTCCCCGAGAAAAACTTTGAGGACCAAGTTTGTGGACCATCTTGTCCATACGTTTCGTGCATATACTTCTAGTATTGTGTCTCCTTGTTTAGGGGGCAACTGCCCCTGTTAAATAATTAACATCGTATAAATTGAAATACACCATCATAATTTTAAGAAGCTTTATAGGCGGTGAATACAGTTATATATATACTAGTTGAGGCTGTACGAGCAGTGCATCTAAAACAATGTTGCACTAAAACAATCTTAAAAGAATAATATATGGTTAAAAAGTGAATATTTTATTATAATATATTATGCTAATATAGTACATATCACATATAATATACAAAAGAATTGAAATAAGAGCAAAATGAAATTCTAATTATTTAAACATTGCTTTAATTTTTTGACATGCTCACTCTCTTAAAGTAGTTTAGTGCTGGGTTCCAACTTCCAAAACATATCTAAGTATCTGAAGTTTGAAACATGATAACTTAAGTAGCCAAAAAGCTCAGGGAGACTGCCGCATTGCAGAGATTACCAAAAGTGAAGCTCGAGAGAAGTTGATAAAGTGGATCAGCTACAACATGGCAACATAGGGGGTGGGAAGATGATAACAATGGAGAAGGAATCGTGTAGCCTAACAAATTCATAAGAAATGAACAGCAAGAAGAATTGCGAAATTAAATTCCTTTTTTAACCTAATCTCATCAGCAGTGAACAAAACAAAAAAGAAAATAATGAAAACTTAATCCTAACCCGTTGACAAATATTCTATGACTAAGAACCCCAAAAAATAAAAGAAGGTTCTCTTACCTGAAAGAGGAGCCAGTGCTTAAAGAATACCCTAGATTCAAAATTGTCCGGGAGGAAAAAAATTGTTAATAAATTCGAGAAACAAAAAATTACATCTAGAGCAATGGTGAGCTTCTTCAGCAGATTGAAGTCCCAAATTTGCTCCTGCTCTGCCTATATCTAAATATCAATACATGGGGTATAGTGATTAGCTAAAATATATTTCGCAAAGATCGACTTTCACAAAGTAAGAGGAACAATTCTTTGATCTACATATGCATATTGATTAACTACAAACCACTATCTGTTAGAAGGGGGATGAAATCAAGATACGTACGTATCTGCACCAACACTGTTGTGTCATCTATTTTTGGGAAAGTGCAGCGGAGTTGATGGAACGGTAGGAAACTGGAAGAGAAGAATAAAAAATGAGGAGTTAAAGGAAAAGAGTCGGTGATAAAGGGAAGAACTGAAGGAGCATCAAGATCATCGCGTGGAATGGAGTACTTAGAGGAAGGAAATAAGCAAAAGGTGAGGGGGCATTTTAGGAAATAGAAGTGCAACGACAGGTGCTTGAGGTGCTCGAGAGTGGTAGAATTGAGTTTTCTGGATGCTGTGTTTGCACATCGGCAATGAACAATGCGTGGGAGAAAGAGAGAATGGTGAGGTGATTTTGTCTTCTTGCAAATGGGAGTTAAAGGGAATACTTAGAAAAGATGTCGTACGAAAACATGGAAGAGGGGATATAAGGTATAGGGCATTTTAGGAAAAAGAAAGTTGTTCGACAGCAACTGTTCTCCTTTTTATATTCACGGTTATAGATATTCATTTATGTATAATAAGTATATGGTATACAACCAAAGATATTTCAATTAACAATGCACTAAATAATTGAAAAGGCCATGAATCTAAGACCTTGTCAGATTTCGACACTCGTGTCTGTGTTTGTGCAACTTAGAACATATCAAACAAATGCTTCAAAATGACCAAGCAAAATACAACTTTCATGTGTAGTTAGACGAAGACTGACTACATCCAGGAACGAAAATCTGCATGCTTATGAATAACATCACATTGACATGATATTGAAAAACCAATAACAACTAACAAATAAAAAAAAAATATCACGCCAGACTACATCCTATAAAAGAAATCTTCGCAGTTATGAATAGCATAGTTATCTCTAATAAACATAATATTGATTAACCAAAATATATACATAAAAAATACAACTACATGCGCAAATATGGCATATAAAATAGGTCGGTGCATCTAAAATCTTGCATAAAAGGATTGAATTCATTTACTCTAAGAATCCCAATATCCTGATTCATATTCTACAATCTCCACTAATTAATGAATTACTAATTGTATTTTATGGGTTGGCAATGGTATGCAATTGTGAAATAATATATTAAAGGGTAAATAATAAAGATTCAATATCAAAAATGAAAAATTAAACAAACAAAAGATACCTCAAATAAGTGAACAACTCGAAATGAAATGTAGCATAAGGTTTGTCAAGCTTCCAGAGCAACTAGATTTCCATCCAAAAACGACTGTAAGTAATCAATCTAGGCACTTAGGTACTCAAAATTAACAGGTTGGAAATAGGATCCAATCCTCTAGAATGTCTTTTTGCTTCCAAATCAGGATCCAATCCTCTAGTGTATCGAACACACAACCTCTCGTTCTCTATGGATTCAACCCCCAAACCTATATTATGGTTTCAACCCATTGGTCATACTATAACTATCAAGAATAAAACAAACAAAAAAACCAACCCCTTAAAACAGGCTGCAATAAAACAAGAATATTCAATATTTCTTTAGCGACTCCCAACATTTATTAAGAGAGTTGCCAACATACTTGATCAGGAGTTCAGGACCAGGTACTAATCAACCTGCAAGAAGCTGGTTGACTATACAGTACACCAAGAAGAAAACAAAGATAGCAATCATAAATAAGTTCAACATGTTTCTAAAAATATAACAACAAGTGAAGCACCGCTAGTTGAATCTGTCATTACTACAAATATAGTGAATATATGCCCACCTATAGTCTCAGATTAGTACAGCAATAGCAGTACCTACCAATGAGAAGTAAAGGAGAGAGAACAGAACAAAATAAACACTTTCATGTTTAGCACTGTAGAATCACAGCTCAGGATGTTATACAAGCCCCTTTTTCTTTTTTTTTCTTTTTTCTTTTTTATATGTTGTGTTTCTACAGGTTAGCCTGGATCGAAATACCGCAAATGCAACCCCACATTGTAAGAGAAAATCCAAAATAACAACATAAGCAAAAATCAATACTTTTTGCACTACAAACATCTCCATAGTCTACAATAGTAGAGGAAATACCAATTCATTACATAAAAAGAGTTAAAAAAAAAACTGGTCTTTAGAGTGAAATCTTAGTTTACTAGTTCATGAAACATAAGTTCTAAACGCGGCCATCCCATAAGCAGTCTAACCCAACCCTACCTCCTTTCAAGAGACCCTCCACGTCCCTCGGCGGGTTCAAACCTAGATCATTAGCCCGCTCCCACCGATCCAATCTAGTCATTCCAATGCACGGCCCGTACGCCATATTCATGTCGAATTGCCTCAACACCTCCTCATGTTCATCTATCAGGAGTGACCGAAAACAGCGAGAGTGTGTTAATACAATAATACCAGAAATTTCAGTCACAGATCGATCATGATCATGATCATGATCATTCAATTAGGCTGATTAGAATCACTGATTGGTTCTTCAATCAAACCCTAACCCTCAAAAGTAGTACAAAACGTGAGGACAGACAAAACCCTAGTTTTTTTTTTTTTTTTTCCATTCATCTTCATCAAATCTTAACTATTAATAAAATTAAATATATTTTGTTTCAAAAAAGAGAGAGAGAAAGAAAGAAAGAGGAAGAAAAATGACCTTTTAGATGGAGAGAAGCACGAGAGATTTGGGGAGTTGGTTTTGGATGATCAGAAGCGATGCTGACAGAGGGGTTAGAGGATGCCTTTGAGTGTGACTTTGATGAAGATTTGGAGATGCTGCTGCTATTCTTCTTCTGTTTGAAGAATCCTTTCATGCTTCCTGATGCCATTTTTTCTCTTCCCCTCTTTTCAAATTTTGAATTTGCTTTCAAGGGCTCTTAACTTATGTATTGGGAAAGGAGGAGAAGTTGGTTACTTTCATTTTGACCATGGTTAAAGAAAAGATTCATGCCTCCTTTGTGGACACGTTAAGTTTTTTCTTTCTTTCTTTTTGCCCTTTTTTCACTAATGCTATGTTTGGTTGTCGAGAAAATTGATGAAAACATAGAAAAAAAAAAAGAAAATTTTAAATTTTTAGTTATGTTTTGTCTAATTTTCTTTTCTTTTTCATTTTTTTACTTATTTTCTCGACAACCAAACATAGGGTAAAAGTATCATTTAACTACTATGAATAAGAATGAAACTCGGCAGTAATGACTTTTATATCCCCAAGCTACAAAGTACAAACAAAAAATGGGGAGATCAAATCACAGTCACACAGCCAATCGCAATTGAACTCGGGGAGAGTTCAATGCACCCACAAGTCAACATGTGTCCTTTTAACTCCTATAATCATGGTTAAGATTCACTGACCTTTAAGATTTAACAACCTAACCTTAGATTTTAGAGAAAAAAATTAACTCTTTGGTTAAAAATATGTTTAAAAAATAAATTAACTCTAAGGTTCAACAACCTGCAACATCTTTTCTAGGAGGGCTTTAAGCTTCATCATGTGCCTGTGAGCATGGGCATCACATGCCAATTGCCAGATAACAAATTTACGTGACTCCAATAATACACTGACAGACCATATCAATCAAGATTATGATGGTCAATCGCCAAAAGTAAGACCCTTATTATAGGATCCTAACCGTCTGTTTCATAGACTTTTCAAAACTGGAATTGCCAGATGAAGCTACAACAGATGGGCATGGTTACCGTAGCTGTCGATTCTTTTATGCACTAAATGGCACGCCGTGGCTAGATACTCACCCACGCGTGCTATGTTGTAGGTGATCAACGGGCAGAGGTAAGGTATGTGGCTTTTTAAGAAAGAACTAGCTTAGCAGACGCATGGGTCCATTTCATATCTTAACCCCGTGTCCTTGTGTCCCTTTTAACACCCTTTTAACTCTGATTAAGCTCAATTAAATTAAAACTAAGATTTTATTGTTTTTTTTTCTTGAATTGTTTAACCTTAAGAATGAGTGAATACTAACCACAGTAGCTAACTATTTAAAATTGGGGCGGAAACTATTTAAAATTGGGGCAGGAACCAATGAGGGCCTGCCCTTCCATTATAAAATGGGAAAGGTTATCAGGGAAATATTACGTGGGAGACCCACGAAGGGCGTTGTTTATCACTTTCCCAAAAAATGGAAATGTTTTTTTTTTGTTTTCGAAATCTGCAACTTTTGAATTTGTGATGCCTTTTGACCCGAAACTCACAGAAGTTTTGGACTTGTAAAGTCGGGTAGGAGGATGGGAACAAGCACCTCACCCTGCCTCTGCTATGCAAAAGTGGCGCACCTCTCGCTTTGGTGTGTTTCAGAGCTAGGGAGGCGGGTTAATCGGTAATCCGCCCAATTGGGACGGGTTTGGGGTGCTCTTAAACGAGGTAAAGACGAGATTGAGAATGGAAAGGTTAAACCATATTCGAAAGGATTGGATCTAGCTATATCTAATTTCAATTTGATGTTAACCGGAATAATATGTCATTTCAACTAGGGCTGCAAAAGGATTGGATCTAGCTATATCTAATTTCAATCCGATAAAAATCCAATAGATTCAAATTCCATTAGTCAAACTCTGCCTTCCTCAATTCGAATTTGAATCCCATACGGATATAAGATTTGAATACAATTTGAACCCAATCCAATTTATGTTAAGTTCTCTAATATTAATTGCTTTAAGTATATATAAAAAATAGAATGATTGTTCGCACGGGTGCGTTCCGCAACGGAACGTGTACGCTTCCATAGGATGTCATGTGTCCTTTTTTTTTTTACATTGCTGAACTGTGGTTAAGATTTACTCACTCCTATGGTTCATTCATCTAACCTTGGTTTTTAGAAAAATAACTTTAGGTTAGTAACAATTATTAATTATGGTTAAGATTAACTCCCATCTAAACTTAGTTTTTAGAAAAATAATCTCAAGTGAGTTAGACTTAATCATGATTAAAGAAACGGAAAGCGAGATATGTGGCGGGTTGTGGGCACGCAAGCGTTCCACCCATGGAATGTAGCACTCCCCATTAAAAACAAAAAACCTATAATAGTGCCTTGTTGTGTTTTTAAAGTCAAAACTTAGATTTAAGGATAATTTTTTTAATCTTAATATCCAACATATATATATATATATACTAGTAAAGGTCCACGTATAATTTTTTTATTATTAAAATATAATTTAGACAAATATATATAATTTTTAATATATTTTCATTAGACGTTACATTACTCTCTTTATATTAAATATTTTTTAATATAATATTATATTTATATAAATATAAATGAGTAATTAAATTTAATGTTTCTTATATTAATTTAAATTTAATATTAAAAAAATTATTTATCTTTTCTTGGTTGCTCTCTTGGTGTCAATCCGGAATTTCTATGGTCCTTCTCATAAGGATCAATCAATCGAAGTATTGAGATTATAGAAAGATAGTATTCATGTTTGTCTTCCCTAAAATATGGTAGAGTCGTAAACCAACTCTCCTTTCAAAGAGACTCTCTTTTTATAGAAATAGAATTCTTTCCTAACATATGGTAGACTCCTAAATCAACTCTCATTTAGGATTCTTTCCTAATGTGGTAGAGTCCTAAACCAACTCTCTTTTAATAACGGGTCCCATATAATATTAAATAGTGACTTAATTAAAGTTTGGTTATATTATGAGTTATGTATTAAATAAATTAAGTTAAAGGGTATTTACATCCAAATAAAGTTTTGCATACTCTTTATACTTTTATTAGTAGAATGAAAGTACAAGGAGAATGCAAAACTTTATGTGGACCTAATTATTCTTCACCATTTATAAAAGAAATTATAATGTATAGTTGAAAATTATTATGTATAGTACTATGTAGGACCCATGAGATCCATTATTACGTATTAAATATTTATTTTGTTATTGATATGGATAAGGCTTTATGTGGACCTAATTATTCTTCACCATTTATAAAAGAAATTATAATGTATAGTTGAAAATTATTATGTATAGTACTATGTAGGACCTATGAGATCCATTATTACATATTAAATATTTATTTTGTTATTGATATGGATAAGGACTCTCTATTAGTAGAAAGTGAGAAAGACTCATTAAAATTATACTAATCTAATGCGTAACCCATGAAACCCACTATTATGTATTAAATTTCTATTTCGCTATTTTTATGGATAAGGACTCTCTATTAGTAGAGAGTTAGAAGGACTCATTAAAATTATATTAATCTAATGTGGGACCAATGAGACCCACTATTACATATTAAATCTCTATTTTGCTATTTTTATGATAAGGACTCTCTATTAGTAGAGAGTTAGAATGACTCATTAAAATTATAATGTGAAACCCATGAGACCCACTATTATGTATTAAATCTCTATTTTTCTATTTTATTGATAAGGACTTTATTTATATTTTTTTAAGTTAAAAGCACCAATATTCCAACAGTGGAGAATAATAATAATATTATAATATTTATTTCTAATATTATTATTTTCATTAGTAGAAGATCATTACACACGATTCTTTGCTTTTCAAATAGCTTGTCTATTGGACAAGTTGGACCCTGAATGTTAAACTTGGTACTCCAAGTAGCATACAATTCGTAAACTCATCAAACCAGTCTATTTGCATTTATGTGCTTGTAAAAATTTTCCATATTCATATAATTTTACCATGCTCTTCTCTATTTACCATTTGTGTTCATGTTATTTTCTTTACAAGAACCTCTTGTAATGTCTTGTGCATGGAACTTTGACATGCATGTGCCCTTGATCCATGTATGTCATAAAAGGGAGCGAGTTTATTATTTTCCTCAAGGTCATATCTAATAGGCAAATTTTGCACTATTTTTGTGGGCAAAAGTACAAAACCAAAATTTCTCTAATTTTATTCAAATCATTATAAATGGTCATATGGTATCTACTATAATGCAAAAGATGAAGCACTTTAGGAATTTTTTTTTTACCTTGTGTTTCATTGTGCAAAATTGTTCAAATTTTAACTAACATTCAGACTCAACTTGGATTTACTACTGATTAGCTTCTTTTCCTCGTCAATGCAATCTAATTGCCCCCATACAATTATTGTTGCATTTTTAGTTTTATGATTTTTGTGCTATGATAGTTACTTGGTGGAGTTATAGATATGCATGCCTTAATAATTATAAGAATGCAGCCTTCTTTCTCTTTAAAATTTGGCTTTAAATCTCCTAAATCTGTCAGAAGTCAGAACTTATAGATATTTCCCGTAACTTGAATTATATAAGAACAAACTGACTGTGGTTGTCTACTTATCAAAAAAAATTGAGTTTGGTTGTCCATATTGATTTTGTTTTGTTTGTTGGCATTATGTTACAACTTGGAACATCAACACATCAGAGGCTGGAACAACATATGACTTCATTCAATCTGCCATCCAAAATCCTTGGCAAAATAATTCATGTTCATATTTAGGTGAGTTTTCCAAGATCGGTTTACATTTTTACATGCCTAGATCATGTTTTTTCTATCGTAATGTCCTTTTCCATAATAGGAAAAGTGGTTTGATCTTCTTTGTTCTCAGTTCACCAATTTCTTTGAACGTGTAGGCTGAAATAGGATTACAATACTAATTTTAAGTTTTAACCTATCTTTACTCGTAATACATACATTAAGGATCTAACCATGATCGCTTCTAATTTGTGATGTCTATTTATTCCTCTCTTTTATATGTTGTCCCTATGTTCTTTTATTCCCCTTATTTTGTAGATAGGCAAAGTGAGATTAACAACCTGACCCTCTATTCCTAAAACCTGTAGAACCCCAGAACTTTCGTATGTGTCTCAAGATGCGTGTTAAGGCATGAGGCCTTTGTAATGTTCAAAATTCAATAAAAGAAAATATTGAAATCATGTATATGTTATTTCCTAATATATAGAAGTATTAAGAAGATAATAAGTGTTCATTTTACGATGGAAAAGGCGTAAGGTTTTTCCATAAGCCTATGAGGGTGAAAAACAGAAGGAAAAAGGGTTAGAATAGAAGTGGGATAAGTCCAAGTAGTGGAATTGAGTGGAAAATGGACTTAGTGTCAAAATTTGCAGAGGACCAATCGCTCGGTCCAATTAGCGATCGCTCGGTTCAAAACTGAGCAATCGGTATCTATTGACTGGTCCAAAAGTTTGTATGAGAAAAAATTCCAGAGATGGTGTTTTCCACCGATCGCTCGGTAGGCCACCGATCGCTCGATTTTTCGCGTTTTGCAGAAATTTCACTAAGCGCTTTTTTGTCTTTTGGATATTTCATTAATGGCTTGCTTGAGCCAAGGGTGTTCATAAACACCCTTAGCAATATATTTGAGAGAGAGTGAGAGAGGAGAAAAGGGTTTTCACCTAGGGCATCAACTTGAGAGAAATCAAGAGTTTGAGAACCCAAGATCATCCGCAAAGCTTGGATTTCTCAATCCAAGGCTCAAGCACGCGTGGAGTTCCTTCTCCAAGCTCGGCAGCATCTCCCACGACATTTCTCAAGGGTTTTCTTCCATTTTTCAAGGTTAATACCCTATGCTACCCTCCTAGTTATGTTTTCCCCTTTTTCTTTCCTTCTTCCTCGTTTTTCCTAAATTATGAACATACTATGAAATGGGATGCATGAGTGGAGATGGATGTTGGGCGATGGATGTCATGGATGTTATGTTGTGATGAAAACAAATGTGAAGGGCATTTCACTAATAATGAACACACATAGATGATGGATGGATTGGATGATTTATTGATCAAGAAAAGCATGATTTAAGATATGTGAAAATTCTAGGGTTTCATGATAGTGTGTTTAATTGTTTTCTAGAACAGCAGCATGAATATAATTAATGTGTTGAAATGAATGTTATCACATGTATTATTGAACTATATATGTCATGTTTAATTTCAAGTGATAGCATATATACGAAACCACAAGCACGGCATGCATGACATGGTTTACCGAGTTTTTCAAGACAAGGGTTTTAGTCTCGATTCATGAACACCATGATAAGGCCAAACGGAAGGGTTGGTATAAGAGGTAGGGCATATCGTACGATATGTTTTGCCTCGCTTTTGACAAGAACAAGAACACGTCAAGCAACATGTTAGTGCACCTCCAAGCATGCATCTTCATTTTATTGTATTTTAGCAAAAGAGGGGGGTTTACACTTCCCTCCCTTCAAGTTGAATTTTCCATATCTCAAAAAGAGGAGGTTTACACCACCCTCCCTTCAAGTTGTTCAATGGCACTAACATCCCAAGGGCATAAGCATGTTTAAATTTCAAGCATGCAAGTATGAGCATTTTAATTTCATGACATGACATGCATGAAACGACAAAACAAGCAAGACAGAACATGACAAGACAAATAAGAAAGAACATGACAAGACAAGCAAGACAAAATATGACAAGACAAGTTTTCAAACACGAAAAGAGTATTTCAAGTCATGTCAAGCACACGATGATTTCAAGAGTTTTCCCGGCTTTGATGTGATGCAAGCATAAAATATAAACTGTTTACCTTCCTGTTATGATATGAACTGCTTTCACTTTATTTTCATTATTATGTTGCTATGACTGTTAATTAGTATTTGGTACCCGTTGAGTGTTTCAATACTCAACCGTACATTTGATGTCGGTAGGTGTTAGTGGAGTGACCGCTCCTTTCGACATATGTGCTCCCGGTCCATGGGAAGAAGAGGAGTACTTCAAGGAGGTCCCTGCTGAGGAGCCTTCTGTAGATGGTTACTATTAGGTGATAGATTCTAAGTAAGTGTGGGTGAAAACGAGAGATTATATACCTATCTATTTTGGCAGGCATGTCCACACCTTTCTTTTTGTTTACACTTTTGTACAAAAACTTGGAACATGCATATACATTGAGGTTTTGGTTAGACTTCCGCTGTGTCATGTTAGTTTATGCTTCCGCTATTTTGTCCTCTATTGTATATGCCACGTGTGTTTTGCAGGATGGTTTGTCAAGCATGTCATGATAAGTCATCCTAGATTCACTCTAACTCTTAGAGTGGGTTTTGAGTCGCGATAGGTTTGGTATCAGAGCTTAGGCATTAGGCCTCGTAGGGTCACTTAGAATCTGGTACCACAACTTGACAAGAGCATATGTCAGGAAGCAAGTTAGGAATGAAGTAAGTCGGAAGCGAGTCATGTTCCAAGTGTAAGACCAAACTTTAGTCTTAGTCTAAAATAGTTGCTTCAACCAAGTACAGGTCTTAGGAACACTAGAACACCAAAGCATAATATTATAAATACTCTGATGACTTGATGTGATGAATATGATAGTACTATACTATTATTGATTGCTCTATTGTGAAAATTGAATCAATGCAGTAAATTGTGGTTCCAAGTTAGACTCATGTGTTGTTATTGTTCTCAGGACTTTGGTCATGAGGCGGGGCACACGGGGTCGCGGACCACTTACGAGAGCTTCTTCCTCTTCTCAAGAAGAGGATAAGCAGCTGGACCTCTCTCAGGTTCTCGGCTCTATTGCAGAGACTCTGGCATTGCTAGCGGCAAGGCAGGCTATTCCACCGCTTGCAGCACCTACCCCTCCTCCTGCTACTCCACCGCCTGCAGCACCAGTACATTGTATAACTGGGGTTGAGGCATTTCGGAGAATGAGGCCTCTAGCATTCCATGAGAGTGTGGACCCTCTTGCTGCAGAGGCTTGGATCCTCCAGTTAGAGAAAATCTTCTCGGTTCTCTCACCCATAAAGAGGAAAGAGTGGCATGGGCTATTATAATGCAAGAGGGTGAGACCCACCATTGGTGGTTGTCCGCCTTGACGACTTGGGATTTGACCAGGCAAGGTCAACCATGGACTTGGGGCGAGTTCATGGATACCTTCTACAAGAAGTACATTCAGGTTGGAGCTCGGGAAAAGAAGGAGAGGGAGTTCATCAACCTTGAGCAGGGTTCTATGAGTGTGGCCGCATATTAGGCCAAGTTCTCAGAGCTCTCGAGATTCGCACCTCACATGATCGTCACTGAGACGATGAAGGCAAGGAGGTTTGAGCAAGGGCTCAGAGACATCATTATGGAGAGAGTGTCAGCCTTCAGGCACGTCACTTATCCGGGAGTGGTGGACAAAGCCTTATTGATCGAGACCAACTCGGAGGTTGCCTCGAGGAAGAGAGATTTAGTGAAAGGCCAATCCAGCAGCTCTGCACCATCGGAGAAGCGGGCTCGGCCTGCCCCGTATTAGTATACCTGGCTAGCACCACCCCAGTATGCGTGGCCAGCACCACCACAGAGGCCATCTTATGCTCCTCCAGCTCTATGGCCGTACATGCCTAAGGCACCATGACCTCAAGCTCTCCAGGCCCCACGTTGCACCTCAGGCAGCAAGGTACGCTCCACCTACGGCCCCTTCGGCATACATATACGAGGTCTATACCTCTTGCGGCCGAAGACATCAGGCAAGAGATTGCCAGAAGGCATCAGGTGGATGCTTCCACTGTGGTCATCAGGGCCACCTGATCAGGGATTGCCCAAGTCGGCATTTGCCAGGCCAGCCTCAGGGGATTAGGCCCCCAGTTCGCCCAAAGGATCATATCAAGCATCCTCCCAGCCTGCACGGTCTGTACCTCCATCTCGCCAGGTAAACCAGGGGTGAGTATTCTCCTTGACAGAGGGAGATGCACTTGCATCAGATGATGTAGTGCAAGGTATGCGTTTAGAGTTATGATGTTGATGCATGGATTGACTTAACTAGTTATAATTTCAAGAACTTTATTAATCAATGAATGTTTGGCTCGAGTGTTGATTGACACCGGGTCTACTCATTCATTTGTCTCGTCCAGTTTTTCCCAAGGCTTTTCTATAGAGCCTAGTCAACTGGAACCGGAGTTATTCATTTCGACTCCTCTCAGCAAGACAGTGGTAGCAAATAACATTTTCAAAGGCAGTACAGTTCAAGTTGGAAGCCGCAAGTTGGCAGCTAATCTCATCATCCTTGGATTTCAGGACTTTGATGTCATCTTGGGGATGGATTGGTTAGCAGCTCACCATGGTTAGGTAACATGCTTTGAGAAGATGGTACTCTTTAAGCCGGTGGAAGGGAAGCCATTTCATTTTTGGGGGTTGATGATGTGCATAGAATAATGTTAATTACTACCCCTTTATTTGCATATGTTACATATGTTAGTTATTTATCTTGTCTTAATTTTTCTAATTATAGTTTTTCTCTTATTATGTAGGAATTTGAGAGAGTTACATAGGAATGAGGCTAAATTAAAGGATTAGAGAAGAAAGGCCTCAAGTTCAAAAGTTCAAGTCTAAGTAAAGAAGATAAAGCTCAAGTCCAAGACCCAAGTCAAAGCACAAATTGAAGAAATTCAAAGCTAAAAGCCCATTAGAGAGAAAAGACATACAGGACCCACTCATCTAATTGGATTAAATCAAGGAGAACATAGGGTTGCTGATATTTGGCAACCAAATCTACAAGAAAAACAAGTAAATTTCATGGGTGGTAATATTGAGCAACAAATCCCCCCAAAAAGGAAGATTTTCAGATTCTCGCCTAAACTGACTATGACTTACTAATTTGGTCATAACTTTTGATTGAGAGATCGAATTAAGGCAAGATTTGAGGCATTGGAAAGAAGACTCAAAGGGGAACAATATTGCATTTCACAAGGATCTGCTAATTGGGATGTTAAAGGATTCGGTCAAGTGAAGGCTTATGCATAGAGCACAGAAAAATCAGGGTTAAAAACAGTTTTTCTCTTCCGCTTTTGGGGGCTCTCTCTTTTTCTCCCATTCTCTCTAGCCTAAATCATATTCTATTTTCTCTCTACCATTTTCTTTCTTTTCTATGATTTTCTATTTTGTAAGAGTAGAAGAGGGAGTGGTATAAAAATTCGATCAAACATCAATGAAGAGCATGATTTATTTCATCGGTTTTATCTTGAATGCTACCATGTTCGACTAACTCGTGATAAGGGGAAAAGGAGGAAACCAAGAATCCGGAAAGATTAATCCTTATTTTAGTTGTTAAATACTCCAAAATTGTATTGTTACGAAAATATTAAATCTAAATTTTAATTAAAGTTTTCATAAGATCTATCTTCCGATCCAAAGCATTTGCTTGCTTATTGGATCGTGTTTCATTGGAGAATTTATAAATTAATTTTAGGATTAATTTTGTTATATTTTTGGTGAAATCCGGATCTCCTATTCTCTTCAACTTTAACAAAAAAAAAAAGTTTCTTCTCTTCTTCTTTTTATTCCATTAGTTTTATTTTATTTTTAATTATAATCTTAGCATAACAAATTTTAAATCGGTTTTTATTCAACCCATAAAAAAATTCTAAATTAATCATAGTACCTATTTAACAAGTCTCTGTGGATTGACCCCGTTTTACCACTATCTTACAATAGAAAGTGTGCGTTCGGGTTAATTATATTTGAGCACACCAAATTTTGGCGTCGTTGCCGGGGATTAGTTCTTAAAAAGGTTCTAAAAAAATCTGGAATTTATTTTTGGGTTTGATTTTTTTTTAGGTTAGGTTTATTTCTATATATTTTATTTTAAAAAAAATCTAGGAATCTTTATTTTTATAATTTTCGGGTTAGGTTTAGATTAATTTTTTTAAAAAAAATTTATTACTTTAGTTTATTTTTTTTTAGAGTTTTATTTTTATTCATTTGTTTTTTTCTTTTCTTTTTTTCTTTTTATTCTCATTTTCCATATTACTTTGAGTTTTCATTCTTATTGCAAGAAATTAGAGAAGGAGATCTAAAAAGACAAGGAGCCAAAGGAGGATTTGGAAAAAAAAAATATTAGTTTTTTTTTTTTAATTTTAAGCAATTTTTTTTAGACCATTGTAGTAGGATTTTTTTTAATCATTTGGGAAGGCCCAAATTGTAATAAATAGAGCAAGGAAGGAGGAGAGTTGGACTATACTCTCTCTGCACCTCGGGTTCGTACACCAAGTTTGGTGTTGGTGGCCTGGGTCAACTCAATTGGATCTTCCCTCACCTTGAGAGGGAGGTACGTACTTTAAACCTTACCCGCGAATCTTTTACTTGTTAACGGGGATCGTTTGATGTCTTTAAATTAACGAGTGCTTGCATGCTTGATACAAATTTAATTGGAGCACCGTTTTTAGTATGGGCATCTCAAAACCCACGACAAGATAAGAACTGGATTTAATCACCGGATTCTTACCCATAGATTTAAGTACAACCCACTTTAGCACCCAACCAATCAATCTTAAATAAAATTAATTAGACATTGGCCCTAGGACCTTTGAGCTCATTAGGATGAAGACCCACCAAAAGTTGGGCCAATTGCATTATTTGACCAAACCTGATGACAAGGAAAGCTCTGTCCCTTTAAAGGGTGACAGTCTCTGTTCTAGGAGAGCTGGTTTTTAAGCGGGACCCTTGCCTAGTGCATTGTGAACCCACCACTCAACCTAGGAGCTTACCTGGTCGACTTGGTTTCATTAGATCGAGTTGGAGGCTTAGGTGCACTCTTCAGACCAGTTAGGAGCCGTCTAGTTAATTAGGAAAAAAATTAGGTTGTTGGCGTGTTTCAATTGGACTGTGCTTGCTTGTGTGCGCATCATCAGGATTAGACTAGACTATGATTTTTCTTAGAAGTCAATACTCCGGTTTATGTGCACTTGGGTACGTGTGAGAGGTCGTTTAATCAAAGTAGAACTCATAAGTAATCCCATTACATATTTCGAGGATTTTTCCATTTTCTCTTAAATGGCAAATCCTCTAGAAAGGACCCCTGAATGAGCTTTTTGCTCCTGCCTCTGCTACACCACTGACATGCATAATCTTACCAGAAGTGGTAGCAAATCAATTTGAAATTAGGCCTGCAACTATCAACATGTTACCCAAATTCCATGATTTTAAGAGTGAACAACCTTATATTCACTTAAACAAGTTCCTCACAATTTGTCAGACATTTAGGAACCAAAACCTAGACAACGAGAGTGTCAAGTTGAGGTTATTCCCTCTATCCCTAGAAGATCACCCCACTGCGTGGTTGAATTCTCTTCCACAAAATTCCATCATGACATGGGATGAGATGTCCAAAAAGTTCATGGCCAAATTCTACCCAATCGCCAAAACTGAGAAAATTAAAGATGCGATTAGAAATTTTAGGGGTAAAGCAGAGGAGGAATTTCCTTAAACATGGGAAAGATTCTATGATCTTCTTGTTAAATGCCTGTACCACGTGATTGACAAAGCTCAATTAGTCCACTGTTTCTACAGAGGACTAACAACTGCTCAGCGTACCTTGATAGAGTCTATGCACCAAGGCAAATTTATGAGACAGACTCCACCTCAAGCGTACGATTTCCTAGTAGACTTAGTGGAGAATTCCCAAAATTGGAGCAGTAACAGGGATAAATATGAGAGGAAGGAACTAGGATCCAAAAGTCAAGGATTATATGATCCAAAGACAAACTCTAATCTAAAGAAGGTCATGTCTAATCTAGTCAATGGGGTAAATAATTTGACCAAAAAGTTTGATGCCTTTACAGTCTCGGCAAACAAGAACCCCTAGTATGGCCACGACTCTTTGAGTAGTCCAACTAATCCAACTGCCATGTGCCTACTATGTGATAGCTCCGAGCACATGGTGGAAAATTGCCCAAGCTTGCTAGCTATCAAAGCAGAGCAAGCTAATGCCATAACGGGTATAGCACTTTCAGGAAACCCACATTGAATTCATTCAGTCAGACATATCACCCTGACAATAGGTTTCATCTAAACTTCTCATATAGACAGAATGAACCAATCCAATCTCAGGGTGGTCTGCCCGATTTCTAGAGGAATTACCAAAGGCAAGGTATTCTCCAGTCTCCTCAGAACAATCATTCCGTAGTGTCTCAGCCAGCTTACTCAACACCTCAACAGTCTAATAACTGTAGAAGTCTAGTATCGGATCCCATGACCAACTACTCTCCTCCAGTACCTCAGCAGACATCCAACCTGGAGAATATGATGATTGACATGATGAAGCTACAATAGTAATTCTGTAGCACCCCGGACTTTTCCCAACTTTAATGAATAGCATTTTTGTTACCAATTGGCCTTTCTCATAGTATAATAAATAAATAATGGAGAAATCAGAAATTTCGAAACATCAAAAATGTCCGTTTTCGAGAGACGAATCCAACGCAAGTTGAATCGTCGAAATCGGACGAACGAGTCAAAAGATATGGCCAAAACAGTGGAACCTGCAGAGCACCGATCGCTCGGTCCTCATCAGCGATCGATCGATCCAAAACCGATCGATCGGTGGCTATCGACTGGTCAGAAATTTTGTATGGGGAAATTTTTCAGAGAGCATGTTTTTGACCGGTCGATCGGTCAATAACACCGATCGCTCGGTAGGCAACCGATCGATCGGTCTATCGAGTTTTGCAGAATTTTTAGTAAGAGCGTTTTCGTCTTTTGGGTGTTAACCCTTACCCATAAGGGCTTGCCCGAGCCTTTAGGGCTTCATTCACCTCACTTAGAAGGTTTTGAGAGAGAAGAAGAGAAGAGAATGAGGATTTACATCTAGGGTTTTCCACTTGAGAGAATCAAGGGTTTTAGAACCCTAGAACCGTTCTAAGGGCTTGGATTCTCCAAATTCAACCTCAAACTCGTGTGGAGTACCTCTTCCAAGCTAGGGCAGCGTTTCTACATCATCCTCAAGGATTTTTCTTTCCCTTTTCAAGGTTATTACACTCTTCCTAGTTACTTTGGTAATAACCTAGGATTTTTCTAAGTAAATATGTGTTGGATCTTCCCCATTGCTCCCTTGTGTTGGTATATGCTAAATCCCTAAAACATAAACAAGATAATAAAAACAAATGGTGGAATGTATGAATGGATGAGGAGTGGAGGCGATTGGATGCCATGTTGTGATGTGTTGAATGATGGGAAAAATGGTGGAAGAGCATATTACGCATAATGAACACACCCCAAGTGTTTGATGAAATGTTCGAATAAGAAAATATGAAATAACTAAAGGTAAAAAAGGTTGAATACCACATGTTTGATAGAATGCATGAATAAACTAAGATTTGAAAGCATGAGTCACATAAATGTTCCCCATTTGGCAAGTTGTATGCATGTGTTTATTTCGCTTCTTAAATTCTCATGTGAGTTGGGAATTGTTAAAATGTTATATGTCATCATGATTTCACGATTGCTATGCACGAGCACATATGTAGATGGAGGATATTGTCAAGGAGGTTGGTAGCCCAGGGATCATGCGGGTACTAACCCCTGGCTCATAAGAAATGACTCGGAAATGTTGCACTGTCAAGGATGTTGGTAGCCCCGGTTAAGGGTGCTAACCTCTGGCTCATAAGAAAGGAAATGGTATTGTCAAGGAGGTTAGTAGCCCAGGATTATGCGGGTGCTAACCTCTAGCTCATAAGTAAGGTATCGTACTGTCAAGGAGGCTGGTAGCCCAGGGATGTGCGGGTGCTAGCCTCTGGCTCATAAGAAGTGTATTGTACTGTCAAGGGGGTTGGTAGCCCAGGGATGTGCGAATGCTAACCCCTGACTCATAAGAAAGGTATTATACTGTCAAGGAGGCTGGTAGCCCAGGGATGTGCGGGTGCTAGCCTCTGGCTCATAAGAAGTGTATTGTACTGTCAAGGGGGTTGGTAGCCCAGGGATGTGCGGGTGCTAACCCCTGGCTCATAAGAAAGGTATTGTACTGTCAAGGAGGCTGGTAGCCCAGGAATGTGCGGGTGCTAGCCTCTGGCTCATAAGAAGTGTATTGTACTGTCAAGGGGGTTGGTAGCCCAAGGATGTGCGGGTGCTAACCCCTGGCTCATAAGAAAGGTATTGTACTGTCAAGGAGGTTGGTAGCCTAGGGATATGCGGGTGTTAACCTCTGGCTCATAAGAAATATTGAAAGGACAACTCAAAGAGGAATTGTATGATGCATAGACATGTTTTAGTTTCATAATAATTATGACTTGATAAAATGTTTATGTATGAGGTTGCTTGAAATGATTATGAACTATACTCCTCCCATTACTTGTATATGATGTTGTTCGTTATTACCATTGTTAGTTAGGGGCTTGTACTCGCTGAGTATTCCATGCTCAGCCGTACTTTCATGTCGGCAGGTACCCGAGTCCCTCTCGACATTTGTGATCCGGGTCCTTGGATAGAGGAGGACTATGGCGAGGAGGAACCTTATGAGGATCTAGTAGTCGAGCCGCAGGCGGAGGCGAGAGACTTAGACCATTGGCCCCACGGGGGTGACTATTGAGCGAGACAGAGTTGTATTTTGTCTTTTGCATTTTGTTAGGTGGGCCTGTCCACCTTAGGCTTAGACGTGTTGTACATATGTTAAACTTGGAATACTGTTTTGGAACTTTAGAAGAAAAAAAAAAGAGTTGGTTGCACTTCCGCATTTTATGTTTAGCTTCCGCGCTCTGATTATCATTGTATTAGTATTATATTTTGCCTTGTTCATTACAAGATGGTTTGGCAGGTTTGTATAGTCCACCTAAAGTATCCCTAAACTCCTAGGGGGTATTTTGGGGCGTGACAAATTCATGCAACAACAGTTTCAAACAAATTCAACCCAGGAAAGGACAAATCAAACAACTGCCCAGGCCATTGCAAAGATAGAAGTTCAAATCAGTCAGTTGGCCCAATCAGTAGGAGGTAGAGAGAAGGGACAATTTCTCAGTCAAACAGTTCCTAAGCCAAGGACCCATCCTATTCTTCCCAATCCTCCTAGAGGTCAGTATGAGATAGGAAACAACTCAGCACCAACCCATGATGAGGTTCAGGCTATCCATACCCTGCGGTCTGGCAAACAGGTAGACAATAAGATTGAAATGTCTGAACAACCTAAAGAGAAAGAAGGTCCAAAAAAGAATGAGACAATCTCAATATCCATAGAGAAAGGGAAATAAAAAAAGAATCAAGATCAATCCATCAACTCGTACATCCCAAAAGCCCCATATCCGCAGCGTCTGCAGGATAATAAAAGAATTCACACTTCGAAAGAATCCTAGAAGTATTTAAGAATGTTCAAATCAATATTCCCCTTCTAGATGCCATCAAACAGATTCCTTCCTATTCTAAGTTCTTAAAAGACCTAACCACTGTGAAAAGGAAGACATTAATTCCTAGAGAAGCTGTTCTTGTAGCTCAATCTTCAGGGCTTATCCAGCACACCTTAGTGCCCAAATACAAGGACCTTGGATGCCTAACAATCTCCATCGGGATTGGAGATACTGTGATTGACAAGTTTCTTTTAGACTTAGGGGCTAGTGTGAACCTTCTACTCTATTCTGTATACAAACAGCTAAGTATGGGGGAGCTCAAACCTACAGACATCACCTTGGGTCTTGCAGATAGGTCAGTAAAGGTTCCAAAGGGAATAGTTGAGGATGTGATCATCAAATTCAATGAGTTCTATTTTCCAGCAGACTTCGTAGTCTTGGACATCGAACCAGTCATGAACCCTAGTTGTCAAATTCCTGTGATACTTGGTCGCCCATTCCTCGCTACATCCGATGCAGTCATCAAATGTAGGAACAGAGTCATGACTTTGGCTTTCGGTAATATGAAGCTGACATTGAACGTATTCCACAATGGCTTCCAGAGCAACGAAATGGATTATGAGGAAGAGGTGAACATGATAGATGTTCTCGTAAGCCAAACCATTCAACAATATTATTATCAAGATCCTTTAAAGCAATGTCTAGCCCAGTTCAACATTAACATTGACATTGACGACTCCATCTGTGAAGTCAATGTCATGTTGGACTCAGCTCCACAAATGGACATCAGCCGGTGGAGAGAAAAGATAGAACAATTACCAGTGACCACCTCAGTGCCTGTGCCCTCTATCATCGAACCTCCCAAGTTAGAACTCAAGTCATTGCCTAAATCTCAGAAATATGTCTTCCTAAGTAGTGCAGAAAGCCTCCCTGTTATCATTGCTTCAGATCTAGAGAAAGATTAAGAGCAAAAGGTCCTTGAAGTTCTTCGTTCCCGCCCAAAAGCTATTGGATGGTCAATCGCAGACATAAAAGGAATTAGCCCATCTGTGGTCATGCATCAAATTCATTTAGAAGAAGATGTTAAACCATCTAGAGAACCTCAGAGATGGTTGAATCTTATCCTCAAGGAAGTAGTAAGAGGAGAAGTGCTTAAACTCCTAGACGCGGGTATTATATACCCACCTATCCCTTTGGCACATTTGCCTATAGGCGTATGCCTTTTGGTTTGTGTAATGCACCCGCCACCTTCCAACGATGCATGTTGAGTATCTTCTCAGACATGGTGGAGAGATTCCTGGAGGTTTTTATGGACGATTTCTCTGTCTTTGGATCATCATTTGATGAATGTCTTAACCATCTGACACTTGTTTTGTAAGGATGTGAAGAAAAGAACCTAGTTTTTAACTGGGAAAAGTGTCATTTTATGGTTAAGTCAGAGATTGTGTTAGGTCATGTAGTGTCAAAAGATGGCATAGCAGTGGACAAGGCCAAGGTAGATGTCATTTCCAACCTTCCACCTCCTAAATTTGTTAGAGAGGTGAGATCATTCTTAGGCCATGTCGGCTTCTACCGTCGGTTCATTAAGGATTTTAGTAAGATCACAAGACCTCTGTGTGATTTACTGGCAAAAGATGTTCCATTCAATTTCACTCATTCATGTCTAGATGTATTCAAGAGACTGAAAAATGAGTTAACCTCAGCACCAATTATTCAACCTCCAAACTGGAGTGTTCCATTTGAGGTTATGTGTGATGCCTCTAATTATGCCATAGGATTTGTCTTAGGGCAAAGAGTTAACAAGATGTCACATGTCATCTACTATGCGAGTAAGACTCTAAACGAAGCTCAACTCAACTATTCTATCACAGAAAAGGAGTTGTTAGCTGTCGTTTATGCCTTAGACAAATTTAGGTCCTATCTTATTGGCTCGAAGGTTGTCGTATACACTGATCACACAGCTCTTAAGTACCTTCTCACAAGAAAGATACTAAGGCCATGCTAATTAGGTGGATTCTCTTGTTACAAGAGTTTGACCTAGAAATCAAGGATAAGAAGGGTGCAAAAAATGTGGTAGCAGATTATGTCTCTAGACTCATTGTTGAACCCTCTTGTGATGCCTCACCTATTTTAGAGACATTCCCCGATGAACAACTTATGGTTGTCTCTATTATCAAAACTCCATGGTATGCAGACATTGTCAATTACCTAGTCACTGGCCAAACACCAAGTTCCTGGTCTAAGTAAGAGAGATTCCGTTTTCTAGCCAGGGCCAAATGGTATTTTTGGGATGAGCCTTACTTATTCAAATATTGCCCAGACCAGATCATTAGGCGATGTGTCCTTGAGTGCGATCAATGAAAAATTCTCAAGTTCTGCCACAATCATGCTTGTGGAGGACACTTTGAGAGAAAGAAGACTGTTGCAAAAATCTTGTAGTGTGGCTTCTACTAGCCTACTTTATTTCGTGATACTCATGAATATCGTAAGGCATGTGATCGTTGCCAACGATTAAGGCGAATCACAAAGAGGAATGAAATGCCCCAAAATCTCATCCTGATCATCGAGATATTTGATGTATGGGGCATTGACTTTATGAGCCCATTCCCTATGTCTCATGGTTATCTCTACATCTTAGTCATGGTAAACTATGTCTCCAAATGGGTTGAAGCTCAAGCATGTCGGACAAATGACCACAAGGTGGTTGTTCAATTCCTCAAAGATACTATCTATGCTCGTTTTGGTACTCCTCGAACCATCATTAGTGATGGGGGTAAGCATTTCTGTAATCGGGTTTTCGAGGCCTTGATGAAGAAGTATATCATTAGTCATAAGGTTGCTACCCCTTATCACCCACAAACTAGTGGGCAGGTCGAAGTTTCCAATAAGAGACTTTTCTATGTTGATTAGATAAGCATCATATTCACACAACCAACTATAAAGGTTATTTATATTAATTACTGTCTCATATGATGAAGACATAAAGTTCCATAGGTAACATTGTAGGAAAATCATGCAAAGGTTGCGAGGAGATATGATTTTCCGATTCCTTGTAAACCTAATATTGTTCGATGCCTCTAGAGTACTGGTTGGGCGTCGTACTTCATCATGGCTTGCACATGTGTAGTTCTATGAGATAGTGTGATGAATCTCATTCACAGAGAGTGGTGACTCTTGACTAACATGTGAGTATATGTAGTAAGTACATAATACTGAACGGGGTCACTAGTGGATACCCTATGGAATACACTGTCAGATTGTATTAGGGTTATCCATTTGACAAATTATCCTTAGACCTGAGAGGTTAACATCTTCTCAGACATCTATCTATATGGCTTTGATGTGCCAATCGGCAATGTCCAATACACAGGACTAACTCCGGGTACGTTGGGTCATGCACACAATGTTTGGAGAAGTGTGTAAACACTCAATAAGGAATCCACAACTCCTTAATTGGAGATAATGATATCAAGGTGATACTTGTTGAACTGAACTGTTAAATCCAGTACTGGTGCTTTTCGGTAAAATGGTCTTTATCGAAGTTGATATTTTTAATATGGAAAAGTATATATAAATATATATGTCAGTTCTTTTCTAATGTTTCTTCAAAAGTGTTTTGGAGGTTTAGTTCATTGAAAAAGTAATCATGAGAAAGGGTTCTATTCATAAGCTAGGGACTAAGACAGTGGAATTGTTCTAATCCCGGAAGCTTACAAGTGATATCGGAATGTGGAAGGATTTATTTGTAAATATATTGTGAGATGGTACTTACAAGCAATTCTCTAATTTCTGGAGGTTAATCACATTGTGTTAATGGACATTAATTGTGATTGGTGGAAGTCCAGGGACTTAGATAACATTCTATGATCCTATTGGAGTTTTAGGAAAAGTGTTTCCTAGTAACAATGCTTTAACCAAAAGGTTGAGTACTTGGTCCCACAACCGGAAATAGGAGATCCCTTTAGATCCCACACACAAGGACCTTCTTAAAGTATTTAATTTAATTATTAATTAAATTGATTAATTTCTCTAAGTAATCACTATATGGTATAGTGAAGCTCTAAAAGGTAGAATCATATTAGATGTGAAAAACCAAATGGGTAGGACCCATTAGGAATTATTATAAAAGAATAATTCAAGTGACCAAGAGGGTTTTGGAAACCCTTTAGGCATGTGGGTTGGGACCCACCTAGGGTGGGACGCCCACTTCAAGGAGGAAATAATAATTGTTATTATTATTTTAATTAGTTTCTAATAACTAATATCCTTATTGGATAAGGTTAGTTAGTTAGTTACTAATTAAAGATTCCCTAATTGTTAGGGATTCCATTAGTTAGTTACTAATTCAAGATTCCTTATTGGATAAGAATAAGATTAGTTACTAATGGATAAGGTTGGTTTCTTTTAAGATTAATCCTAATTGGATTAGGAGAATAATCAATAAAGGAAACTATTGAGGAATCCTAATTGGATTAGGATAAGGTTAATGAATTATAATTGGATTACAATTCAAGCAACCAAGAGGGAACTTATATAAAGGATTGGATGCCCAGCCCTTTAAGATATATAATTCTCCAGAATTTTTTCTTCTCTCCCTCTCCTCAAGTTCACGCCCAGCCCTCTCCCCCTTTGAGGGTGTACGGTCACCCTTCCCCTTCTTCCTTTTTGTTTGGTTTTTGATCTTGATGATCAAGAACAAGTTCTTTGAATATCAAGATTGGATCTTGTTTGATCAAGAAAGGTTCTTGGATCAAAGAAAAGAAGAAAAAATAAAAGAGCATGAAATTTGGAAGGGCCATTAGCTTCCATTAGAGAAAGCTTTAAATGAAAAAGAAGGTTCGTGTGAATCGACAGGAGACTTGACACTTGTGAAGTTTTGCGAGTACTATTCTAACGTGGATTTGACTTAACAATTTCAAAGTCGCAAAGGTGAATGTTATTCTAACCTTCATTGAATAAAATCAATTAGAATCTTAGTCAGATCTTGGGATTCGATGTATGTCTCCCAAGAACTGTGTTTCTAAAATTAAAATGAGGCATACTTTCATGTTTTGCCTCACTTTTGACAAGAACAAGAACACGTCAAGCAAGATGTTAGTGTACCTCCAAGCATGCATGTTTACTTTATTATATTTTCGTAAAAGAGAGGGGTTTACACTTCCCTCCCTTCAAGTTGAATTTTCCATATCTCAAAAAGAGGGGGTTTACACCACCCTCCATTCAAGTTGTTCAAGGGCACTAACATCCCAAGCGCATGAGCATGTTTAAATTCCAAGCAAGCAAGCATGACACGCATGACACGCATGACACGACAAGACAGAACATGACAAGATAAGTTTTCAAACACAAAAAGAGTATTTCAAGCCAAGTCAAGCACACGATGATTTCAAGAGTTTTCCCGGCTTTGATGTGATGCAAGCATGAAATATAAACTGTTTGCCTTCCTGTTATGATATGAATTGTTTCCACTTTATTTTTATTGTTATGTTGCTATGACTGTTGGTTAGTATTTGGTACCCGCTAAGTGTTTCAATACTCAGCCGTACATTTGATGTCGGTAGGTGTAGTCGCTCCTTTTGACATATGTGCTCCTGGTCCATGGGAGGAAGAGGAGTACTTCGAGGAGGTCCCTGCTGAGGAGTCTCATGTAGATGGTTACTATTAGGTGGTAGATTCAAAGTGAGTGGGTGAGAACGAGAGATTATATACCCATCTATTTTGGCAGGCATGTCCGCACCTTTCTTTTTGTTTACATTTTTGTACAAAAACTTGGAACATGCATATACATTGAGGTTTCTGTTAGACTTCCGTTGTGCCATGTTAGTTTATGTTTCTGCTATTTTGTCCTATATTGTATATGTCCCGTGTATTTTGTAGGATGGTCTGTCAAGCATATCATGTAGGTCATGATAAGTTGTCCAAGATTTACTCTAACTCTTGGGGTGAGTTTTGGGTCGCGACAAAACCTCAAAGGTTACAAGTCCATTCATTTTGCATGGGAATTACTACTTCTGACACAAGCACACATGGAATATTTTTTATTCTTTGGAGGCATGCAAATGATTGCTAGGCACAATTGGTGAGCTTAGATCGTCCATCTAGAATTTTAGCTCTTTTAACACTCACTTAGATCATGAATTATTCATCATGTTAGTACACAAAAGCCAATTACTTGTTCCATAGTTATTCAAGGTTACATTCAGTACGTTAATGAATTGGATAACTCACTGTTGAAGTTGAATTTCTGCATTTCTTTATTTGTAGCTTCATTTTGTGTGTATTAGTTTTGTAATTATTCTTGTTTCCGGCTATGTATAATTCAGACATTTGCATATATGGTGAGATAAGCATTGATATTCATGGTTGTGTTGTTTCATGTTTGAGGCTTTGTTTTTTGTTAGAATATTTGAGTATGTGATTCGATACTTGAAGAGTAAAAATTTCTTTGCTTTTATAAAATCCATGTACTAAAATATTAGAAATTTATTTAGATTTAGGACTTTGAACTAAATCTGTTTGGGTAATCTTGTTGAACTGTGTAGAATCAGAAGATTTGGAAAGATTTTGATTTATTTTTTAAAATATTTTGATGACTCAATTGTCCTCATTGCAGCTTCCTCTTTCTCTACTTAAGACTGCACAATGTCATCCCATGGTAAGAGCTTAGTCTTTGTTGAGGTGGTCTTAAGGTTTTTCGCAGTTATGTTGCGGCTGTTGTTGGAGCTGAAAAATTGGGAGACTTATAACGGACATTTAGTGAGCAATGATACTTGGATGAACATCCATCTATGTGAAGTCATCTGTATCTCAAAATTAATCTGTATGTATAGTCAGTTCTGCTTTTTCTTTATCCTTTCAATTACTATACTAGCCATTTTTCAATGTCCTTGTGATCATCTTTGAATCATTTTCCCATTTCATCAGTTAATAAATGTAGAATTTATTTTTACTATTCTCGTAAACAATAATTTCTGTAATTCTTGAAGAACTTGTTTGTTAGTTCATAAAAGAACATTTCAGTCTACTCTATTTTCATGTTATTTATTTTCTAAATGTTTTGAATAGCACATTGTAGGATTATGATATATTCATTTCAAAATCAATGATGTTGAGATGGGGGTTTATGATTATTTGTCATCATTATTGGATTCCTTTCAGTCATAGGATATCTCTTAAGTCCTATGAGCTTTTGGGAGCATTAGATTTTTACTTTTATTGGAGCTCAAGCACTGTTTTTTATTGAGCCCATTTGTGATTGTATAATCCCAGATTTTTGATGTGTTTAGGATCATTAATTCAATAGCCTTGCAATTGTTGGGAATCAACCATTCAGGTTTTATCCATTTTGATGAAGGACCTCTAAAACGCTTGGATTTGGAATGGGTATAGTGTGTCGTGGATGAGTCTAAAGATTACTATTATTGCTATTGTAGGAGTATATGATACCAATTAGAGGCCAAGCTTTTGGTTATTTATGTTTTTTTTTGTTGAAGGGAACACAACACCTAAACAAACACATAAGGAACCACTTATTGCTCTTTGAGGATCAAAAGTCTTTTTGATAAATGAGAATCTTTCTTTTGGTCTTGGAGATTCAAAATTATTCATTTGTAAGAGTTGAATCTCTACATTTCTTGGAGCAGCATAAAGGATGGGTCAACTAGGTTTATTGGCTACCATTCAAGTGGTAGAAAGCAATCTTTTGCTGGGATTATGTTGTTGCTTTTAGAGTAGTGGGAATGATATTTTGCTTATTTGTTTCTACCTCTTATATTAGCAGACTTATAATATTATATTATTTTGTGTGTTGTCCTTAGAGCAACAGGAAACAAGATACAAGACTCATTTCTTATTATTCTCAATCTGTTTTCCAGTGGATTTGGTTCTTATTCTTTCTTGCTCTATTTCAAACTTCTTATTATTGATGACTTAAGTTGTTAGATTATGTCATTCTTGTTTTATGTTGTTTCTTTTTATCATAATAGATTTTTAGAGTAGTGGGAATAAGCCTGTCAAAAAAGCCCTAGTCAAAGGGTACCCGGCCTGATCCGACCCTTCCAAACCCGTCAAAGCTCGGCCCTTGGGCTGGGTAGGGCCTAAAACCAAGAAGCCCTTCTTCCATAGGGTCGGGCTAGGGTTGAACCTCCCCGGCCCTTCCAGGCCCAAACCGCCCTCCCCTCTTTAAGAATATTTAATTTAAGTTGTAAGTTATTAATATAGCTCCCGTTAATGATATTAACATGGAGTATATTCATAAATTCATAACCAAACATTTTTATATACCAATTTTTCTTGAAATTCATTACAAAATTTTCACGAGTTCAATATGTTGTATGATTGTATCACCTATTTGAATGGTTTTCTTGAACAAAATCTTGCTCTCTTCTGACACTTTGGCTCGGCCCGACCCAGCCCTTGCCCTTGAGGACAGGGCTAGGGCCCAATCAACCCCAGCCCTTGAAGGGCTAGGGCTGGGCTATGGCCTTACTCTTATTGGGAAGGGTAGGGCTAGGTTTGACCCCATCCCTTCCCCTACCCGGCCCTTTGACAGCTGCCTAAGTGGGAATGATATTTTTACTTGTTTGTTTCTACTTTTTAAAGTAGTAGACTTATAATACTAAATGATTTTGTGTGTTGTCCTTATATCAATAGAAAACAAGATACAAGACTGATTTCTTGTTATTCTCAATGTTTTCAAGTTGATTTGGTTGTTATTTGATCAATGTTAATTGTTACACATTTATGCACCTTAAACTACATTTGTTCATTATGTCGAGCCCCTTTATCTATTACGCTACTGCATTTGAGTGTGTTAATGGTTTTCAGGTTCATGTGAGGAAAAGAAGATTAAATTGTGGATTTACAAACTTCGAAGATCATATGAACCTCAAGCGAGCAAATATCGAAAAAACAGGAGAAGTCACGAAAAATCACCAGCGATTGATCGGCCACCCTTGGCCGATCGATCGCAGATCGCCATTTCATCCAATTTTAAATACGTAGAAACTTACTATTTTGGACCCATTTTGGAGATTTTTAAAGCCAAATTAGCAGGATCTCCCCCTCTCTATAAATAAAAAAGTGACATCATCATAGAAGGACTTTTGAATTTTGGGATTTTTGAAGAAAGAAGGCTCTAGAGATTTATGAAGGTTGGAGGATGAGTTCTTTGTGTTCTTTGTCGAAAGCGGTATTCTTCACCCTCATTATAAACTAATCTCTTTTTTTATGATTTAGATGAAATCCTAGCCAAGTAATTGTATATCATGTATTTTATTTAGGTTTCTCCCTTTTGTAAACAATGATTGCATAATGAGAGTTGTTTTTCAACAAAATTTTATAGAGTCAATATTCGGTTTCAATATGATTTTATCCTTGTCTTAAGTTTTATTGTATTGAGATTGAAATCTTTCATATCGTCTTTCTGTGATTGTTGGTATGAATTTATGCAATTGTATTATTGTCGATGAATTGAATTATAAGATGTTTTATGTATGGGGAAGACGAGTGATTTCACAACCTTAGTTTAGTGTATATCACTCGTGCTAACTGCAGATAGATCATGCATAGAGTTTGATCTCATGAATTATTCTTGATTTGATGAGTTGAGACTTGTAGTCACTCTCATCTTTATTGTTTATACCTGAGAGACTTGAATGAATGCATGTAGGTTCAATTAGGAGGTTAGTGGTGGATTCAAACACCCTAGATCTTCTCTCATTGATATCACAAAAACTCTTAGTTTTAGTTAATTGAAATAGAAATCATTAGTTTAAATTTTGTTCTTAGGTTAAAAACAATCAAATCAAATCAAATCAGCTTTGTTACCCATTGACTTAGAAATAATCTTAAGAAAAAGACAACAAAACTAGCGCAATCTTATGTGGTTCAACACCTTATACTAGTCGTTATTCTACAGAATTGTAACTACTACGAGGTTTATTAAATTAACAATCACTATTCTTCTTTGCTCTATTTCAAACTTCTTATTATTGATGACTTAGGTTGTCAGATTTAGTCATTCTTTTTTCCTATTTTTTTTTTATCGTGAGAATAGAATATGTTAATTTCTAATAAAATATATATCGAGAACATGCATCCCACTATCTTAAAAGTATACATGTAGATATTTCTTGCATAATGGGTTTTAGTTTGATTTTTCGTCTTTCCTTGTGATTTATAGAATTTATGCTCGATTGTTTGAACTACAAGATAAGGCTGTAGTTGTATACCATTCAAATAATCCCTAAGGGACATGCTTGTAGAAGCATTACTGGATATACTTATTTTTTTTTAAATCTCATTCTTATCATTTCATTTGTCATTTGGTTTTGTTAGAGCTATAATTTGTTAGATAAATTGCAAATTTTTATAACATCTTTCACAAGCATTACAATAAAGTGCATGTCCATTCATGGAAACATACCCCATCATTTTTAGGTAAAATGGAAATTGATGGTGATTACAGCTGTGAAACATTTTTCGATGTTACTGACATAGAATACAAAGATCCTGAATGTTTAACTTCAATAATCATAGGAGAATTTTGAGACAACAAGGTGCACTACAAGTGCTGGGATTGCTGGAAATTTGCTCATGGCCCACCTTGCCATAAGAATTTCTCAACCAAATGATCAATGCTTTATCCCTTTTGAGAATGTATGGTTTAGGCAATGTGGCATTTCCGTGAAGTTTTTGTTTGCATTGTCATTCTAGCTTAGTGCATGCATTATAACATTTGAAAAACCCAATAAGTTATTGTTGGGAATAAATGTCTTAACATCATGTCATTAATTATTATCACATGTCTCATGGACTTGTGGTTTAGATTTGACAGTATTATTACTGGTTGTTCATCATAATTTGTAGTGTAGCTTTTTACCTATTTTATCTTTTGATTCTACCTGTGACCTTTTTTTTCATTAAATTGAGGTTTTTTTATTCAGTTCTCTAGTGAAACCAATTGAGGTTTTTTTATTCAGTTCTATAGTGAAACCAATTGAGGTTGGATCTGCATTGTTCTTGATTTAACCGGGAGCTGGATTTTGGGATTTTACTTACTTTGCATATCGAAGCCATTAAAGAAGGTGAGGAACCTATCCGTTTCGATTCTAATTCAATTCTTATGGACTATGGCAACAAATGGAAGTTATCTGATCCTCCTCAATCATATTGGACCATACTCGCATAGGATCTGAATATGACCGAATCTTCATCTGATATTGAGATTATATAATTATTTTGTTTGTGAAACCCATAATATTTCCAATATAGATTTATCCATTATCTTCTATGATATATGTTTGGCCTCACTATTTCACTTCACTAACAAAATATGATTTGTATAGAAATGCAGACAAAAGAGTAACTTATTACAAAATATCTTAAGTGATTATATTTGAAAATACTTGGATTAGAGTTTGCATTAAAAAAAACTATGGGCGTCTCTCCTCTGAAATTCTATGTCTTTTCCTTTCCTTTATACTCATGGTTCCGTGTATTTTCCTTTCCTTTGTACTCGTCGTTGCACGTGCAATGCTTAACTAGTTTAATATAAAGAGGGTAACGTGACATCTAATTAAACTATATTAAAAAAATTATATTTTTTCTAAAGTTATGTTTTTCATTAATGATAAAAAAAAAATTATACGATCAAGGCACGTGCACTTTACCAGTATACATATATATATATATATATATATATATATATATATAAGAAAAATAGTCCCCTCCTCATACAAGGAAGGGAGTGAGTCAACTCGACCCCTTAAAACTTGTCATGTAGTCTCTTTTAACTCCCTTTAACTATAGTAAGATTCACTAACCCTTGGGGTTAACGCATCTATTATTAATTTTTAGAAAAAATAAAAAATATATAATATAATAAGTAGAGGGTTACAAACTTCTTAACCAGAGTTCAATGGTAGTTAAAATGGGGCTCCGTGGGTGTGAGCCGACTCACTCTCCTCCTTGTACGAGGAGGGAATTATTCCTCCATAATAAGAACCTATACTATCAAACATTTAAAAATAATTTTTATCTTAATAATTATTAAGTATATTTATACACACATATACACATACCTCATAGATCCGAATTTGATTAAATTATAACTGGATTCAAAATTTTAGATCTTTATTTAGTCCAATAGATCTATAACAGAATTAGAGTCCACTCTAATTAGATTGAATTAGGATTGGATCTGAAATCTTATTTGATTCATTAACATTACTATTCTCAACTAGATATTTATACCCTGTCAAACCATAGAGTTTAACCAAAACTCAAACAACCCAATTACAAAATGTTTTCAAAAAATCTAAATCGATCAGAGCCCACGAATTCAAAACCTCAAACATAGACAATGAATATGCTAAGGTTGGTCAATGAATTGATGTTTTAGGTTATAAATTGTCACCCCTTAATGGGCCACATATGATAACATTTGATAAACATGAATGAATGATTTAAATTGTCTCATTAATAAGCAAATTTCAAAACATTGCTCATTGTGAGCAATGGAAATTATACTATTCTAAATAAAAAATAATGAAAAATAACTAAATTAGGAGTCGTTGCCTACTTTAGTGAAAGAGAATATGAATCATAAATCTAGTAGTGTTAATACAAATAGTTAAACATAAATTTAGGTAAGATATTCGATTGTGCTAATGGAATGTATTAGACACTCTTACGTGCCAAAATGGTTACTTATTCCCTCAATCTATCTTAGACAAAATTAAAAACTTGTTAAAATTTTTAAATAATACATGTCATTTAAGAGATTAATCACATTTGAAACATGCTTTTTTAATTGATCAAACTCATTTATAAATTTATTATCCAATTAGAGACATCCAAATATACAATTTTTAATATTCGTTCATCTAAAATAGATACATGCAAATATCAAAATATTTTTTTAGTGAATTAAATAATACAAGAAAAAATAAAAATGTATAAAAAAGGACACTAGCCTATTTTTATTTTTCAAATCTACAACAACTAAACTCAATCAAAGCTACCTGTTATGTATCCATTTGAATAGAAATCAAGCCGCACCTAGCTGTAGCATGCAAATATGCAAGTAAACATTAATTTTTCTATTTTTAAAATAGTCTTTAATATTGTAGCCTTGTAGGCTCATGTGGCAATATAAGTTATCATGTACCAAATGGTAAAATGCGCAAGCAAACATCTAAAAAAGCATGAATTAGAGGTCGAGTTTGTACAAATCTCAAATCGGATGACTACTGATTTTCACAAAGGGGTTGCTATTTGAAATAATTACCTAACTTCAATGTTTTTGTTCAGAGTAATAGCCTAAAGATTACAACCATAGGTACCCTTAATAATTTTGATGATAACACAAATAATGAAATGATATTTGTGTTACTAATATCTCATTTAAGTCTATATGTAAAACAGTGTACAAAAACATTAACCAACCATTCAAATAATAAAGCATGAGATTTTCATCCAAGTTGGAAAAAGATTCATTTAAGTCAAAATGAAAAAACACAAAGTAAATTTAAAAAGAAGATACAATCATTTAGAAAATCAAGTTGAAGCTCATGCCAAATTTCATAAGAAGACGAAGTTTATCTAAGAATAAATCTTTGAAGATTTCAAAGTTGAAACCATTATGAAAGATTCAAGATCAAGTTTGAAGACTCTCAAGAAGGTTTATAGTTTATTGTTTTATCTTTTGAGAGTACTTAGGACTTATGTAAAAAGTCCTCAAAAGTTGGATGTTGGAAAAGCTTACAAACTTAGATTGACCATAGGTACCTTAAGACCAAATTGAAAATCATTCTAAGGACATAAAATATGGTAATTATCTGGATAAAGATAATTGATAGAAGACCTTTAAATTCATTCACATCATTCAGGTTAAGTAATAAGGATTTTCTGGTGAAAAACAGGAATCTAGTTTACTGGATCATCCATCTAGTCAACCGGATCAAGACACAAGACTTTTATTTGGCCATTGTGTTCATCCAGTCGACCGGATCTCCAATCTAGTTGATCGAATCCTTCGGGACGCGAATTAAATGCACAGTAATGACTATTTTTGCATTAAATGCAACTCCAACGACCATAAGTCCTCTTGGACTATAAATTGGGATTATTTATGAATGAAAAACAACTCTTAATCAATCTATTAACTCCAATCATTCATTAGAAGTTCATATTCTCAAATCTTTTGTGAAAAACCTAGAATCCCCAAATCTATGTTCTTGAGCTATTTAACTACAATCTTTGAGAGACTTTCATAGAGCTTCAAAGAGATCTTTTTCAACTCATCTAATGAGCAAATTTTGAGATTGTAATATCTTCATATACTTTGTATTGAAAATTCAAGAATTGTGGATTCTTGTGATTGAAGCGGGAAGCTTCGAAAAAAAGTCAAGAGATGATTGTTCTCTTGTAATAAAATTCATCTGTAAGAAGATTGTAAATGTTTGGTCTTCACCTAGAAGAATATCGTGCGATAGTGTATCGTGGTGAACCCTCTAGTGGAAAAGCTTGAGACGGGAATGTAGGCGAGAGTGCCGAACCTCGAAAACAATTCTTGTGTTTGCTCTCTCTATCTCTTATCTTTAATTTACTGTTGCACTGTTTCATTCCCTTTTAATTAGTTTAATTTAAATTCTGTAAAAAAGGGATTATGAATAAATTTAAATTTGTTAAGACCCTATTCACCCCCCTCTAGGGTCCAATACTTGGGCAACTGTAACGCCCCAAAATACCCCCTAGGAGTTTAGGGATACTTTAGGCGTGACTATACGTACCTGCCAAACCATCCTGTCATGAACAAGATAATTAACGTACTAAACAATGATAATCAGAGCGCGGAAGCTAAACATAAATGCGGAAGCGTAAACTAACTTTTTCTTTTCTTCTAAGATTTTCAAAATAGTATTCCAAGTTAACATATATACAAAACATGTGTAAGTCTAAGGTGGACAGACCCACCTATCAAAATGTCAAAATACATAAAAGACCCTCTCGTACTCTCCCCTCAACAGTAGTCGAGGTATGGCCACACGTCAAGGTCTCGGTCCGCCTGAGACTGCAGTGGGATAGACGGCTCTCTCTCCTCGATATACTCTTCCTCGACCCAAGGCTCTGGGTCGAGGGCTCCCTCAGTACCTGCCGACATGAAAGTACGGCTGAGCATGAAATACTCAGCGAGTACAAGCTACTAGCTATCCATAACAATAATAAACATGCAAAGAGTAGTACAATACCAATCATCAATTCCAGGCAATAGTAAAATCATAGAATTAAACAATATTAATCATGGAGAAATATTATCATCTTGATAAGCATGAATGCAAAAACGCCGACAAAACTCATGCTTGAAAACCCGTTTCCATGTCCCGGTATGCATTTTAAAACCATGTATGCGTGCATGCATGAATGTCTTGTCATCATTTGTAACCTTGTATCTTGTAACTTGTGAGCCAGAGGCTAGCACCCGAATCTCCCTGGGCTGCCAACCTCCTTGATATATGGTTTTCTTGTGAGCCAGAGGCTAGTACCCGAATGTCCCTGGGCTACCAACCTCCTTGACAATAGGTGATTTTTATTACTTGTTTAGTTTTCTTGTGAGCCAAAGGCTAGTACCCGAATGTCCCTGGGCTACCAACCTCCTTGACAATATGTGTTTTAGGGGTTTTCTTGTGAGCCAGAGGCTAGTACCCGAATGTCCCTGGGCTACCAACCTCCTTGACATGCAATATTTTCTTGTTGGTTATTATATGCATATGCTCTTGAAATCTCGGTTCATGCTATCATGCGTGCTCGTGTATGTGTCAATAGTGACCATCGTGGAATGAGGATAGGAAGAGAGATATGGCATCATAATTCGATTCATCATATAAGCATAGGAGCACTTAAGAAATTTGCACATTACTTGATCACATTACTTGATTAATTCATCATTCGTAAGAGTACATGCATGAGGCCTATTTCCATTTTCTTCCTTCAAGTCATTATTTCATAGTTTAGGTATTTTGTCAAACACTTAGCATGCAAGTTTCCTCATTGTTCATTTTCTCCTTTTTAGTGCATATTTTACATTCAATCACACAAGGTAAGTTTATTATTTGTGTAATGCCCATCCTCCATTTTTCAATCCACAACCCACACATACCATACATCACCCATTCGGCATCCAATCGCCACGTCCCACATCCATCCAAGCATCCATACCATTT
Organism: Tetracentron sinense; assembly: GCA_015143295.1. Taxonomy (NCBI): domain Eukaryota; kingdom Viridiplantae; phylum Streptophyta; class Magnoliopsida; order Trochodendrales; family Trochodendraceae; genus Tetracentron; species Tetracentron sinense. The sequence goes on from CM026571.1 coordinate 31,753,885, forward strand.
CTTTATCTTGTTTATATTTATTAGGGATGATACATTTCACAAGAAAGCAAACATAATAGCATAGATCGCATTTCATAAAGAAAACTTAGATTTATTGCTAGGGTAAGTTAGTAGGGTATACTAACCTTGAATCAAGGCTTGATCCTTGGTAGAAACCTTGATTGAAGCTCCAACTTGCAAGAAGAAAGATCATTGCTTGAAGAAGGCTTGGTGTGGGCAAGAAACCCTTGAAGTTGCCGTGGAAAACGTTGCTCTACCTTGGAGAAGGAGTCCCACACGAGGTTGAGGTTGGATTTTCGAAATCCAAGCTTTTAGGGATGCTCTTGGGTGCTTAAACCCTTGATCTTACTCTCAAATGGAAAGGAGGCTTTGGAACCCTAGTTTCTTCTCCCTCTCTCTCAAATATCTCTAAGTATAGTGAATGAGGGCTCAAAGGGTCGAGCAAGCCCTTATGGGTAAGGGTTTAACGCCCAAAGGACGAAAAAGCCCTTACTGAAATTTCTGCAAAACACGGGGACCGAGCGATCGGTGGTTATGACCGATCGATCGGTTTCCTACCGGGCGATCGGTACTCTGGCCGAGCGACCGGTCAAAAAAATACTCTCTGGAAAATTTCCCCATACAAAATCTTTGACCGTGCGATAGATACCGATCGATCGGTTTTGGACCGATCGATCGCTGACTGGACCGAGCGATCGGTGCTCTGCATGTCTGGACTGTTTTGACCATATCTTTTGACTCGCTCGTCCGATTTCGACGATTCAACTTGCGTTGGGTTCGTCTTTCGAAAATGAACATTTCTAACGTTTCAGAATTTCCGATTTCTCTCTTATTTATTAATTAGACTATGAGGAAGGCCAATTAGCTACGAAAACGGTATTCATTAAGTATAGAAAAGTCCGGGGTGCTACAGCAACACAGAACAACGTCTCTTGATCTAGGTTCCAGTATATCATGCTATTACAAGTTTGGATCTTAAAAAGATCATAACATGGTTTATAAAGCTAAAATTTGAGAGACATTTATTCCAAAATACACATAATTCATAGTAGAATATACTAGTAAAATTTCAAAGCCAAACTCATTATGATGACAATGAGAATCAGTCAAAATTTTAGATGTTTCATTATGGAACTGTCAACTTCTAACGATCATATTTCGGTCATTTGTTATCAAAATCATGTGATGTTTATTTCTGTGTGCTTAAAATTTGGAGAAGCATTTGCTGATAAATTTTGAGAATCAAACTCAACAAATGCAAACTCTTAAAGACAACTTTAAGTTTTGAATTTAACTATAGTGCCTAAAAATGATTCAAATTTTAAATAAGATCTTACGAGTTTTCAGAATATCAAAAAAAAAAATAGGGTACTAATTTTCATAAGTTTTGCGTGAATTTATAGCATAATCATATACAATATCATAAATAGACAAATTGGAAAGATTCAGCGGTAGAGATTTATCCATTTTAAAATCAGTCTAGTATACTAAGTCTAAAAACCTAAATTAGGGTTTGAAACTTAAATTAATTGATTTTCAATTTTGGTTAAGTTTTCCGATCATCCTTTTGAAGTAAGTTTTTTTGGTAGTCCCCAATTAATCATTCTCAAAGTTCTCCATTCCATTAATGATCATGTTTTTAAGTTTTTACAACTCTTATTTCATAATTTTAGTATCCTTCCAAAACCTCAGATGTCAAGCCCTTCTCACTTCATAATAAATTATAGTTAAAAAATGATAATATAATAATTTATATACTTCAAATATCCAAAGCAAACACCAATAACATGTTGTATATCAAATAATTACATTGAATCGAATCACTAAACCACTCAAGCACTTCAAATACCACAAATGTTTAATTGCATATATCTTAAGAGTTATTAAATTAATTCATAATCATGTGTACAATTTGATTTGTGAGTGAACGTTCTAAAAGAATTAGAAAGTCTTGCTTTTATTATTTTTGTCAACACTTGGAGGCTTGAATTGGAGAGTTTCATTGTATCTTGAGAATTAAACACACTTTTTATAGAGCCCAAATGTCTCCTATAATAGCAAGTGGAAAAAAAGAACACCTTGAATAATAAAAATATAGTTGGCCACTTTTTTAAACGACTGTTACTAAATTTTTATAAAATCCGTCTTATTGTTTGCACGTAGTTTGAAAAGACTTTTAAGGGGCTTCCATTCACAATGACGTCATCCCTTTATATTTTTTGACTAAAAAAAATTTCTCTTTTGTTATCGTTTAAATATTTTTAAAACCAAAAAGGGGTCCTCCCATTTATTTTATTATTTTATATTTGTAATCGAAAATGGAAAAGGGGAAGGGGCGTTCTAATTGACATCCTCCCCAAAATAAGTGCTTTTTACAGTGCATGTTTGGAGTCATTCACAATCATCTTAGCAAACTAGGAAGCAATGATTGCCCCATTGGTTGTGTGTAGTTCACTGCAACTTTGATTCAGAATCAAGTCCTCAGAGGGTGTGATGGTTGATATATCCATCCATTCCATTAACCCCGAACAAATGCTATCATATTAAATGGGATAGCGGCCCAACCATACAATGTATACTAAAAAAATGTAAACTATCTATTATCTATATTGAATAAGCATATACAAAATTCGTTGGAACAAAAAAAATAGGAAGTCTAAGAAGAAGAATAAACTTATCATGTGCCACTCAAACTTGTAATGTAAAAGTAGGCATAAACAATACGTGTTTCCAATTTTTTTTCTTAAATTTTATTAATTAAAATTTTAGGAAAACCTATTATTGATATTTTAAAAAGAGACATGTGTCACATTTCTCATGACATTTGTAAACCTCATCTGATTGAGAAATTGAGAGTGAAACTTAATGGTCTTTGTGGACCAAAGCTACAAAGGACCAACAAGTAGGGATATAAGTCTAGGGGCACTCCAAAATATCTCTCAAACCCTAACCCTTTAAGTTAAGACTTGAGATCTTCTCCAATTGCTGTTGGCGAGGAGATTGCCAACATCCAATTGGAAGGAGCCACACACTCCCTTCACGTCAACTAATGCATCAATTTGAGTGAACATGGATTAGCTAACGTGCAGATTCAATGTGTGGCACCGCTAACACCAATTGGAGAAAATCTTAAGTTTTAATTTAATGATTAAACGATTAAGATTAAAACTGGACAAACCAAATCGAGACCCTTTTAGTAGGAGATCGAATCACAACCAATCACTATTAACGTGGGGAGAGTTCAATCGCACTCACAGGTTAACACATGTCCTTGTTTGTCGCGCCCCAAAATCCCCTTAGGAGTTGGGTGAGACTTTAGACGTGACTAATCATAACCTGACAAACCATCCTGTAACATATACAAGACATAACCATAGCGGAAGCATAAATCAAAGTGCGGAAGCATGAACTAAAATTTCTCCTTAAATATCTCTAGGACTATATTCCAAGTTCATATACAAAGTATAACAAAGTAAAGGTCGACATGCCCACCCATCAAAACACAACACAATAAAACTCTCTATCTCTCTGCCTCAGTAGTTACCCGGATAGGGCCAACTATCTAAGTCTCTTGCCTCCACCTGAGGCTCTACTACCTACTCCACATATGGTTCCTCCTCACCATAGTACCTCCTCTACCCAAGGACCAGGAGCATAGATATTAAACGGTGTACCTGCCGACATCAATAGGTACGACTGAGTATTAAATATTAAGTGAGCACAAACTACTAACTAACAATAGTAATAACATAATTCACTTCATAATTTTACTTTAAATAACATGATAACCATGACATGCATGAGACTAAATGTGAAACCCCGTATAAAATCCGTATGCATAATGTATAACTTGTTCTTGAAAATATTCTTTTGTGTTTTCAAAACTTGTTTATTTAAAACTCTTTTCCTTGTCTTGTTCTTATCTTATGAAAATCATGTTTGCCTTGTCTTGCTTGTTCTTATTTAAATCACACTTGCCTTGTCTTGTGAGCTAGATGTTAGTGTCCTTAAAGCAACTTGTGAGTCGGGTATGTAAATACCCTTCATCGAAATTGAACATGAACGACTTGAAAGCTGGGTGTGTAAATTACACCCCTTATTGAATAGAAGAGGCACATTAACATCTTTGACCGGCCCAATGTCCGGCATTATCATGCTTGTTTGTCTTGTTTTCTTGAAGTTGGATGTGGCATATCCTAGGATATGCCCTATCCTTGATCAACTGAAAGTTAGGCTTTATCATGTGTTTCGTGAAATCACGTGTCTTGTTTGGTTAGTGTTCATATACTTATACTTAGGAAATTCGGTTCATGCATGCATGTTTGTGCATAGGGCATTGTGAGCATTATATTGGCATGAAGACACTTAGAAGAATAACATATAACATTCCATAGATTTGAGAGAACTTAAATAGAACATATAGAGTAATGTTAGCAATTTGATAATTTGGGGAAAAACCTTAAATCATGCTTTCATGGCCTAATTCCATACATACATTCCAACATATCATACTCATTAATCTATACATTCTAGGTAAATATGGTTGATTATAAGAATATGAAGTATTCATGCCTACATTCAACATACATGTTATGAAAAACCTAGGTTTTGGATCTAGGTTATCACTAAGCTAACTAGAAGGGTGTACTTCCCTCTTGAGAATCAATCCTACCTTGAAGAAACCCTTGAGTAAGAATCCAAGCTTAATGGAGGAGATACAGCCTTGAGAAGGAAGATCCTTACTTGAAGAAGATGATCCAAGCCTTGAAATCTAAGATTTGAGCTCCACTTGATCTTCAACCAAAACCCCTCATTGGAACCCTACTCTCCTCTTCTCCTCCTAAAATCTCCCTTAGGTTTAGTTTAGTCCCAAAACCCCTAAAAGTCCCTTCTATTTATAGCCCAAGGAGTTAAAACCCCGATTTTCGTAACTCCACGCACGACTGCAATCGATCGCACACCACCTGCGATCGATCGTAGATCATAGTGCAATTGATCGTACCTGGAGGTGATCTGTCACATATTGACCGAATACTTATGTAAGATTTCGACTGTATGCGGTCGATTGTAGGCTTGTTGCGATCGATCGCAAGTTCACCCAAATGCTTTTCAGATTTTTCTCTGTCTATGATCGATCGTAGTCATGTTGTGATCGATCGCAACCCTCTTTTCCTCATTTTCTTTTCCCGTAGACCCTTGTGGAGTGTTTTCACATTTTTTTTTTTTTTCCATTATCCTTAGGACACTTACTCACCTACATACCTTACATAACTTGTTACTAACCATTTTCCTCATTAATCAAAATTCAAAATACATGAAAGACCCTTTGGCCTTGAAAGCATTATTCATCAACTATGTAAATGAGTTATAGGGTTCTATATTGTTAAATTCTATTAATTGTGGTTAAAATATTCTAATCTCTAGGTTCCACGATCTAACCTTCATTTAAAAATAAAAAATTAACCTAAGGATTAAAAGTTCTTAACTAGAGTTAAATAATTTTTTTTTATTTTTTTCTTCTAATCAAGGTTGATTATTGAACGTAAGGGTTGGTGAATCATAACCACAATTAATAGTTGACCTGAATCGCGATGGGGTGTGATTCGATCTCTTTTAGTAGAGGGGAGGGAATGACGAAAGGTCTTCCCGTCCTCCCAGGCCTGACGTGAGTGAGTATGAAAGGGCAAAAAGTTCAAATGTAGTAATCAAAGCGTCCGTCATCTCTGCAACTCAGTTTGTCCTCATCTCTGCAATGCCACTCAGACGAAAATGGCGTTACTACTAGATTGTTTTTATTCATACCATAATACAAATAAATCAAAGGTAAAAACTACATATTATTTATGTTATTATAGAAATTTGAATCAAATCCAACCGTTCATCACGATCCGTTGCCTCTGAACTACATTATCTCTAACCTTCAAATCTGGATCGAGTTCCCTTTTTTTAGGGCATTATGTTTTCATCTCTCCAAGCAACCGATCCTTGATTTGATCATTTGCTTGGGATTTGTTCACATGTGAGAGATTTAGGGGCGTTTTCTAGGGTTTTCAAGAAGAATAGAAAGCATTTGAGTTCCATCGGGGTTTCTTTCAATTTTTTTTTTTTTTGTATTATTTTAAGAACAAAATTAGGGTTTGATGATTGGAAGTTCGTGGTTCTGATTTCTTTTGTTGGATCAGAGCTGCATTTTGAGTAGGTTTTGAAGATTTGGAAGGAGATGGGATCCAGCAGTAGCAAAGATGCTGCGTCGTCGTCATCGGTAGTTCGGAAGACGCGATCGAAGGGAAGCAGGGTTTTTCAGTCTTCTTGTCTCGGTCGATCATCTGGATCTCATGACAGCGACAATGACGACCAGGTACCTGCGTTCTTCATCATGTTCTATAATTTCTTTTCGTTTCCAATCATTTTTTGGTGGTACTAAGGATTTCCGAATCTTGTATTTTTGTTTTCTTTTAATTTCTGTTTTCTTTAGCAATTAATTGCAGTTCTATCTGATTATTTCTTTGGAAATTTCTAAATGGTTAGTTGGTTATTGTTTAGAGAAATTTTTTCTTGGAAATAATTCATTTCTTAGAGAAAGTAAAACCAAAGAATTATTTGCAGGAGAAGGCTCATTTTGTCTCATACCAAACACAAAAGTTAGCCTTTCTCCTGAAAATAATCCAATGCTCCTATTTTCTCTTTTTAAACAAAAGCAGCTAAAAGAAATCTGAGTATCGACTATTAAAAATCAGTTGTGTTGATTGAAATTTTTCTTTCTTGATTACAATTTCATTGCTATATTATTATGTTTTCCTCAATGGAAGTGTTGATTTTCCGTCCATTTAATATGGATTCTGCTTGTATGGTCGAAATTCTTCATGGAACTGAAGTGATAGTAACTGGTGCTTCAGGTTTCTAATAATCGGAACAAAGAAAATGAGAGTTTGAGTAATGAGACATGTACAGACCAGATTGGAACAGAGTCTGATCAAGTGAAACGTGAGTGTTGTCGAAAAGCTAAAGTTGAACAACCTAGTGAAGTGCCTTGTATCTCTTCTGGTGGTGAGATAGATGAGTGGGGTCAAGCTAGTGTGACTGATACTGTCTCGAGAGCCGGTAGCAGCTCTGACCAAGCTGCCTCCACTCGGTCCTTGAACCCTTCAAGTCGTTTCCGATCCCGCTTTAGTTTTATTCCTGGTAATATAAGCTTCAGGTTAAATAGAGCATCCAGCTTGGGGTCATCAAGGGCTGATCCTCTTTTCTCCACAAGTATCGGAATTTCGAATACTGAAGAAGAGTTTCATCTACATACAGGTCCCACCAATGACCATGTTGATAGAAATGAAACTCGACAAGGTAGTCATTTGTGCAGCATTGATAGATTGCCTGCACCGCAGTACGAAGACACTTCTTCTGGTGCCTTAGACCGTCCGGCCTCTGGTCTTTCAGTCCATTTGCAGGATGATGAAATTGTTTCTACCCAAGACATGTCTGGATTTAATCAGAATACAGGAATTGGGGCTGATGCAAATCGACGTTCTCCAAGAAACTTAACGGACATAGAGAGCATTGAAACAAGACGTTCTGATAGACGGATTGGAGCTCGAGAACCTGTAGAAAGGAGCGTCCGATTTAGCCGAACCCTAAGTGTTGGCAGACTTCGTGACAGAGTTCTTCGTAGATCCTCATTCTCTGACTTAATGTTTGGTCGTCTGCAACAAGACAGGGAAGTGAGAGATACTAGTCAAGGTAGTGGGAGACAGGCCTGGGGTGGTGGGACAAGACCATTAGCCTCTGATGGGAATTCCGAAACCTCGCCAACTTCATCTTCATATCCTCTATCCAGTATGTCTGACTCTATGTATAGCCGCCAAGATAATGAGGTGGAAACTTCACTATCAAGAGAAGACAGATATCACAATATAATGGAACATAGAACAGATTTCCTTGAGAGGAGAAGAAGAATAAGATCTCAGGTTCGTAAACTTTATGGGTTGAGTAAGCATTTATAGTAACAACAGTCTTCCAACTGCATAGCCAGTACATGTGGTGTACAAGCAGGGTTTGTTTTCCACCTTTTTTTGGCAGTCTCATCTACGAAATCTCTTAGGCCAACAATTGACCCTGATGGATAGTCCTAAGCATATGATTTATCACATTCTTTTGGACAATCAGAAAATATTGCGGAATATTCAGATAAAGTCAATGATCAGATGTTTATGATCATCTGACCAGGTTGGGTTTTTTGGCCTAGGAAATCTCTCGAGTGGAAGCCATCAAGTGGTGGATTCCTCACCCTGTCTGTTTTTCACTTGTATCTTATGGCGTTATTAGACAATCCTTACAGTTTAGTCACCTGTACTTCCTGTTTCCTGTTGTCCCTTCCTGTCCTTGCTGATATGACACATATAAAGGATGACCTATGTTTATGCTGTGGTGTAGGTCCGTGCACTTCAGCGGTTGGGCAGCCGCTTTGAGAATTTTTCCGGACATGAGAGGTCATGTATTTTGTCGGGTCAACATCGAACGGGTCGTTGCACGTGCCGTATGAGTACTCGATCTGCTAATCCGGATGATGACACTAGTGCTAGAGCTAGCATATCAAGAATTGTTATGTTAGCAGAAGCTTTATTTGAGGTAATGCTGTTGTCTTTTGTCAGGAACATCTTTCTGATATTTTCTCTTCGTATTATTGGATAAAAGTTAAAGAAGCCTGTAACTATTTTAATTAGGTTCTGGATGAAATTCACCAGCAATCTGTCGTTTTGTCCTCCCAACCTTCTGTTTCTTCGATTGGATCTGTTCCTGCACCAAAGGAAGTTGTGGAATCCATGCCTGTGGAAATATATACAAAGTCGGAAAAACTACAGAACGAGGAGGCTGCCCAGTAAGTGATCATGTTATCTTTTGTTTTGGATTCAATTTACTCAATGTATTTGTGGAAGTAGACCATTCTTTATTTAATTAATCTATTGGAAGGCATTTCAACGACTTAGTGAGACTTCATATATTTGCCCCGAATTATGCTCTATTTACTACCACAATTAGTACTGTTTCTAAATCGTGTAGTCTAAATTGTAGTTTTTCTGAAATAAAATTATTTATGCTAATGTATTGAGGTTTTGAGTAATATTTCTTATGTGAAACAACATTTTCCGTGTTCAAACCAGCATAGTAATATATCTATTTGTTACTATCAAATTATCATCCAAGCCTTGTCCCAATTATTTGGATCGGCTATGGGGCCATTTGGCATCGTTCTTGGGGAGTGTTTTTCTACTCTGCAGTATCAAAATCAGATAAGGTACGTTTGGCATGACGTTTATCCAGAACATTTCATAGAAAGAGGCTGTTCGCAGCACTGTTTATTTGAAAAAGTAGTTTTTAGAACGTTTACAAGAAACACTCTATAGGAGTAGCGTCTACACATAAACCATCTCATCTCTCTCCTGAACTCCTTTCTCTCTCCTCAATTCTTTCCTCTCCCAGTCTACCCCTAGTTGTAGGAAAGCTATGTAAAGGGTGAGAAGCTTGTTTCCCAGACTTGCTTCCTAGGAAGCTCGCTACCTCGGACAGACTTGCTTCCTAGGAAGCTCGTTTCCATCACGTCCAAGGTTCTAAATGTTGATATCGCTCAACATGTCAAGCCGCGGAAAAAAGATATATCATTTATTGGTGAGTTTTAGAAAAATGACAAAAAAAATGGGGCAAAACATGAAATTTTGTAATTAAACTTGAAGAAATATTAAATGTTAAAATAGATGTTAATACACCTTTGAGAATAAAAATGTTAAAAAAACAACAATGTACATAAGAGATGCAATGAGAAAAGAGCAAGATGTGCGCTGACGAATGATGATAATGTATAATTGATTCATGATTCATTCATTTCTCAATCAATCATAAATTCATAATTTATAAGATTCATAATTTATAAGATTCATAATAATACAAACATACATAATAATTCAACTCACCAAAAGAATTACAATTATAACCATACTAATGGTTAATAATATTTTATATTTTTTTAACAAATTACTAAGTTGTTTTACTTTAATGTTATTAAATAATATATTAAAGTAATATTTTGTAATTTTATATATCATTTTTATTGAAATAAGTTATATTATTTGGTTCATGTTACTATAAATATTATTTAGAATTATTAGCTATTAATAATAATAATAATAATACTAATAATAGAACATTATTAAAATTCATAACTAAATAAAATATCCATGAATTTAAGTATAATCCTTAAAATAAAAAAGGCCTTCAATTAGAATTTTTAATTTTTTTTGACTTGGGCGTATAGTACAAATCAATATTAGTTTTTAACATATTATTCTTGTCATATAATATACTTTTTTACATGACACATCATTTTTACAAATTTTTTGTCCTAAAAATATTATGTTAACTTATAAATTATAGTTAAGTGATTAGTCAAAGTGTTATTATATTTTAAAAAATCCCTTATGAGCATAATCTTATTACCTATAAATAAATTTTAATTTATGAAATATTATTATGAAATAATCAAATTTTTAATATTATTAAAAAACCCTTATGGGCATAATTTGCTAGAGATAGATGTCTTTACTTATGTTTAAAGTGAGTGATTCTAGCATTACCCTTGTTAGGTTAAAATATTTAAGAGGGAAGTATGTTTAATGAGTTATGAGAGTGAAACTAGCATTGCCCTTGTAAATGAGATTATGGGGGTGAAATTATCATAACCCTTGTAAATGATATTATGAGAGTGAAATTAGCATTACCCTTGTAAATGAGGTAGTGAGAGTGAAATTAGCATAACCTTTTTAGGTTAAAACATTTGTAAGTCTCAAAGCAAAGAAACTAAAAAAAAACGGAAAAGTAAGATCGGGAAAGAAGAGCCAAAGATGGGAGACTCAGGAGAGGGATGATAACCAAAAACCTTGAGGTCAGTATTTTAATAAATTTTTAGGGAGGGATATGTCACAATATCTCACTTTTTCTTGTGTGCGTGCGTGCGTGTGTGTGTGTGGTGGGGGGGGGGGGGGTTGCTAAAATAGAGATCATTGACCTTCAAATTGTTTAGGATTTACAACATTTAACTTCTAGGATTTACAACATTTAACTTCTAAGAGGCATACCTGACATCCAATCTAGAAGTTGTTAGATGCACTAGAAAAAAATATTTGTAAGATCCGTAGTATCAATTTCTAGCATTCTGGCAAGATTCTAACTTCTGGGTCTAAAACATTGTTAGAAATTTAGCTATGGTGCAAGTAATAGGATTTATGGGTAGTATTAGTCATTATAAGTATTATAATTAAGTAATTTAGATGAATATCTAATAATATTCACCCTCAATTTGGCTTTTAGGTTTTTTTTTAAATATATGTTATGAGCAGTGTCTTAATAGGCGAAGGAGTGAGGCGTGGCGTTGAGACCTCAAGATGTGCGAGGTGTAACTACTCATTTTACCAACTAAACAATAAATAAAAATAATGTAAAAAGATTAAATAAATTAGTTAAAGGTTGTAATACACACACACACGTGTGTTTGTGTACACATGCATATGTAATATTATATAAATTATTGAGCCATAACAAAAAATAAATTTAAGAGACAAGAAGAGCTGTATATTCTTGATCCTTTATATACAATTCTTGTTATCTATCAAAAAAAAAAATTTGCTTTTTTGTTCATATACATGTTGAAAAATGGATGATATTTAATCATCGCGTGGTGGATTTAAGATTCCAACAAACACTTATAAAGTAGTGATCAACTATATATGTTAGGCAATAGCTCTAATATTTGCAATGTCTACTATGAAAATTAGAGTGAAATATACTCAACAAGATTTGAAAAAGTATAAATACGTTAGACTTAATAAAGTGTTAATTTAATTGATAACACAAGGTAATATATTGATAAGGAGAAAAGAACAGTACAAGGACAAGAAAAAGAGGAGGGTTTATGAACTCATAACTCCGCCCCTGAAAATACAACCAACAAAACACCACGCCCAAAGGTTGAGCCTAAGACCTGGATGAGAATAAGCAAATCAATACAACCACTCCCTCAGCTCTTGCATATCACAACAAAGGCTGGCCCACTCCATGACTACCAAATGAATGCGCTCGCAAATCCTGTGTACGGTAGAGGGAGTGTTCTCAAACACTCGGAGATTGCGCTATTTCCATATGGACCAAAAAATAGCACCGGGAAGCACCGCCCAATCTTCTCTCTAACACCTCCAAAGTATCATTTTTCTTATGGACTGCAACTCTAAATAAAATTCTAACATGTGATCATCTACAAAGAAGAGGTTGGAGTACGGCGAACTGCTGTTTATGTGCTTCGAAGCGGCTGAGTCAGTGGACCATCTATTTTTGCCATCTATTTTTGCATTGTCCTTTGGTGCTGGATATATGTGGGGTTCTTCCTCCCCAAATTGAGGGTGGCCTGAATTTCTCCCTCTTCCTTTCACAACTTCTTATCTTGCTGGGTTGTGGTTGATAAAAGAAATTATGAGGCACACAACTTATAATTTAATGTTTAAGTCTTAGTTATGTGGTTAGAAGCTTTTTTTTTTTTTAATATGAGGCACATGCCTTTAAAAAAATGGATAAATTACATTGACCTCTCATGAGGGGAAGTTTTTGCAATTTCACCAAACCTAAGGGGAGGTCAGTCTAATTTACCCAAAATAAATTAATGTATCAGTCTTAGTTATGTGACTAGAACCCTATTTTTTTTTATTAATGTATGAAGCGTTTGCCTTGTGTGAACCTCATAGTTTGAGGTGTTAGCCTCATGAGATTTAAGCTTCAAGCCGTTTTCCTTGAGCCTCGCCTCGAGGCATAAAACATTGGTTATGAGAGAATTGTAAAAGGACTGGGGATACCGAAGTTTTGTAGGCTTTTAATTCCTCTAAGAACTTTTGGTGGAAACTCTTCAGAAGGTTTTAGCTTTTCTCCCACCTAGAAACCTAAGCTTTAGTAATTGTTCAAAGTATTCATCAATTGTTCTTCTACCATTCCTTTTCTTGAATGGCTAGTGATTTTTTTCTCCCTGCATCATTGGTATCAAAGACTGTTCGATATATGGGATCATGCTTCATTGTTTTTTTGATCGATAAATACCAGTGTTACCTAGGCACGTGGTACGGGTGCCAAGTGTCCAGGTGTCTAGGAGTGTTTGGCACGGTAAGCTCTGAAAATCCCAATACGGTGGCACGGATGTACATATTTTTTAAAATGATTAAATATATATATATATATATATATATTATAATTTATAACTCAAAATTTATAACAATAATAATAAAAAGAGGGGGATCACCAATACCTAATGTTTTAAAAAAGTATATACATAAGTTATAAAAAAATATTTATGTAGGGAGTAGAAATAAGCAACAAGAGAGAAGAGAAGAGAAAAATGTACATATTGATTGTTATTGCTGCTGTCCTAATAAAATTTTGTCTATGTTTCCAAAAAAACAATACAAATTGACAAAAAATTCCTTGCAATTGTATTTTTAAAACGACATGACATACTTGAAGCACCATGTGTCTAGTCATAATGTTAATGTCACCATGACATGGTATAAACTCGTATCAAGGAGTGTCATGTTGTGTCTAAGTGTCGGCACGGCAAAATTTGGGAAAACTGAAGTGCCTAGGTAACACTGATAAACACCCACAATATATTAAAATAAGGGAAATATTACAAAAAACACCGCGAAACAGTTGAGGAGTTTACAAGTACATAAACCCGACAACACCCAAAGTACCCTAAAGCCCAAAGAAACTACTCATCTGAGACAAGCCATCGACAGTTCAACACAACACCTCCCTTAAACCCTCCATTTCGAAATGTAACCCTGCCCACTCTAATACCACCAACCGAATCTGAGCACATATACGAGCCTATGATGAAGCAAAATCCTCAAAAACCCACTAGTTTCTTTCCTTCCAAGGAAGTTCCCCCATATCCCAAACACAATAGGACAGTACAATAATAGATGATTCACAAATTCTTCCGCTTGGAAGCACAAGAAACACCGGATCATGCTTCATTGTTGGAAGTAATTACTTAAATCAAGTTCAATAGCACACATGTTTTTAGGAAAAGTCGCTCGTATTGTATTGATGGAAATAGAAATGACAATTAGACTTTCGAAAAGGTGATAAAGAAATTGATGATAAGAAATTGATGAGGATGGAAGCAGGAAGGGCACACAATAAGCTCTAGAAAGTTAGTTTTTCTTAGAAACTACTCCATTGGAGAGAAATATTTTAGTAGTCATGGTGTACAATTATTCTGAATACAAGTGTCAGTGTCTGCTCATTTGGAAAACAATGGATTGCATGAACAGCGATTGGTTTACAATGAGTTGAAAAAGAGAGAAGAAAGGAGAGTAGGAAGAGCGTAGTTTGGGCAACTCGGTTTATTGTTCTACTAAGATCAACCCTAAGTAGGGTTTTATAGAGACTACAAGAGTAAAATGGTTGATAAATCATAATTAAAGCAAATCTTAAGTTAATACTGATCTATATTTACGATTGTGATGAGATACACTGTTAATGATACAGTGTATCTCATACACATCATTTCAACCTTCGTTCTCTAACATTCCCCTCAAGTTGGAGCATAAATATCAATCATGTCCAGCTAGATAAGAATCCTTTGCAGTCTAGTACTCTTGATAGCCTTGGTCAATACATCAATTAGCTGAGTTTATGAAGGAACATAAAATAAGGAAAATCGGCTTGGCCACATCCATTTCTGTGACCAACTCAACTTTTTGTCCATTTTTGAAAAACTAGATTTTCATATATATATATATATGCATGTGTGTGTGTTGCAGCTTTATTGTCTCTATACAACTGAAGTACTGAATAGGCAACTTCACAACAATGCCTAGTTCATTAAGAAGAGATTAAATCTATGTTACTACACAAGTACCATGAGCCACGGCCATATTCTAGGCCACGACACTTGACCTTGCAACATGTTGTTTCTTACTCTTTGGAGACACCAAATTTACCTTCCCAGAAAGGAACTTTATCAATCTTGCTCATGTGTAGGAATCACTACACTTACAAGTTATCTAAACCCCAATGCATCATTTCACAAAATATGGAATTTTTTAATTTATATTTTAACGAATATATAGGAAAATAATAGATGATAGGGAGTTTAATTGTGCATATTACCTTGGAATGTAGATAAATTCTAGGATTTTACAATATCTCCCAAGGAGTTTGGTGATATGATGGAGGCTTTGTAATCTCCATCAAAAACTTCAACAATGCCATCAAAATCTTATGGAAGTGTCGATGGATAGTCTTTGTCGAATGCTGATCGATCTTGAAAAAGCCTATTTATTAAGGTTGGGGGCCACTTGTCATTAGGAGGATGGCCATATGCTCCTCCACGGACATATAACAGGTGTCTTTAAGTAGTTCCTTGGTCTAAATAACGGACACAATCAAAGGAAAACATGCCTCTCCATTCAGAATATTGGGTGACCACTTAACACATGTCACTAATAAAAACATGCCCTGATACGATTGAACTCCTACAAGGTTCTCAGCCTATTTACTTTAATATTGCTTCAAAAGCAACATAGCTAGGAGAGCGAGCATTGTTTGTTAAGTGCATTGTTACAAATCTCCCGAGAAATACCGAGAAAAATATCTAAAGTTTAAAATTCCGTTTTTATCGCAGTATTCAAAATTCTCGTGAGAAATACAATTTTATATGTTTATCATGTAAATATTCTGGGATTTAGCCGATATCTTAAAAATATCGCGGAAAATAGCCAATATTGCTGGTTTGATGAATTTATAAATTGGTGATAAATTTTACTGTATATTTAGTTTTAATTATTATTTTAATCATTGCCGAGATTTAGGCGAAAAAGACCCGAAAATAACTCCATATTTGAAAATCTCCCGAGAAAAATTCAACCGGTAAAAACCCGAGAACGAGATTTGTAACATTGCTCCAGGTGTCATGGTAGCTATTCAGATACCATATAGGCAGGTTCCAATAAAAATTCATATAGAAACACTAATCATGAAAAAATGGTATGTTATCGCAAAAAACAAATATTGTTGTGGTAGTTGTAAGAATGATGTATGAAACATCAGCATATAGATACAAACACTCTCATCATACTACCAATAAATTGCTTGATAAAAAAAGGTATATTGTCCCAATGTGTTACACATTTCGTACTGTAAAATATCATCATAACATAAGAAAGTGTGACCAATTCTATCAAAACAAACAAAATATAAATTACATCCAACAAAACTAAAATCAACTTGATGGTCCATTCTCCATTAACAACTTTAAGTATTCGATGCAAGCGGAATTATTGTCTTCAGATATCCATACCTCTTGGTTCTCCTTCATTTGAAATTTGTTGAGCAAAGGCATGAATTGGACTAGTTGGTCTTTCTCATCAACCCGATCGCCCGCTCTCGCTCAGTCCTCTAACATGGGTGCCAGTTTGACTAAAAGCTCTAACCTCTAAAACCGGAAAACGAGTCCGGATAAAGAGTCCAACTGCATACCTCCTACTACTCACTTTTAATCTTCGACGTCTATTTTACAGATGCAACACATTCTGCAATAGAAGGAGCATTGGGCATGATAGAGGATTGAAACACTGTAATAACAATGTCAATGTCACCCCTATTTGCTTGCACTGTGTGGGAAAAATGCCTATGACCCATAGTTACAGGAAATCTCGATTTTTACTTAGAGAGGATCACTAGGGGACAAGGGAACAAGCAAGGGCTTGGACTTTTTTTTGGGCAAGCCTTATTCCATTCCTTTAAGGAATGGCGAGAAATGACCCGAAATTTGATCTTGGTCTATTTGAGATTGTTCCTTTTAATCGTAATCAAAGATGTTTTCTTTTCTCTCGTTTCTTTTCCAAACAAATCGAAGAACCTAATGGATTGAAGTCATCCTTGGCTGCAACGAAACATATCAGCCTTGCGTGTGCATTAGTTTTTTCCTCATTGGAGAGGAGGGACAAGGACGTTTATGCCTGATGTCACTCAATTATTGAGCTTGATCGTCGTTAGAATACGCTTCAAAAGGGACTGGATTTAGGTCGGATGGTGGCGAGATTGGAGAGCCATTGAAAGAAGCAGCAACCACGAGCTGGAGGAGTTTAGAGGGTGAAGCATGATATAAGGACCTTTCATATTTTATGCTAGAAAGTATAAATTTTCCTAGAAAAATGAAATGAAAATATTGAAAATATTTTGCAAGAAAAGACACTATTGGTAAAGTGGATTCTTGATAAACTTTCTCGCACACCAAACATATGGAATGTGTGGTTCCTCGAGAAATCTACCTTTACAGATGATTTTCTTGACAACCAAAGTACCCTTGGGCTGCATTTGTTTGGAGGGAAAATTAGTCCACAAAATTATTTTATGTATGAGAGAATTTTTTTTTCTGAAAATTGAGGAAAAATTATTTTCGAGAAAATTTTCTTTTCCAAAGCCTTAAAGAAAAAAAGAAGGGAAAGGTAAAAGAGACTAGGAAGAAAAAGAGTTGTAGGATAATAGTTTCTCCCGTACCAAGTTGAGAACTATGATTAGGGTCCTCAGAGTTTATTATTCTACTTCGAGGGTCAAAAGCTCAAGAGGCAAAAAAGTTGCATTAAATGAATGCTTGGGAAGGGGTCTTGGATCTTTGGGTCTTAGCATGGTTTAAAATATCAATACGTATCGACCGATACGGGCCGATACATATCCTGTTTGGAGCTACTCGATACACTGGTATGCTGGAAAAAAAAACTCCCCTATATCAGACTGATATATGCATGATATAAGGTATTTTTCAATTAATTCTTTTCTCTGTTTCCATTGCTTCCATTGACACTAGGATTCACAGCACTGACTTGATACGCACGACTTATTTATATAAAATATTATTTAAGTAAATAATTTTAAATTAATATTACTTTCATTTATATAAGATATTAATATGCAAATAAGGTTATCCCCTCATTTGAATTCAATAAAAATTATCTTGATCCAAATTCCTAAAGAATTAAAAGTCAACTTTCAGTTCAAGAACAAAATCCTATTTTTAGCACCTTTTAGGGATTGGTCAAAATTTCAACTTTCAAATGATAAAATATTTCTCAAATATCAAAATTTTATAAACTTTATTATATCAAAAATTACCAAAACCCAAAAGTTCGGCAAAAAAACCTCATACTTTAGTCTTAAAAAATATTTTCATCTACAGGGTCAAAAAATCAACTAACAGTTCAGCATAAAAAGATTTACATTAAACTTAAAACTTATGATTGTAATTCAACATATTCTTATTTAACTCATTGAATGTAAGGTTTTAATATCTAAATTGTTTTTCTTATACTCTGCTAAGTGACTATGGTTTGTATTTTCACATTCTTTTCAACACAGCATGCACACTTTTTTTAACTTATAAAATTTTCAACTCTTATATGTATGGTTATAAACATAATTGGAGACCTTCACTTAGTTTGTTAATAACCTATATTTGTATTAAAAGAAATTTTATGCAAGGTATCCTAACTTTTCATTGCGTATCCAAACATTTCTTAGTGTATCCTGAATTTTTCCATTGTACCTATCCAATACGTCGATACATATCCTATTTTAGACTTTACCGATACGACAACCGATACCGATATTTTGAACCATGGGTCTTAGTGACTTGAGATATTAACTTTGAGATGCCTAACTTTCCAACCAAGTTTCTATTTTAGAAGCCTTTGGCTATGTAGAAAATTTCTTCTTAACATCACTGTTTTAAAAGGCGAAGGCATGAAGCTTAAGCTCTCTCATTTTAAAAATAAAATATTAGTTAAAAATGAGAAAATTTGCAAAAACAAAAAAATATTACTACAAACATACATACATCTGTACACACACACACACATAGGGGCGGAGCCAGGGGGCGGGGGGTGGCCATGGCGCCCCCCAATTTTTTTTTGTAAATCCTTAGTGCTTTAGTATGAATAGTGGGCCCCTCAATTTAATTTTTTTTTTTTTAGTATACTTGGCCCCCCAAATTTTTTGTCCTATATAATATAGTGGCCCCCCAATTTTTTTTTTGTCATATATATAGTGGGCCCCCCAATGGAGTGCCCTTATGCCCTTGAGGTTGCCACATGTCCCTATTGACACCTCTTAACTATGGTTAAAATTCACCCAATCTTAGGGTTCACCTACTTATCCTTGTTTTTTTTTTTAAAAAATATTTAAATAATTTTAACCTTAGGAGTTAGTGAATTTTAAATTAGGGTTCGAAAAGAAATTTGATATATTTTTTAAAACCAAGGATAGGTGGGTGAATCTTAACCACAATTAAGGGGTATTAATAGGGACACGTGGCGACCTCAAAGGGATTACTGGGAAAAAAAAATTCTCAAAATAAAAAAACTACCCCAGGAAAAAAATTCTCGGGGGCTACGCCCCCTAACCCCTAAATTCCATACCCTCAAATCAAAATTTTTTTTATACATGTATTTCGGCCCCCCCAATGAAAAATTCCTGGCTCCGCCTTTGCGCACACACACACACACACATATATATATATAGAGCAGTGATTAGCGGACCACGCAGTCCACTATCTAGTGGATCGTTGTGTTCACGTGTCCTTTTAACCCCCTTTTAACTACAGTTAAGCTTAACTAAATTAAGATTAATATTTTTTCTTCTAAAAACCAAGGTTGGAGGGATGAACCTTAGGGCTGAGTGAATCGTAACTACAATTAATGGGTGTTAAGAAGGGAGGCGTGGACTAATGAGGGACTAGCATTCTGCTACATAGTGGAATGCGTGGTCCTTTAATCATTTCCCATATATATATATTCAACTTCATATAGAAGAATAGAAAAAATAAATGAATTTAAGAGTAGCAAGCAAATGTTGCAATTTGAATTTACTATTCTGTTCATCTATAAATTGAAAAAATAAATGATTTTCAGTCATTAACTCGTACAGGGGATACCAAATAGACAGTTATGAAGAAGTCAAAATAATTTGTCAGTCTCAAAAGCAGTAGGCAGCTAGAACTAGGCCTATCAAAAATGGCTCTCAAATGAGGGTGCCTGGCTCGGCCTTCCAAAGCCCCGCTTTCCTAAGGCTCGAAGGCAAGGCCCAAAAATGCAATGCCTTCTTACCTTAAGGTTGGGCTAGGGGCCAGGTCTAGGGCCCTACCCTACCTGGCTCTCCATTACCGATTACATATAGTAAATATGTTATATAGTAGTTATATGGTTATTAGTGTACTTAACCTTTTTTTTTATATTACCATGTATACCCTTGGAAAATTTTTGACAAAACCCCCTCTTATATAAGGCTAGATCTAACCCTAATCCTAATTAAATCTCTCGACTGTTCTCGTCTTATTCTATCACTCAGCTACTCTCTGATCTCTCTCTCCGAACTCTTTAATCTCACTCTTGAATCTAGACTCTCTCTCTCTTAATTCTCTGATTTGCTCTCGCTATTGCATTGTCGGTCCTAAGTCTGTATAAAGGAGGGTGGTTTCAACTTTCACTTTAGGTTGGTAGTTGGTGTAGAAAACAAATCCGCCAAATCATATAGTAAAAACTTTTCTTCACACATCCTTCTGGCCCTGGCCCTGGCCCTGGCCCTTGAGAGCAGGACTAGGGTAGATCTTGGCCCTGCCTTTTGACAGTCCTGGCTAGAACCCTATGTTTGGTTAATGTATGAGCGACACCTCAGACATAATTAGAGCTCTAAGGTGTGCGCCTCATGCTTTGAGGCAAAAGCCTCAAGTTTGAGCATTGAGGCATATTTCTGAAACATTGCCTTAAGGAGAGCCTCGAGGTATAAAGCCTCACCTGCCTTTTAAAACACTCTTTAAGATTTACAAGAGCTCTGTCTAAGCTTTTGGAATTGGAAGATTCTAACTTTTAGGGTTCAAAATAGATCTTTTAAATTAACTTATAGTGTCTGTTTTGGAATTTCAGGTCGTTATCATTATTAAGATCATATCGTTAAAAAAAATTCTATATAAGAAATACTAGATGAATGACTAACATTTTTTAGCCAAATTATTGTTTAGGGTATTTATTTATTTTGTAAATAAATGTCACAACAGCGTTGTAAGAAGACTTAATGGACTTATTGAATTTGCCTTTAGGCTTTTAGTTTCTTGGAGATTGTTGGGTGTTTCTCTAGAAACCCTAATATGAGGTTTTAATTAGGGTTCTCTCTAAGACTCCTAGGCCCATATGGCAACTGGGGTATTCATCCATTGTTCTACCATTCTTATTGAATAGTTTGGGATTGTGTTCCCTTGTATTCATTCATTGTTCTACCATTCTTATTGGATAGTTTGGGATTATGTTCCCTTGTATTTGTATAGAATCTTCGATAGTCCTCCAATTCGTGGATCCTTTTAATTTTCCAGTGTACTTATAAAGCAAGTTAATTACCAAGCTACTATTGGTTATCTTGCAATTTATTATAACCATTTAAATAGTATGCAATTTCACTCTTTAAATTGTAGCAAACTCTCCCGAGATTCTGTTATGCAACCATATACGTTATTAACTATCATATTATAGGTTTTATGAATAAGCCTGATTGAATTTGGAACTGTGTATAGGGACAAATTAATTAGATCTCTGCAGGTGTATTTTTCTGTTGTCAGTAGATGCCTTAAAAAACTTACATGAGCTATACTGGACTGAGTAAATTTCAATCCCATGTGAGCAAAATCGTTAAAGTGAAAAAAATAATAATCAATATAAAAAAATTATCTACCCACTGAGAAAGCCATTTTGCAGTATGCTGATTCCTCTTTTTAGAAAGATTCAATTTAGCTATCACATTCATTAAAAGAAAAGAATTTCACAAATGCAGATTGTAAAAGGATTGACATGGGTAACCAAGTTCTGTTTCATCTGCTCCTCTCCAGTCCTCATTCCCTTACCAAGGCTAACCTATCATTCCAATACTGCTCCATAAAGTATACAGGAGATATTTCGGCATTAAGGTAATTTATTATCTGAAAGGATGCATAAATCAAGGTTTATCAGCACACTTAGATGAATATCTGTGTTCCAACTTGTCCAACCCTGAACCCTAAAATAAATGAATCTGCTGCACCTTCTCAACGAGTCTACTACGAACCTTGGGCATGTTACAAATGTTAGGGACACAAGGGATCTTCCTGCCATGAACCTTTAGCTAACAGAGAAACCTTTAGAGGCCCGATTAGGAGAATGGGGAAGGGAGCTGTACCTGCACCAGTGTCAATCCATTCTTGCGCAGGTAAATTATTCATTGTTCTTTCTACATTACAAAAAAATCGTTCAACTAGCTGCTGACATTCTATTGGAACTCTGCTAAGGGAATGATTTGTTTTTCAGTTTTTCTCAAGAGCATGCTCTTGATGCATTAATCATCTTTTTATGAGGTACTAGTGAAGCTTAGCTTTTTCCTTTTTGATTGGTTACAAAGACTAGTGAGCTTAGCCTTTAGTACTCATTTTTTCATTAGTTGTTATAGGATATTAGTCCTTCATTTCAGTTTCTATGTAACTTTTCACTATTTCTTGTTAGCTAAGGGCACTTCTGTTAACATGTTTCTTTTCATACAATTTAGTCAAAGCGTGGCCTATGTCATGGCTAGGCGATCACTTTGTCTAGTTGGGACCCCTAGCATCTGCATCAAGGTCTAGGTTTTAAAGTGCTACTGACAATGGTGAGACCCAAATAATGCTAAAAGTTTTAAAGAGTAAATACATAGAATTGATTATGAATTTTATGTAATATCAGGGGATATGAAATGTTTCTTTAATGTCTAAAAATATTAAAGAAAAAGAAAACATGTTAGAGGGTTTTGAGGGGAACTTTGTCTAGGGTTTCTACAATTGGCTCTCTCTGGCAAAGAAGGGAAAGGTCGAATCCTTGCTATCTTTTTTCTCTCTTTCTAGAACTAAGCCACTAAACTAGTTTACATTTTCATGCTTGTTTGGTATTCATTACTTCATTTTTCAGGAGTGAAATTATGGTCTTCTCTATGTGTTCTTTCCAGTTGTTAATCTTTATTTTCAAGGATATATGAATATATTTATTCATAAAATTTAATTAGTAAACTTAATTTTAGTCGCCTAGGCCACTTAAGCAACAGCTGGTTGATACTTTGCCTCAGCAACCCCTATGACCTAAGCCTTGCCTGGACACTTTGACTGCATTTCTTTCACAAATTGTTTTTTTTTTTTTTTCCAGATTCTTATTGAGCTTTTCTTTTGTATTTTGTAATTTTCTTTATCTTGTTAATATAAATTCTTGAAATAACCACTGGCATCACTGTTAATCTTGTGTTATTTCTCATACGCTTTGGATATGTTATGATTGATAGATGTCACATATGCCTCGTGGAGTATGTAACATGTTTTTTTTCATACAATTTAGTCAAAGTGTGCCCTAGGTCATTCCTAGGCAATCACTTTGTCTAGTTGGGATCCCTAGCATCTGCATCAAGGTCTAGGTTTTAAAGTGCTACTGGCAATGTTGAAACCTAAATAACGGTAATAAAGTTTTAAAGTGTAAATATAAAGAATTGATAAAGAATTTTATGTAATATCAAGGGGGTGTGAAATATTTCTTTAATGTAAAAAATATTAAAGAAAAGAGAAAATATGTTTAGGGTTTCAGGGGGAACTTTGTCTAGGGTTTCTACAATTGGCTTTCTCTGGCAAAGAAGGGAAAGGTCGAATCCTTGCTATCTTTTTTTTTCCCTAGAACTATGCCACTAAACTAGTTTGGATTTCCATGCTTGTTTGGTATTCATTACTTCATTTTTCAGGAGTAAAATTATGGCCTTCTCTATGCGTTCTTTCCGGTTGTTAATCTTTATTTTCAAGGATATACAAATATCTTTGTTCTTTAAATTTAATGAGTAAACCTAATTTTAGTAGCCTAGGCCGCCTAAGCAATAGCTGGTTGACCTAAGCCTTCCTGGAAACTTTGACTACATTTCTTTCATAATTTGTTGTTTTTTTACAGAGTCTTATTGAGTTTTTCTTTTGTATTTTGTAATTTTATTTATTTGGTTAATATAAATTCTTGAAATAACCACTGGCATCACTTTTATTCTTGTGTTATTTCTCATACGCTTTGGATATGTTATGATCAACAGATGTTACATATGCCTCGTGGAGTACGAAGGAGGAGATTGCATGCGAATATTGCCTTGCCATCACAAATTTCACCAGACATGTATAGATAAGTGGCTCAAGGAGATTCATAGGTATAAGCTGAATTTGGAGTTATCTTTCATCAATTTTTTAAGAACCCTTGATTTCATTTCTAGAGCACCATATACAGAATCTTCCTTTTGGTCATACTCATATGTGTAGACTGAATGATTGCAATTACTTCTAATATTGCATATCATGGCTATGGTATATGAGTAGATGCAGTCAGTGTTTTTCTTTCCCTTTAACAACTATATGAGTCGTATGCTCTGGATTGTTGACTTCCATTTTGACATAGCTCTTCCGATCATTTTGCTGAGCCTTATGTCATTCTTTTCCTACATCTACTTTGCCCGTTGGATCATGGTTTGAAATCTTGGTGTCTTACTTCTGCTCAGCCAATCGAAAATCCAGCATGGATCCAGCTGGGTTGAGAATTGAGAACTGTTTGACTTTGTATCAACTTAAAGGCAATACAAAATGGTTTGTTTCTATGCAACCGATAAAATGTAATTTTTGGTTGAAACACGAGCATACATAATTTCTTGAGTTTTTGTGTGGCTAGGTGACTTGCCCGAGTCTGTCGTAACTTGACTGAGACAGGAATTTTTTTTTTAGTAAGAAAAATTATGACAAACATTAGTTATATAATTTCTTGAGCATAATTATTTTCATAAATCCCCGTAAAAGTTCATGGCCCGACCGTCAAATTTTTCTAATTAGCCGAGCAAGTTGAATCCATGCCACAAATTTCAAAACCTTACTGTAATAGCTGAAGAATATTTTTACCATACCCATTGCTGTCAATGTTACTATTGTAATTGTTTTTTCTTGACGCTGTGTGTGAGTAGGAATATATTTGTAAAATCTTTTTGGCTTACTTCTTTTTTCTGCAGGGTATGCCCACTTTGTCGTGGAGATGTCTGCAGATCTGACTCGTTGCCTTTGGAGAATTAGGTAAAAGCACGATCCATGTGCTCACCATGATCCTGGGGCATGTGCACACTTTGTTCCTTGAAGAGCACCAGTAATTCTTGGTGGCTGGTGAACCTTTCTGTCATCTTTGCAAGATGATGGCTTCGATTAGGATGCTCTCTAGGAAGTTGCAGTCTTTCTGCCTTGGGTCTCTCTTAGATAAAACCAACCCAGGTAAAAATGGACTGAACTACTTACCCTCCCTGCCATGTCTACACCTCAGGAGCTTTGTACTTGAAGAAAGAGGGACAAAAAAATTCATTTATTCTTTTTGAACAGGGACAACTATGAATATTTTCAGCAAAATTGCCTTTGGTGTATACAAATGATGCTGGTTTCCCCATGTATGTGTGTTTGGGATAAGTAGGTTGTCAGAAAAATAACACAGGACCAACTAATGTTCATGCATTCACTGGTAAAATTTTTAGCCAGCCCATGAAGTTTATTTGGTGACATTTGTCTTGGCTAATTGCTGGGCCTAGCTCCGATAATCAGGTATCATGCCAATGCTTAACTTGCAAGGAGATGTGGAAGCAGTGCTTGTAAAAAAAAAGTTAAAATAACTGAGAGTAATGCATGGAGAATTTTTCGCTTCAAATTCTTGTGGTGATCTCACTAATCAAATATATAAGATATGGACATCTTCTCAGCATATGCAGTGAAGCATATGGGTTGAGTTCATCTGAAGTATTTATTTTAAGACCATAACTTAAGCTAAGCCAAAGCCCAATATCAGCCCGAGCCCTCAACCTAAGCTCACAACATAACATCAGGTTGCGGCCGAAGTTCGGGTTGGTCTGAGTGGAACAACCCATGAGTTGAGTTCTTCAAGTCAAGAGTTGGCTGAATTCGGGTTGGGTTGGACAACTCGTGCGCTGAGTTTGGATAAGTTTCTGCCAATTTAAAGCTAGCCCATGTTGAACTATGCGCGTGGACTGTTTTTGCTGCGCTAAATAATATCCCCTCTAAATTTGCTATTAAAAAGCAATAAAATACCTCATTCTATTATAATTATAGGAACCTTCTAAATTGTAAATGTTCAATTAAAAACCTGTAAAACATATAATTAATAATGATTAACTTATAAAAATTTCGGTCCAAATGTATGCAAGCAAATAAGCAAAAAGACATCTATATATGGTGTTTCGGGTTGGGTTGAATTAAGCAAATAAAGAAATTTCAGCCCTAGCTTAGCCCAGCCCAGCCCAGCCAGTGTAAGAGAGGCTCAACTAGTCCAGATTTTGGGCAGGACAATCAGGCTTGGGGCCAGGCCAGCCCAATTGCCATCCCTACTAAGTACTAACCCATAAAAGGAAAAAGGAACCGTTAAATTTGAACACCTTTGTTTTGTTTTTATTTTTATTTTTTACATACAAAAATCGTTCCAAGTTGCTTGATCTGATATAAATGTTGAGATAAACCCAAGTAAGATGGAAATCCAGACAAAACCAAGAGGGTCACGTTTAAGCAAGCAATCTCTTTAAACAGTTGACTCCTTCTCCAAACTCAGTGCAGACAAAATTCAATTTAAATACGAAAGTCAGGACCCACTGACAAATAACTACAAGCCTTGTTTCTATTCCTTCCTTCCTCGACTCTCTGTATCTATATCTATTATTATAATATATACAATATACATGCATCTAAGATGATATGGGTACTGGTATCGAAATCGCCCTCTCATCCAGTCTTTTCCAGAGTTCAATACCTGCAGGGGCGGAGCCAGGATCTTTTTCTTGGGGGGCGGCCGAAGTATAAAAAAAAATAATGGATTTTGGCATTGGGCTTGGGGGAGTAGCCCAATTTTTTTTTTTTTGAGTAATAGGTCCATCGTGATTATAAAATTCGTTAATGTTGCGTTTTCATAAAGGTCATTACCAAAAAAAACAAAGTTCCCCCACAGTGAACTCCATGGTTTTAAGTTCCTTTTTCTAAGGTTTTAAGTTTTTAACTAGGTTTCACGGTACTTTAACCTCTTTTCCCTTTCCAAACGGGGATCGGATCATTACGATTGAATTTAGGGTGAGTTCAATCGCACCCACAAGTCAACACGTGTTCTAATCTTAAGGTTTAAAAAAAAACAAAAAAAAAAACTTAAACTCTAGTTAAGAATTTTTAACCCTAAGTTTATATTTATTAATATTTTTTGTAAAAAAAAATGTTATATTGTTGAACTCTAATGGTTAATGAATCTTAACTACAGTTTGTGGTGGCAATTGAACTCTCCATGTATTAAATCAATTGCAATTGGCTATGATTCCATCTCTTCAAAACGAGTTACATCAGGAATTGTTTATTGGGGTTGATACTTGTCACGCTACACTTTTTGTCTCTTTCCCCTCCTTTTATTTTTTGAGGAGTGTTAACCCTACTCCCAGTCAAACCCTACTCTCACCCTCTCTAGTCTCTACCAACCAACCGTCCACACTTTTGGACAGTGTTTTAAAACCCGGACCGGACCGGTGGGTCGAACCGTTAACCCGTCACCCGGTTACCATAGTGGGTTGGGTTGGTCCTTTGATGGGCTGAATACCAAACCCGGGGTGACCCAGTGAAAACCGCCCAAACCGGCGTGACCCGGTCGACCCGGCCGGTTTTTGGTGAACCGCCCGGGTCATGGAAAAATGTATTTTTTGTCCTATTTATCCCAAAATAAAATATATTAATAAAAAATAGGAGTTTTAAAACAAAACCCTAAAGAAAAAACAAAGACTACGTAAGAAAAATAGGAAATTGGAGATAGAGAAAACTAAAAAATCAATGAGGTGAGATCAAAACCATTCTTTTTTTTTAAATTTGAAGGATTCATATATGTTGGATAATTTTAGAGGACTTGGTCAACCATAAACTAGTTTTTAGGATTTCAAGAGAAGGATAACATAGTTTGATACTTTATTTTATGCAACATAGTTTGATACTTTATTTTATGCAAATAGACTGCTGTTTTTCGTAGCTTAGATAAAACTTGGATTATGCTTTTATTTTTGATTGACAGGAGTTGACTATGTTCATTTTTTTGTTAGAATTGTGCAATGATAAATTTTCTTGTTAATCAACATGTTAGCTTCTTTCTTATTTAAGTTATGTATTATTTTAATATCTTGAATCACCTAAAAAATTATATCTCTCGAACCAAATCTTAAAATAGGAAAGAAAATATTAATATTAAATATTTTTATGGCATTACTTAGTGTCATTGGGTCAACCCGATTGACCCGACGGTCCGACCGGTTTGGACCAACCCGCCCCCTTGACCGGGTTAGTGTCCAGTCTGGGTTTTAAAACATTGCTTTTGGAAGAGTGCTAGCATATATATATATATATATATATATATATATATATATATATATATATATATATATATATATATATATTTATTTATTTATTTTATTTTTTTTGGTAACAGTTAAAACACGTACATTAGCCAGCACAATGTCGGGTCTTTTCCCTTTCAAAACGAATACATTTACAGTTGGGGCCATTGTATATATAGAAGTATTATCATTTTTAAATTTTTTTTAACACTACCTAATAAGAACTTTTCAAAAAATTTGGGGGCTCCGCCCCTGAATGCCTTAACAAGGTTTGAAATCCCAACGCCAGATCTTGGTTTCGTTCCCACCCCCGAAATCAAAATCAGCCATATTTCGAAGGAAAATAGTTAACGTACCTAGGATATCTATTTACAAACCTAACGTTGGACCTCATTGGTGAGTATTTAAGAAGAGGGGCATGGACCAATGAGGTCCAGGTACGCCTATCACTGCTCTATTTCGAATTTGTAGATTTTGGTTGAAATTTCAAAAATTCGGGTGAAATTTTAGAATTTCAGTCAAAATTTCAGAAATTTATTTTTAAATAATTTTTTTAAAATTATTAAAAAATATTTTGAAATATTTATCAGAATTTCATGAATTTTGATTTTTTTTTATAAAAAAATTATAATATTTATATTAAAAATAGTAAAATTAAAATTTTTTTAATAAACAAGTCAAACTTGAGCATGATTTTTGAGTTCATTTAACTAACAAGCTGAGCCTAAACATCCAACTACTTGTCTCGATGAAAGCTTAACTCGATTATATATATACTTAATTTAATAAAGTATATAAAATATATTTATTTTATTTAAATACTTAATGTAAGGGTAGAAAAGGGTAAAGATACACATGTGGACAACTGTGAAGGCGGTCTGGTTGCACCAATGCTCAAGTCCTGAATAATCAAATCCGAACCCATCCTCCATTTAAGATCCATGGCTATAAGTGTGTTGGAGCATATACTCACGACCTCGGCCTCTACTGAATAATCCGAGGCTGGGGGTGAAGGGGGATCCGGAAAAAAAATTATGCGGAAACTGGATCCCGATGATCTTTATACCATAGAAAACAACTAAAATTATTTAGGAGTTTTAGTCATATTACCTCGGTGAATGATAACTAAATCCAACTCGAAACGTCAGAACTTTTTGTAGAGATTTCTCAAAGAAATTCTCGAAGCTCGATCCTTGTTCTTTGCTATCCCCGCAAAGCTTTAGAATCTCTACTTGGAATTGAAGAAGCAACTAGAAGAAGATGGAGTATTGGTGTAGACTTTCTATCACCAAAAACCCTAGAGTTCAAAACCCTAAGCCTCAATCACAACTTGGAGTACCCCATATAGCTCACGAAAATTGAGGGAGAAGACTCTCTCCTCTAGCTCACGGTTTTGGAGTAGATTTATTGAATGAGAATAATCCCACACATTTTTGGGTGTTGGGGTATTAATAGGCTAGGATCAAATCCTAATCCCCATTAAAAGAGTTATTAAATAATGATAACTCTTACCATTAATTAATTAAACTCCTAGTTTATTTATAATTACTTTAGTTATAATAAACCTATTAATTTAGGAGTCATTTTCCAAAAGGATTCCTTAATTAAAAGGATTAACCAACTACCACAAAAAGGAATCCTTATCCAATTAGGAGACCTTCCAAAGGGGGGGCGTGAGCCATAGGGGGGTGTGAGCTTTATGGGTTCCTAGTTTGGATCCAATACCATCTTATTTCCTAGTTCCTTACATTCCAAGTATTGGAATTTAATTCCATAATAAAAGGAGTTATTATTCAATAATAATTCAACTAACCTAATCCTAATCCAATTAGGATTACTAAAGTGGGCGCTCCACCCTATGGTTTAATTCCATGGGCTTGGGCCCACATTAAAGGTCCATACTTTATGGGTTTATGGATATGGGTCAAACCCATTTCCCCTTTAATTAGGTTAATTAAATAATTATTGATATAATCCTCTAATTTAAATTAACAATTAATTTAAACCATAGATTAACATTTAATCAATGATTAACATTCAATCATTTGAATAATTGATTAACATTTAATCAATTTATGAGCTTGTATTTCTTATGTGAGCATCTTCACAGATTGCTTTGGAACATTCAAACCCTGGCTTACCCAGTGTTATCTTATTGACACTAGATAGGAATTTCATCGGAATTGCAAGTGACGTGAGATATCCATGTTGCAATTGAATCCCAGCGTAAGAACATTAAACAATACAGATCCCGCCACATGAACTTTTTAATTCAATTTATCCTTCCAATTACATTATCTCTAATGGGCATTCAAGATTATTTATACTATCTAACTCATATCCCATTGCACGTCATCCGGGTTTCCAAGACTTCTGATTAAGCCATGAGAAACATTTTCTCATGTAAAACATTTTGATAAAAACATTTTTATAAGTATAATATATTTTAATAAAAATATATTTCAAACTTATTTTGTTTCAAAATTACCTGCGTAGGATTTAAGCTTAATCGATTGTCTTACCTGGAACTTGGATAATCTCTCAAATTAATGAGCATGAATTTCTTATTTGAAATTCATTATGACTCGAACAACTTTCTGACTATCCAACTGTCACTGTATCGTATTCCTTAAGGTAGAGAATACTTTGGTGGAATCAAAACAGTCAGATTACTATTCAGCTATAAATGAACTCATCAGATCTAAGGATCATTAAAACTGTTCAATGTGAATGAGAGACCAACTATCTGATAGTATGTTTATGGAAGAAGTCTCTCATTGAATGCAATCAGTCAGTGTACATTTAAGCACCCATATGCTGATGTGTAGTCTCCAATAGTTCAAGATAGAACTACATCTCAACTATTGAGAACATCTTAGCATAGTGGCAGCCATATAAGTGAAGTGCCCAGCTTCACCCATAACTGTGACTATATATGGTATAAGGAACTGGAAAGCTATATTTGCCTGTGATAGTCCCATCACATAGCTTTCCTACAATATATCCTATGGACCTTTATCGATATCTCATATCGTATAGATCATCTCATGATCATGGTCAATTACCCATAATGAATACACAATAGATAAAGAAGAAGTCTCTGTTAATCAAATTAATAAGAATCTTACAATCTAAATGACTTTTCTGGGCATCATGTCTAACAGGGGGCACATCGGAGTACGTATTCCCTACTCAACCCCAACTCGGAGAGTCTGTAATGGAAGTTATATAAATACAACATGTACTCGTCGGAGTGTCTTCGCAGGTCAGAGCATATGCTCGTTGGAGTGTCTTCGCAGGTCACCCTGCCTACCTATTGCAAAGGATCAAAGTTGTTGCAGTTGTTCAAAAGGTGACACGTGGTATCAAGGTCAATACAACATGTATTTTCCCCGACACTTAAATTAAGTACAAAATATTATTCTCATTTGAGAAAAGCAAAGCAACTGTTAAACCCTTGCACGGGTTATATATAAATACAAGTGTTATCCTATGCAAGCCATTTCAAGTTTGAGCGAATACCATTCTCCTTATCTGCATTTGAAAAAAAAAAAGAGCATCCCAAACTCCCAAATAGAGAAATATCAAGAGAAGATTCATTATATCTATTAGTATGTCTGATTAACGAACCAAGTTACTCGCAAACGGCTTGAGTTTGACTTGTTAAAAGCTCGATCAAACTTGTTTATTTATATTTAATAAATAAGCCAAGTTGGAGCTTGATTTTGAGCTCATTTAATTAACGGGCTGAAGACTAAACACCCCACTACTCGGCTCAATATTATCCCTTGCAATAGCCTTTAGACAACTTCTATTGAAATGCTTTAATCGATTGCAGGAAAAGGGGGGGGGGGGGGGGAGTCAATCTTACTTGTATACATCTACTCAATCTACAAGATCTACAAGAGGGGATGTGCAGGTAGGCCTGCCAAAAAAAAAAATTCCTATAACAAGGGTACCCTACTTGGTCCTGACCCTTGAGGTTAGTGTTAAGGTTAGGACAAGTCAATCCAGGCCTTTACCCTTAAAGGTAAAGGTCTAGGGCAGGGCTAGGTTCTTGTCTAAGGATAAGGTTAGAGTTGTCTCCTACCCTGCCTCGACCCAACCCATTGACAACCCTACCCTAATCTCAAACCCTTAAAATCCTAATTCAAATCTGAAAAAAATCAGGTGAATCCCAAATCAATGTTTGAGTCAATAACTCACAAATCCAAGGGGGTGGTTAGGTCTCCCTAAGTCTATCTACCCTTTTTAAGATTAACAATTAAATTATTAACTAAGGGAGGATGAACAATAAAGTGCGGAATAAGGGAAGCAAACAAACCACAACACAAGGTATTTTTACGTGGAAACCTTTTTGGGAAAAACCATGGAACCTAGTCAAACAAAGAGATATCACGAAGAAAAAGTAAACAAATACTTATAAGACTTGAACTATACTTAACCGGACTCGACACTACGATCCTCAGTACTCAGTCCTCCACCTCAGAAAGCAATCATGATGTAGCAAGTCTTGCGATCTACCGCAATAGCATGTTCTTCTCTCTGTGTCTCCACAAATCACGATCTCCAAAGATCGATCTCCGTCAATGACGGCTCCGGATTCCTCCGATCAAATAATCACGATCCTTCTCGGATCGATTTCCTTCGCAAAAGCTTTGAATTACTTTGACCAAGTGTTCTTAACAGAACGGATTGATGGTTGTTTAACTAAACAAACTCTAATTGTATTCTCAACAATGGAATAACAAGCAAGAATATCAACAAAGTCTTGTAAATGCTAGGGTGGAAGAGGAGAAGAGAATGAGTTTAGAAAACCCTAAATTTTTCTAAGAAACTCTCTAAACTCTCTAAACTCCTTGGGTTCGAATGAGGATCAAACCCTATTTATATAGGGTCATTAGAAGAGTTAGAATTAAGGTAGGAGTCCAATTTCACGAGGACCGGTCGACCCCTCATGATGACCAGTCAACCCTTCATAATTACACTCTTTGGAAAAAACAGCCTAACAAAATTATTGCACAAGCGATCGATCGGTCTTCATGAGCGATTGACCGGTAGGCCACCGTTCGACAGGTGGACCTCAGAATTTGCTTACACTTCCTTCACGAAAGTTGTATATAAAGATGGCTTCAATTTTCATATATTATAAACTCAAATCAGAGCAACGGTCAATGAATTTGGCCCCGTACTCCGAATAAGGGTTGTTTAGTATTTCTAACTCCTCCTATGCACTTGAAAGTTTGTATCTAGTCACCTAAGGTACATAGAATGATTCTAAGTCAATTTTCCCCTAATGTCTAAGGTATTTATGTAGAACCCCGGACCTAGATGATGTACTATGGCATGTATTAACACCTTAAGAGTGTTTTCTTAAGCTTATGGGTGTTTGAATTGAGTTAAAAGTTGGATTTCTGAAGCCGGATCAGTTGAAAATCTGGGCTGCTGAAACCCATTTCCAGAATTCTCGGCTTTAGAGCCCATATAGGTAATTAAAGACTCAGGATTAGGAATTTTATATTAGAGACAAAATTGTTCCCCTTTGAATGAAGAGTCCAACGCAAGTTGAATCGTCAAAATCCGACAAACGAGTCAAAATTTATGGCTGAAATACCAAAGTGTGAAAATATGGAAAATTTCTGTCAAGATTAAGAGCGATCGTAAAGACCCTAAGAACGATCGTAGGTGAGCTACGATCGATCGTAGAATTCCAGAAATGGGCAAACTCTCTGTAACATTTATGATCGATTGTAGAAACCTACGACCAATCGTAGAGACGCTACGATCGATCGTAGAAAACCTACAACCAATCGTAGTCGCGGGACACAGATATTTTTATATGGGATTTTTAGGGTTTCTCCCCTTTGTCTATAAATAGGGGTTACATTTGGGGGTTTTGGATTACCTTAAACCTAGAAAGAGACCTTGGGAGAGAAAGAAAGAAGAGTGAGGGTTTTCAAGAGAGATTCAACATTGGGTGACCTAGATCATCACCAAATCCTTGGATTCTTCAAATCCAAGGTGAAGAACGCGAGGAACACCTCCTCCAAGCTCGGCAACAACTCCACTCACGTTTTGGAGGGTTTCCCTCATCAATTTGAAGGTTGGTAACCCTATTTCCCAACTTGTCACGTTTTCTTCCTTTCTTTAACATGTAATTCCATTTTCTTCCTTTTCCCTAGAAGTTGCACATGATATGAAATAGATTGGTGAATGGATGCTATGGATGATTATAATGTGATGGGAAAATGGAAAGGGTATTTTACACATAATAAATACCCCATGTGATTGATGAAAAACATGCACATAACAACTTGAATAAAATGGTTATGAGAGTGTTGTATGCCAAGTGTTCGATGAAATGCATAATAAACTTTACTCGCTTTTTAGAAAAGCATGATTGTAGATTTACTCACTTTCTAGAATTGCATGATTGTATATTTACTTGCTTTCAATTAATTGTTACCTTGAAATGTCATATTCACTTATTTCATGTGTTAATTGTACACGATCTCATGAGCATGACATGCATGTAGGGTTAGGGTTTTCAAGTATGAACACTGAGTTTCGATTTAAGAAAACAAGAATGAAAGGACTCGATTCACGAATAATATGACAAGGCCAAGTGTAAGGGTTGGTAAAAAGGTAAGGCATATTCTCGGGTATGTCTTACCCCATTTTTCACAAGGACAAGCAAGATGTTAGTGCTCCTTTCAAGCATGCATGTTTCCAGGAAGGGTGCTTGCACTTGACTTCAAGTTGCTTCTATTGCATTTTCACTTAATGAAGTTTATATACCCGATTTCAAGTAGTTTGACATGTTTCACTGAGGGGAGTTTACACTCCCGACTTCAAGTCGTTCAAGGGCACCAACATCCCAAGCATGCATGACAAGCATGCATGTTTAATTTCAAGCAAGCAAGTATGTGCATATCAAGTCATGACAAGCATACATGCATTTGCATTCATGTTCATACAAGCAAGTTTTCATAAGTACAAGACATGAACAAGACAAGTTTTCACAAACACGAAAACTAGTTTTAAAATTTAAGAAAACAAGTCAAGAGAAGAATACGATGATTTGTCGAGGTTTTTCCGTTCATGATTTAAGCATGCATGAATATCTACTGTTTGTTGCTTTATTATAGTTGCTTATTGTTATTGTTCTGCTTATTATTATTATTATTATTATACGCTGCTTTTATGACTTGTTGGTTAGTAGTGGGTACCCGCTGAGTGTTTCAATACTCAGCCATACATTTGATGTCAGCAGGTGTTAGTGGAGCGACTGCTAATTTTGATATATGTGCTCCTAGTCCATGGGAGGAAGAGGAGTACGTAGAGGAGGTTCCAGCTGGTGAGCCTCAGGGTGAGGATGGGGAGAATTGACCCTATCTAAATTATGTCTAGTGAACATTGAGATTGACTAGAAAAATATACTTGTATATTTTTGCGGTGGGCATGTCCACCCTATCTTTTGGATGTTGTACATAACTTGAGATACTTGTTCATATATATATATATGAGATAGATATTTTGCTTCCGCTGTGTCATGTATTCACTTCCGCTATTGCATTGCAAGGTTTAAAATTTTGAAATTTCGGTCGATTTCGGATGTCCCATTCGAAACGAAATTTTCTGAAATTTCGGCCGATATCTCATCGAAATTGTATTTAATAATAAAATATTATTCCGAAATTTGATCCGAAATTTCGCCGAAATATTCAGAAATTTCGGGTCCGAAATTTCGACATATTCCGAAATTTTTATTTTTTATATAATATTAATTATATATATATATATTTTTTATTTTAAAAATTAATATATAAATTTTTTGAAATTTCAGTAAAAATTTCGAAATATTTCGGAAGTTTAATTAAAAAATAATAATAATAAATTATTTAAAAATAAAAAATCAGATTTCGGCCGAAATTCCGAAATTTTCGAAATCCGAAATTCACCCAAAATTTTCGAAATTTCGGCCGAAATCTGATTTCCGAAATAAACCCAATTTCGATATCAGTGGGGTTGTCCGAAACCGAAATTTCAATGAAATTTTAAACCATGTTGCATTGCTCTGACTCTCTTTTGCAGAATGGATTGTCAAGTCATGTCAAATCTGGGCCAAGATTCACTTTAACTCTTAGGGTGGGTTTTGGGGCGCGACAATTTAGGTCACTTACCATCGTATGAGTGAGACGAAGGCCACACTTATCTTCAATCGAACTTCTTCGGTCTTCATCATCACGGATTTTGATGTTTGTAGGCAATTACACAAGACACTAATTGACACTTTGTTTTGACACCGAAATATGTCAATACCAAAAGTATGAACTTACAAAATCCCTTGAAACCTAATCCTAGCACAATAATTATCTAGTTTGCAATATCACTATGAGTAATTTTGTTGAGAATTGTAATTATCCATAACATATGAAGTAGCACTGTGATTATTTTTTTATTGTGATTAATTTGTTGTAATTATCCCTAACACAGTAACCCGAGCTGTGTGATTATTGATAAATTTGTTATTAATTAATTTATTACTCATTTTTCTGCAACAATCTGATTATGCCTAATTTGATTAATTTTTTTTATATTAAAGCTGTAGGTTGTTGTCAAGATATATTCTATTTTATCTAATTATTATTATTATTATTATTATTATTATTATTATTATTATTATCAGTTTAAATATGAAGCAGAGCTCTGCATCAATAATTACACATTTGCCCCCCTTAGTGTAAAAAGAGGACTCCGTATGATGCAGAGCTCTCCATGAAAATTAATCTCTATTATTATTATTATTATGCTTTATTTTTATATTTTCAATTGAATAATCTATAAGTTGACGGTGTAGAAAAAATCTTATCATCTCAAATGAGAACAAATTTCTTACTTTTCTTTCTTGTCCCGTGACCTTACCTGGCCCTTGAAGCCAGGATTAGGGTCTAATCAATAGAGGCGCTTGATAAGCTAAGGCAGAGTTAGAGTCTTACACTTATAAGTAAGGGCATGACTCTGATATGCCTTGCCCTTGCCCTTGCCCTTGCCCTTTGACATCCCTGTGTAGGTGTGACTACTTAGACTAGCACTCCTCCATAAGATAAACCTACTCTAATTGCACGTACGTGTAAGAGAGCGTCGACAAAAAGAGGTGGGCTGGCGGGCTTTATAGCATTGTGGGCATGATGATGCTGATGGGCGCGGCAAGGCAAGCGTCCAGACGCTCCAATCGATATCCCCACCCACCATCCGGCGCCTCTATTGGCCCATGAAAGCCGGAACGAGGCTCTCTCTCTCCTCTCTCCTCTCTCCTCTCTCCTCCTTTCTAAAAATTTGTTTATTTTCCTTTTGTTTACTATCATAACATGGGCACCCATGTGATCTGATATCCAACTTCTTATAATAATATACTCCAAAAGTGGAATCTTTAAATATTTCCACTTTATAAAGAAAACAACGACCACCACCCAAAAAAAAAGAAAAAAAACGATAAAAAGGTTTTCATTTAATTTGATTAGATGAAATCAACCAACAGTCTTCTCATTTGATTATTTAGCTGTGTCCATGCAATCAACCATTCATCATTAAGAAGGCTGAGATTGGACAGTCATTTGGGACCTGAGTTCGAATCCCCTCCATCTGCTTGCCACCCTCAGGAAGTAATCTCATCTTACCGATTACGTGTGGCTTGGGGGGGTGTTGCACGTTCTCTACCAGTTTGATTAGCCCAGTCTGATCGATAGTATGCATGAGGTGGGTCCCAGACTTAATCGACTGTATTAGTAATGGTCTGGTTTATGCTCAGGGTGGAGCCAGGTCGCACGTACCCTCAGAACTTTTGGAAAAATAGTTTTTTTTTTTTCACACAGCTTTGGGAGAGATCGAATCACAGAATGCATCATAGTCAATCGTGACTGAACTCGGGGAGAGGTCAATCACACCCACAAGTCAATACCTGTCCCTTTTAACCCTTATTAACCGTGGTTAATATTCATTAATCCTTAAGATTCAACGATCTAACCTTGGTTTTTTAAATAAGATATTTTAAAAAATTAACCTTAGGGTTAAGAAATTCTAACCACATGGGTAAACTTAGGAAATATATATATAAAAACTAAGGTTAGATTGTTGAACCTTAAGGGTTAGTACTATGGCTAATAGAGGTTAAAAAGGACCCGAGTTGACCTATAGGTGCGATTGAACTGTCCCGAGTCCAATTGCAATTGGCTGTGATCTGATCTCGCCATGAGAATGGGGACATGAACATAGGGAGAGTTCAATCGTAGCCACAGGTCAACGCATGTCCCTTTTAACCTCTATTAATTGTCGTTAAGATTCACAACCATTGTGGTTCAATAATGTAACCTTATTAAAATAATAATAATAATAATAATAATAGTAATCCTAAGATTTAAAAGTCTTAACTAGGTTAAACATTTTTTAAAATATTTTTTCTTCTAAAACCCAAAGATATATCGTTGAATCCCAAGAGTTAGTAAATCTTAACCACAATTAATAATGGTTAAAAATAACACGTGTTGACCTGGGGGTGTGATTACAATTGACTCTAATCCGATATCCATGCACCGCTCCAAGAAAAAAATACATTATATACTAAATTATTTAATTATTTTACTAGGCATAATTATGATAAGGTACAGTTGTCCCTAAAATAATTATACTATATTATTCAATTATTTAATAAGTATAGTCAGGAGATAAGTGGACAACGACTATTGAAAACAAAATATATCTTTTATAACATAGAACATGTTTTTTAATTATTTGACAGGACATAGCCATGGGGCAAGGGGATAGCTATCCTGTAAACAAAGATAAACAATACTCGTAAGATATGTATGTGCGAAAAGGCACAAAAACTTGCTCATGAAAAAATTATGTGGCCTACAGCCCCAAACCCCATCCGCCTAGACTCAGAATATTTTGTACCAACTTAATAATTCTCAACAAATTCATCAACAACTACTACTATTTTTCATGAACCATCGCGTGCCCCCACTACCAAAAATTCCTGGCTCCACCCCTGTTTATGCTCTTATAAAACACAAGACTAGCATGAAATACAATGTAGATTTCTCTTCTGTGAGATCAGATTTCGTTAGCTCTCTAATCTCATTTATAGTTGTAGGTGTGATGTGTATTGTGCAAGGACTTGATTCTCGAGCCAAGGCATCATTTATCTAATTTAAATAATATATTTTAAATTAGTTCTTCTTTCTTTCAAAAGTTTAGGGGGATCGAATCAAAGCCAATTGCGATTGAACTCTGGGAGAGTTTAATTTCGCACCCACACGTAGGGGTGATATCGAGCCAAGGCGAGCGCAGTAATAATGTGTTCAAGCTAGTTCTTTTATTAAATGAGCTCATAAATCATGTTCAAGCTTGACTCGTTTATTAAACAAACGAGCTTGATCTTTACTAGCCGAACGAGCCAAGCTCGAGTAGTTCACGAGCAGCTTATTTTATTGGATATAACTATTTATATTAGGTAAAAAATTCATTTTATTATCATAGGCAAAGAAATCACAGTGTTAACTAAAATTTTAGTATAAAATTATAATTATATAAATGATATTCTTATCATATAAAATACATTATATACTTTCTTCTATATATAATACTCAATATATATATATTTCAAGCTGAGTCGAGCTCAAGCTGAACCAAGTCTTAAAAGAGCCAAGCTTTAAACCAAGTCGAATCAAACAGGGTCTAGCTTGAACTTAACTTGTTTAAACGGCCTAGCTTGAACTTAACTTGTTTAAACATTCGAGCTCAAATAAAATCTTGACTTGATTCATTCAAGCCTGAAATGCTAGCTTGAGCTTAGCTCAAACGAGCCGAGTTGAGTTGAGCCATCGAGCTAGCTTGGCTTGAGTGCAACCCTAGGCGTGTAAGTAGGGGTGGTTATTAAACAAAATATTCGTGAACTACTGAGACTCGGCTCGTGAAAAAGCTCAAAGCTCGAGTATCGTTAATTTATTTAGTAAACGAGCTGACCTTGTTTACACAATATATGATAATATTGTGTATTATATATATATATATATATAATTAAAAATCTCAAAGCCCAGGGGAAAATTTTACCCCGGGCTATCCTCGGCAGAGATCGAATCACAGCTAGTCACGATTAAATTCTAGGAGAGTTCAATTGCATCTACAGGTTAACACGTGTCCCTATTAATCCCTGTTAATCCTGGTTAAGATTCAATGACCCTTAAAGTTCAACAATCTAAAATTGGTTTTTAGAATATTTAAAAAAAAATTAACCCTAGGACTAAAATTTCTGAATCCTAGATTTTTTTTCTTCTTAAAAACAAATGTTAGATTATTGAACTCTAAGAATTAGTGAATTTTAACCTGGATTAATATGGGTTAAAAGGGACACATGTTGATTGGCTATGATTCCATCTCTGCTCGGCAACGGGCAGCCTCAATGCTAACCGGATTGCATCCTAACAAACAACGGTGATTGATTGATGAGCCGTGTTAGCCCTACCCTACTATTTAGGGCATTTTCTGACATTACAAATAAAATTACTGTAGAATTAATAGACAGATTTTTTTTTCTTGGTAAAGAATTAATTGACAGATAAGTGATTAATGTACGTATTTACTGGTGAGCAATTAAGAGTCTTTTAGAAACTTCTGTTTTTTTGGTTGAAGTTTTGACTCTTTTGAACGAGTTGGATGTTGGCGCGCCCCCAGCGCCTACGGCCTACGCAGCTACGCTACACCCCCCCCACCCGAACCGACCCGATCCGACCCGAACCGA
This sequence comes from Tetracentron sinense, assembly GCA_015143295.1. Classification (NCBI taxonomy): domain Eukaryota; kingdom Viridiplantae; phylum Streptophyta; class Magnoliopsida; order Trochodendrales; family Trochodendraceae; genus Tetracentron; species Tetracentron sinense. Next base: position 31,795,223 of record CM026571.1, read on the forward strand.
CCTAACAGAAACGCACTCGGGTCTCCCTCGCTATAAATGCCCTGTTTTCTCGCTCGACTCTGCTCTGTTTTCCCTTATCAACTCATTCTCGAGGGAGAAATCGCAGAGTTAGACTCATGGAGGTAAGATCTGAAATACAGCTTCATTTGCATTGTCTTCGAATTCCTTATTCCTTTTGTTTCTCATTTTCCATTGATTATTATTCTCGTAACTTGTAGGTGATCCTGCTTTGAAGAACTGTCTCTTGAAGAAGATTTGAGTTTTACTTACAAGGTTTATTCACTTCTTTAATTTTATTTATTTATTTTTTAAAATTTTCTACAGCAGCAGTGCCTAGACTGAGAGTTCCTTTTCATACCCATCTCGACCGATTTCAGTATTTTAAAAAAAAAGAAAAGGGAATTTAATCGAAAGAATAAGAAGGGATTTTTTCTTCTCTTCCCTCTTTTGCATCATCATCGCTCAAATGCAACTTTAATGAGTCAATCTCGCAAAGAAGAAACATTATTTTTCATTCTCTCTCTCATTGTTTTTTACCCTCTACCCTTTCTTACATTCTGACTCGTTTTGGATCAAACGACCTAATTTTCTGCCATTTTTTCCGACTGAAAATCTTTTTTTATTCTGAAAACTTGAAAAGCAGTTGCAGAAAGAGAAAGAGGGAATCTGAGATACACTTACACCTGCAAAAACAAAACTTACAAATCGATCTCCCTTTCTTCCAAGTGTTTAATGAAGTGGACTACAGAACGATTCAAGGCTGAGTCGAATCAGAATCTCATTAAAAAAAAAAAAAAACTTTTTAAAAAGTTTTAATGATTTAAAATTGTTATTATATTGGTGGGGGGTATTTCAATTTTCAGGTAGGGTTGGTGAGAATCAAAGGCAGGCAGGAATCAAGAATCAGGATGAGGAGATTGGCTTGCTGTAGGAGGGACAAGAAGGAGATTAGTTTTGACTTCGATGAACATCAAAGTAAGAACTCTCAACTCTTGTCTGTTCTGTTTAAATAATGTTGGGCTATTTGGGTGGGCCCATGGCCCATCTTAATCATATTGACTAAGAGGCCTTCGTAGACGTGTGAATGTTAGGTACGTCGTAAATCAGCCCTGACCCTGTGCTTGTGGTGGCCCACTTCTACACATCTCCTAGTTCAGAGCAGTAATGCTATTGTCCTTTTAACCACCATACACACCAGTTTTGACTAACTTTGAATTTCCTTTTTTTTTACCATTTATCATCATAATTATACACAACACTGATTGAATGGATGATTTTAGACATCAAATGACTAGACTATTTAAAAAAAAAAAATCATTTATCATTATATTTACTGAATATAATTCGTTTGGATTCTTGACTTGGCTTTTCCCCCTATTTTTTGCGTTTATGATTGGCTTTGGTTTGTTCCAGCAATCAAAAAGTAGAAAAAAGTTTTTTTTTTTTTTTTAATTTTAAAAAAAGACAAGCTTTTGCTCAAGTAAATGTTCTTTGAAAAATGCTACTGAGACAAAGCCCGGTGCGATGGGGTTGTAGTACAGGGCTGATGGTGCAATTTGGTGTGTAGGTGCATTGCATGCCTCGCCTTTAGGGTGTGTTTGTTAGGTGAGAAAGTGAGTGAAAGAAAAGGACCTTAAATTTTCTTGCCAAATAATCATCAAAAGAAGAGAGTTTTTGAGAAAAAGTTTGTCATTACAAGAAAAGAAAATGAAAATTTGTTTTTTTGCACTAGGAACTCAAGAAACGTGCAAGAAAACTCATTTTTTTTTTTAATACTTTCCCTTCCTTTCTTACCAAACCAAACGAATTCATCGTAAGGATACCCAACAAATCTTAGTGTGTAATTAGGGTGGATTTTGCTAGCCCCACTCTTCCCATCATAAAATGTTTTGCCCCGACACGTGAAATGGGGCGAGTGCATGATGAGGTAACAATCTACATTTAAGATTTATGGATTCTTCCTAATGTCATCTTAGGTCCAAGTATCTATACTACTCATCCTCTTTTGGAATATGGTCTGAATTTGTAAGAAGAATTTTGCTAAGCATATTCCCAATTTTTCGAATTTCAAATGACCTTGTGTGGGGCCTACATGTTTATAATTTTCTTTTTTGTTTTATTATCAAAAAGAGGAGAGTATGCTTTTTTTTTTTTTTTTTTTTAATTGTGAGAATATGGCTAGCATTTCTCTTTATAAGAAACCTGTGAGGCTTGTGGGAGAATTCGAGGGGTGTTTGCTAACAAATTTTAGATAGTTACACATGGAATACCTATATTTTCTAAATTTTTAAGGCAAAGTGATAGCATAGACCCACAGATCAGGGATGTGGACCCAATTAAGAAGGGGCAGTAATGTGTTGGGGATATTCAAAAAGAAAAAGAAAAATAAGGGATCCAAGAGTTCTTTATTGGGTACAAATGGCTGGTTCCTGATTGGACCAGTTCGGCTCAACCGGGTTCTTTTATCATAAAAAAATATTCTCTCCCTTTTTCTTCCGGATTTTACCTATATATATATATATATATATATATATATTTTAATCATGATACTCCGTTTGAATTGGCTGGTTCTACCGATTCCAATCGGGCCGGTCCGGTTTTGTCCGGTCTGATTTTCAAAACATGGGTGCACATCCCTTGGGTGTAGTGGAGAGTACTATGCTATCACGTGGCAAGAAGAAAAAGCTTGGATTTTGTGTGTAAAGCAGATATATTATAAATAAGGAGAAAGTGATATATCAGTGCCCATCTTCACAGATAAGAGAGAGACCGCGGAGCTTGTAGGGTTCTTATTTAATGATTTGATTTAAATGGTGGGCCCACAATTTGATATCACTCTATTAGACTATACATAATAACTGCTAAAGTCATCGTCACGGATGACTTTTTCTCCCACCAGTCACCACTTATTATTGTTTCTATTTGGATCCACTTCGACTTATCTACTATTCTTTTATTCTTTTCTTTTTTGTTTCTTGTCTTTTTATTATACATCTCTACTACACTACTATTATAATGAGCGGAAGAATAGGGGCCTAATGTTAATTAAAAATTTTCACTATTAATAAAATTATCCTTACACTTATATTTTCTCTATATTTTACTTCCAATCTCTCTTATATGTCATGTAGGTCGGGTCCCTCTTCCCTCTTTGCATTGCACGTGCAGCCCACTAGTATAGATTTTTTTTAGGCTTTTAATTTTTACCATATAGATTGATATGTTGAGTTAAATTGATAATTCAAAGCCTATTTCGAAGAAACTTTTTTAGGCTTTGAATTTTTACATCATTGATAGGTTGAAAATTCAAAACTTAAAAAAGTTAAATTAAAAAATCAAAGGCTTCAAAGTTAAGTTGAAAATTCAAAGCCTATTTTGGGGGAAATCCCTTAAAGCCTAGGTTAGAAAAAATCCAATTCTCGCGGCCATGTATGCATGTGTGAACCTCCTCATGTATCATTGTTGTAAGATCTATTTATTGACAACCATTCATGTTATAATTGCGGTAGTTCTGTTATTTTGCATTTTGATAATTCCTCAATGATACATTGCCAGTTTCTCTATAATGGATAATGTAACTCCATAACATTTGATAATCAAAAAGATATAAATTATGGAAATAATACACTTATTGCCACCGTATCGGTGAATGGCTGTCAAGATCTGTTGCCAACAACATCAGGGGGATAGTGCTCCAGTTCATGGTGTCTTCATACACAGTTCTGGGCCTTATCTAAGTATAAAAATGTGCTTCTTCATATCAGGCATCCCTAAACACCAATCACCATCTCCTTTTTCCTTCTTTTTTTTCTCCTTTTTTAAAATTTTTATTATTGAAATTTGTTTGTTTGTCCATTCCCTGTTATCTGCTACATCAAATTACATTCAGATAAAAATCTTTCAGGGATAATGACATATAATGGCCTGGAGAGTTGCATTCTCAATAGTTTCTCTAACGACAATGAGAGTGGCGCGAGCAGAGTGGATGGTTGTGCTACTGACTCCTTGGAAGAAGATGACTCAAGCTGTTCTTCTAGCAAAGATGTCTTTGGATCATTCTCCTCTCAATGGCTAGTGAACAAGGAGGAGCACGGCCCCAATGAATGGGAAGAAGTCCCCCAAACCCCAAAGCATTTTTATGCCAAAGAGAAACCGGCTTACACCATTCAATTTTCAGATGTTAACACCATGAAAGAAAGATTTGCTAAGCTTTTGTTGGGTGAAGATGTCACAGGAGGATCCAAGGGCCTAACCACTGCATTAGCATTGTCCACTGCCATTACCAATCTTGCAGGTGCAATAAATATTCGCTTTCTTATCAAAGAACTAAATGAGATAGTTTGCTGGTTTAATTATACTATAGCAGACCAGAGGTACTATTCTCTTGTTATTTATTCCTACTCAATCGCTAAGCCTTGTTACATTCTAGTTTTTCGATGTCATTCATTGTTGAGAATGTTTAAATTCTGTTTAGACTTTAAGGATATCATATTTTTTTCTGTTGTCTGATCTGGGAGTATGAAAATTGAAGAATGCTAGGCACCTTAAAGCACGACCCTTCAAACGTTTCTTTCATTTCTTTACAATAATAAGATCTTTACTTTTTTATTTTAATATTATGGAATGTTAAATCTGGTTTTGCAGCATCTGTTTTTGGGGAGCTGTGGAAATTGGAGCCACTGTCTGAAGAAAGGAAGAGCAAATGGCGAATAGAAATGGACTGGTTGCTCTCTCCTGCAAATTACATGGTTGAGCTGGTTCCAGCCAAGCAAAATGGTGCCAATGGTCGGAGTCTAGAGGTATTACGGTTTCTTTTGAATACAGAAACTTAAAATATTTGAGATTACAGTTAGTAGGATTTAGTTTTAGTTCTTTTGGTGCAGATAATGACTCCAAAAGCACGTCCGGACATCCACATGAATCTTCCTGCGCTCCATAAGCTAGACTCCATGCTTATTGTAGGTGATTCCTTCACAGTCATCATAATGGAAAAACTATAGTTCATTGATTTAATTGTGCAAATTCACCTCGGCAGTGTCATTTTGGCTTGACAGGAGACTCTGGAATTAATGGTGAACACAGAATTCTGGTATGCAGAAGGAGGTAGTAGAGCTGAAGGAAGGAGCATGAGGCAGAGCAAGAGGTGGTGGTTTCCATCTCCCCGAGTCCCAATGGCGGGTCTCTCGGTCCCTGAAAGGAAGAAATTGCTTTATCAGGGTAAGGTGGTCCATCAAGTATTCAAGGCTGCCAAATTGATCAACGGAAATATATTGCTTGAAATGCCAGTTCCAACTGTGATCAGGGATGCACTTCCAAAGGCAAGCAAGCTCTCTCCCATTCACAAAAGTTAATTTTCTGAGGACTCTCAAAAATGACATTACAAGGTATTCAGTTACATTCACCAGTCTAATATGAATAGACTTCTACCCTAGCAAACTAAAGCCTTCTTCCTCTGGAAAATACTCCATGAAGGCACATTTTACACCTTCTGGAGGTGGAAATTCCAGATCCAATGAAGTGTGTAAACCTAAGTACAAATAGCTCTTGTTTGAGCAGAAGTCTATTCTGGTAGCCCTACCAAAACCCCCTCTGGTGTTAAAACTGAAAGGACATTCTGATGGGATCATGGATATAGAATCCACTTCAGTCGGATCATGGTTCATACAAATTTACCAAGTCCAGATGCCATGTTTATTGCCAAAGATCAAAGCTGGTGGGACCTGATAAACACTAACCCCACTTTGGTACATTTGAGTTTGCAACAGCTCTGATAACTAACAACCTATGTAGATAGTGGAAAATCAGGAAAATCAGGTGAAGCCATTAATTGTTGCATTTGTTAATCACTTTGGTTTCTGTTTACTAACAGTCTGGAAAGGCAAGCCTGGGTGAGGAACTGCATAGGATCTTAACTGTGGAATTGAGGTCAGTCGAGGAAATGCTTGATTCTCTCAATTTGAAAAGCGAACACATTGCACTTGAGACTGTGAACAGGTTGGAAGCTGCTGTTTTTGCCTGGAAAGAGAGAATTTCTGAGCAAGTCAATGGTAAATCTCCACTTCGAAACTCGTGGTCCTTCGTGAGGGATCCCATTTCAGAGCTAGATAAGATGGAGGTACAATTGGACAGAGCTGAAGCACTTCTACAGCTACTCAAGATCAGATATCCGAATCTTCCTCAAACCTTTCTCGATGTTACCAAAATTCACTACAACAAGGTCAGCCTAACCTAGATTAATTACTGTATTACTTACTGAAACTCCGTCATTTCCACCATTCTTCATCCTAGGCACAAGTCAAATGTGCCTCCTCTTGACTTGTCATAACCCAATCACCCTGAGTGGATGATCCTATCCCTAATTGTCCATCTTTTCTCTATAAACAATATGCGCAACTTCCATTTCATTGATGAAAATAATGTGAATTATTAGATGCCTCTAGGCCAGGAAAATTTGTATTATCCAACCCAAGAACCCTCCTGTTCACCATAAAATCACCTCATAATAGACCATATCTTAAAATATGAGATGGGAAATTTCACCTGGTCATCAACATTCATCTGTTTATCTGTTTGTGTTCATGATCAGATAGCTTAATATTGGCATCAAATTTTCTCTTTACTTTTATTAGCTTGAATTATCGAGTCCAGCAGATATTTGAGAGAAGTTATATTGGTTAGTCTCAATTTCCATAGGATGTGGGGCATTCAATTCTAGAAGCATATTCGAGGGTTCTCGCAAGCTTGGCATTCAGCATACTCTCTCGGATAGGAGATATCTTGCAAGAAGACATCTTGAGCAATCCTAACTCACCTGTTCCAACTTGTTGCTTTCCCGGAGTAAATCTCATTGAAACTCCAGTCGTAGGTCGGGCACGACAATCACTGATCGATCAGATGAACAGGGCAGATGGAGGGTTTTGTGATTACAATTCAAGTAAAACTTCTGATATGGAATTCTCAGACAGCGAAGCCAAAACAAGCTCGGTCACTTCAACCCCTTGTAGGAGTCGAGTATGGTGCATTGGTAGAGAGGCTTGTACCAGTGTCTCCCCTACAAATTCCCCTTGACAAAGAAGATGATGTTTCTCAAAAAAAATAAAAAAAACTTTTTTGTAAATGAAATATGCATAATGAGTCAACATTTTCCATTGTTGGTTTAGTCCTTTTCTAGCTGAACCTTGGTTTCAGGGTCATTGGTCTATGCTTTCGGGGCCAGAATGATTTACAGTTGTATTGTAATTTCTTCCAAGTAGTAGAAAAATCCCATACTTGTGGATTTTAGCTTCCTAAAAAAGTCTTATGTTTCTGTTTATTTCCATATTAGCTTCCTCAAAAGTGATTTGCGAAATTCTCACATTTCTATTAATCTCTGAACAATTACTGCATGCTTGTGATGACTAGAAATGCATCCAGGTCCAAATTTCCGGGTGACGAAATTTAAGTGAAATAATAATAGCTTCAGTATGTGGTAGCTCAAGGTGAAACTTTAGTCATTGGAACTTCCTATAATCGGCTGACGATTCTGCTCCCGAACATCAACTTTAGAAATTCGACAGCTGATTACTCCATAGTATTGGGAATGACGCTTCTCTCTCTCTCTTCTCTCTTTTGTATGTGCTTATGTTTGTTAGTTTTTAGTTAAACAATCTGGGAAATATCTGAAATATGAACTTTAAATTTAGGTAGCCTATGTTGTGTGAACATGATTTCATAAAAACAATGTGGCTTTGACGAGATAAGACTAGAGCAAAGGATTATAGAGTTTTTTTTTTCCCCGTATAGGTAAAGGGAACAGTAACACACACACACACGTGTGTGTGTATATATATATATATATAAAGCCATGCTCGAAAGGAGCTTTAGACTTGGCATGCTCTGGACCATATGGTATTTCCTAGGGCTTCACCTTATTGGAGATACAAATTTCAAGTATCTATACTTATTTCTTGGGTCTTGATTGATTGCCCGAGAGTTTTAAGATATCAGCTTTTGAAAAGTGTGACGAGATAGGTTGCTTGAGGACACATCTGAAAGTATATGCTAAGAAAATGTTTCAACTTGTGCCCGCATGATCCAGTTATTTCAGAAGAGCCTGCAGGGGCAGCATTGAGGTGGTTCATATTACTTGATCAAGACCTGGAAAGACTTGTCCGATACATTCCTAGCATAGTATTCATTTTACATGAAGTTTGTTCCACATAAGGCAGATTTGGAGCTTATGATCCAAGATTTCAAGGAGGATTTCATTGAGTATGTAATGGGTGTAAATGAGCCGAGTTGAGCTGAACCGAGCCGGGGGCTGCTCAATCTCGGCTTGTGACATATATATGCTGGCTCAAGCTCGTCTCAAGCTCAATTCGCGCCCTCGAATGTTAGCTTGAGCTTAGCTCGTCTATAGATAATCGAGCTCGAGCCAGCTCGCGAGCTTGCACTATTACTTCAAGCTCATTTACCCTAATTTTAATCAAAATAATTCAAATTAAAATCCTAAGAGTTAAACATGCTCATCAGATTCTCCCCCCCCCCCCCCCCCCCCCCAAAAAAAAAAAAAAAACTTTAGAACTGAACATAATCATTCTCGTGAGTCTAATTGAAGAAACATTGTGGGCAGCAAAGTTGCCGCAACCTAATGAGTCAGATGCACCAAGTTCAATGCATCTACCTACACTTGATCCCTGTCCTTGATCCAAGAGGACAAAACCTCAACGATACCTCTTAGTTCCAGCCCCGCTAACGCATGTCTAATCCGTGAGGACCAAAACCTCACAGATGACCTATTAGTGCCAGCCTCCAAGAGGCTGATACATATCTAGCCCGTGCGGATAAAATCCCACGAATAAACCTTCTATGCCAAACCTCATGGGGCTGACATATGCCCAATCCGTGAGGACTAAAACCTCATGGATAAACCGTGAGTGTCAGCCTCCAAGAGGTTGACACGTGTCCAATCCGTGAGGACCAAAATCTCATGGATGAACCTTGAGTGTCAACCTCCGGGAGCCTGACACATGTCTCATATGTGAGAATAAAACCTCACGGATCCAACTTAGGTGCCAGACTCTGAGAGGCTGACACATGTCTCATCCGTGAGGATAAAACCTCACAGATCCATTTTGGGTGCCAGACTCCGAGAGGCTGACACGTGTCTCATCCGTGAGGATAAAACTTCACGGATCCATCTTGAGTGCCAGCCTCTGAGAGGTTTACACGTGTTCAATTCGTGAGGACAAATCCTCACGGATCCATCTTGAGTGCTAATCTCCGAGAGATTGACACTTGTCTAACCCGTGAAGACAAAATCTCATGGATGACTCTTGAGTGTTAGTCTCCGAGAGGCTGACACGTGTCCAATCCGTGAGGATAAAACCTCATGGATCCATCTTGCGTGTCAGCCTCCAAGAGGTTGTCATGTGTCTAATCCGTGAGGCCAAAATCTCACGGATGACTCTTGAGTGCCAGCCTGACACATGTCTAATCCGTGACGATACCTCACGGATCCTTATGAGTGCCAGCCACTAAGAGGCTGACACATGTCTAATCTATGAGGTCAAAACCTCACGGATGACTCTTGAGTGCCAGCCACTGAGAGGCTGACACGTGCCTAACCCATAAGGATGAAATCTCATGGATCGACCCTGAGTGCCAGCCTCCGAGAGGTTGACATGTGTCCATGGGACTGACCCATGGACCCTCCTTCTGACTGCCATGTGATCTCAAAAGGAGATCGTCCTGACTCTGGGGATCCCCTCTTTTGAATCCCATGATGGGGTGCCACATGGTACCCCCATCATGGGGAAAAGATGAGGACTCTGTCCTCGATCCCAGGAAAAGATGTCATTTGGCATCCACTCATTGGGGAGAGGAAATTCTATCCCCCTCTTTTCAAAGAGAATAAGGGGTTTTTTCCCAAAAAAGGGAAAACCTAGTACAGAGTACTCTAAAAAGAGCACTTTGTTCCTCTAGGAGTCTCCCAGATAAGGGAGACCATGAGTTTTGACTTCCCCAAAATAGGGGAGTCAAAGGAGAGAGACCAAAGAGGACTCTCTCAAACCTATAAATAAGAGGTTTTTCACAAGAACCCCCCTCCCCTCCGCCCCCAAGAATACAGAGAAAAAAAAGGAAAAAAATATTTTTCTTCCATTGAAAAAAAAACAAGCAAGAATCGAGCTCATGAAGAAGAAGGAAGCTCCCTCAACAATGGAGAACACCAGGTGAACCCCTCAATATGGCCACCCCTTTTCCTTTTCTCTATTTTAAATATTAAGACCTTAATGAGGCAACTTGTAATGCCTACATGGGAATTGGGCATCCCCTTTGAATAAATAAATGATTTATTCAAACATATTTGTTCTTCTTGTTCTTCTTTTTAATCAGAGGATTTTCCCCAAATTAGGAAGGTAATTAAAAATTCGGGTTTACCCGGATTAAAAGGATAGTACCCCACAAAAATAATACACAATAGTGGAGCAATTTAATACACATGAAATTTACGTTGTAACGTGTAAATTTCGTTGCGTGTCAAATTACCTCTATTGTTGTATGAAGTTTATTATTTTGTGGGGCACTATCCTTCCAATCCGAGTAAACCTGAATTGTTAATTACCTTCCCAATTTGGGGAAGAACCTTTGATTAAAAAGAAGAATTAAAGAAGAATAAATATTTGAATAAAATATATTTATTAATTCAAAGGGGTTGCCCAGATCCCATGTAGGCGTTACAGGATACCTCAGAGGTCTTTGTATCCAAAAAAGAAAAAAAAGAAAGAGAGGTGGCCATATTGGGGGTTCACCTGATATTCTCCATTGATGGGAGATTCTTCTTCTTCATCTTTGGTTACTGTTTTCCTGCCAAAGAAAAGAAAACTCTTTTTCTCTTTCTTCTCTTCTTCGTCTTCGTGCTTGGTTCTTTGTATCTTCTTTCTTGTCTCTTCTTCATAGGAGTTTCTTATGAGAAACTATTTTTTTTTATAGCTTTTGGAGAGTTCTTTTTGGACTCCCCTTTGACTTCCTATTTTTTAGGGAATCAAAAAGGTTCTCTTCTTTTAGAGAGAGTCATCTGTCCTTTGACAATTGGTTTCCTTTATCTTAGGAAAACCTTGTATACATTGGAGTCCTCGTTTTTGAAGGATTCCAAATTGGTTTCCATTTTTGGGGAATCCTGAGAGGATAAGGCTTCCATTCAAAAGAAGGAAGTGTCTTATCTTCCAAGAAAATGAGAGAGATTACTCCCCTTTTAGAATGGGATACCATACATGTAGAACCTAGGAACCGAGTTCACTAAGCTGTGAATAGTGCCTTTGTGTGGTTTGTGTAAAGGCTTAAGGCCTTCACATTGTGTTCTTAGTAGCATGGTTCATTCTGTTCTTGGTAGTGTGATGAGTTAAGTGAGGGTTTTAGGTGCGGGTGTTGAACTTCAAAAAGAGAGTATAAATATACTCTCTATGTGTAGAACAAAGGTTATATAAAATACCCTAAGTACTTAAAGGGTTGGAAGTGAATAGTGTGTGAATAGTGCTATGAGCAGTGCTTTTGAGGCCAACGTTCCCTAGGTGCTTGTGAATGATGTGAGGAGTTATTATAGGTTTTATGGTGTGTGAGGGTACTAAAGAACACTCTTTGATGTTTATGGGTGTTAAAATTAAAAAGGGGAAGGGTTCTAAGTGTTAAAGGATCGGGGAGGCCTTAACAACCCTCAACTTGTAGGATCTTTAGTTTTGTCATCGCTTATTGGAATTTAATGATTCTTGAATTTTTGGAAATATATTGGAATCCTCTTTTAGGTTCATGTTAATCACTTTTCCAGATTTTGGGTCAGGGTTGAGTTAAAAGTTAAATTTCCGAAGTCAGATTGCTGAAAATCTGAGTTACAGAAATCCATTTCCAGACCAGTTGGCTTTACAGCCCATTTAAGTATTTAAAAACTCAAAATTAGGATTTGTATATTAGACACAAAATTGTTCTCCTTTAAAATAAGAGTCCAACTCAAGTTAAATCGTCAAAATCTGATAAGGGAGTCAAAATTTATTGCCGAAATACCAAAGCCGGAAAAATCTAGAAACTTTCTGTCAGAATTACGAATGATCGTAAATACCCTACAAACAATTGTAACTACGAACAATCGTAAAGTTCCAAAAATGCTGTAAACTCACTGGACAACCCACGATCGATCGTAGGAAGCCTACAAATAATTGTAGAAGTCCGAGAAACCTTGTAAACTCACTGTCAACTCTACTGTCGATCGTAGGAAGCCTATGAACGATCGTAAACGCGCGACCCAAACTTCTTGGTGCGTGATTTTTGGGCTTTTCAACCCCTTGGCCTATAAATAAGAGATGTTTGGGGTTTTTTAGGTTACCCTAAACCTAAAGAGAGACCTTATAAAAGAAGGGAAAAGAATTGAGGACTTTCAAGAGGGGGTTTTGAATTGGAGAAGGAGAGCACAAATCAAGCTTGGATCTCACTCCCACGCGCCATTGGAGCTTGGATCTTCATCCTCGAGCTTGGGGTTCTCTTCTACAAGCTTCCTCAAGCTTTTTCAAGCTTTGGATCAAGGGATTTTGTCTCATTAGGGAGATACATTCTACTAACCTCCTTGCTACAATCCATTGACATGCATTTCCATTTTAGTGATCTTTTGTGAAAATCAAGATGTGAACCATATTGAAATGATATTAAGATGTGTAACTTAATAGGTTGATATTAATTTAAATAGTTATGAATGGGATGATTGATGTATGATGGAAAATGGGAACGGGCAACGTACACATAAAATACGCACTCAAGGTGTTTGATGAAATGTTTTACTATGATAAAAATGAATGAAATGGCTATAAGAATGTTGAATGTTACGTATTTGATAAAATGCATGTACGAGAGTTATTTTAAGGCAATGAAAATATGATTTTGGAATTTTCCCCAATTTGGTAAATTGCTAACATGTCCTATATGTTTAGTTAAAATCTCACATGCCTATAGAAATGCTTGCAATGCTATGTAATATTCTCTTAAGTGTTTTCATACCTATATGATGCTCACCGTACCTTGTGATGCTCACAAATATGTTATACTTTGTACTCAATGTTTTAAATGCCTTATATGAAAATCATGATGTTCACAATTACTCCATGATGCTCACAAGCACGTATGCATGCATGAACCTAGGTTTCTAAGTACAAACACGAATAAGAACAAGACAAGAGAGGTTTCCACAAGACAAGAACAAGACAAGAAAAGAATTAAGACACGTAAAGCATGGAAGGATGTTAGTGTACTATGACCAGGAAGGGCACTAACATCTGTTCCCAAGTAAGTATGAGAAGATACTAGTATACTATGACCAGGTATGAGTACTAGTATCTGTCTCCAGTAAAATAAATAATATAAAAGGATCCTAGTGTACTATGACCAGACACAAGCACTAGTATCTGTTTCCATGATAAGTATGAAAGGATGTTTAGTGTACTATGACCAGGTACAGGCACTATTATCTGTTTCTATGAAACAAGTTCACAAGAAACTCACAAACAAGTTAACAAGAAAGCAAGAGAGGATGCTAGTATACTATAACCAGGTATGGGTACTAGCATCTGTCTCAAAGTAAGTACAAGATAAGTGAAAAGAATGATCTCGTCAACTAAGAACTTCATAAGATGCATAAGGAACTCACAAGATATATGAAATGCGTATTGTTACAGCATGAACTGAATGTATGATTTAAAGTATGATTCTAAGATTATGCAAATATGATCTTGTTTCACTTCCACACTCTGATCATGTATGTATTTTGATGAATTGTATCCTGTATGGCATATTAATGTATTGTAACATGGTTAGTTAGTAGTATGTATACGTTGAGTATTCAATACTCAGTCGAACTGTTATTTCGGTAGGTTCCAGGTGGGATGATCGTGCTACAGAACCAAGGGTCTAGCAGGAGCTTGCTGGGGATCAGCATACAGATGTTAAGGGGCTCGACATGTGGCCTTATGGTTGAGTGATACGGAGGGAGAGACATGTATTTTGGGTTTTATTTATGGGGATATTGTATCAGTTTGAGTTGGTAACTTAAACTGAGGTTCTTTTTGTACATTTCTTAGTTCATATTCAGTTATTGTAAACAATTACCCTTGGAATACAGTTAAGTTATTAAAGAAATTTTCAGGTTCACTATTTGTCATACCTTATATGCTTCTGCCAAATGGTTGTTGTGACCAATAACGAGCCCAAATATCGCCTAACTCCTAAGGGGTATATTGGGGCGTTACAAAAGTGGTATCAGAGCCTAGGTATTAGGTTCTCTAAGGTCCTTAGAGTTCGATACCACGATTTATACAAGGCATTAGGCTTTAGAAAAAGTCGTATTCCAAGTGTAGACTAATCACTTAGTCTTTGTCGATAACAGGTTGATTTCAACCGAAGTAAGTGTCTATGATCGCTAGAAAAACCAAAAATTTTATATACTTATACTATTATGTGTTGTATTGTTATGTGCTATTATATGCTATGTGTTGTGTGCATACTATATGTTATAAGCTAAGTGAAAACGTATAAATTAGGAACGGGTTCCTAGTTAGACTCATGAGTGGTGTGATACTCCGGCTAGAGTCTAGCCCAGGTATTGGTTGACAAGGGAGGGGTAGTTCCTTTGTCATACATTGTGTTATTAAGTCTTTATAGGGACTTGTCTTCCAAATGAGACTATAGGATTCTCTTCCGTCTTACGAGTCTAGTAGATTTTCGATATATATGATATTATGTGTATCCTGTGAAATTTCATCTGTTTAATAATGACTAATGCATCTTTTCATCATAAACAAGCACAATGTCACTCATCATGGTATGATAATAAGTCTATGTAAGATCATATATCCCCATGACTAGTAGGAACCTAGGAATAAAAGAAATAAATATATATGGTTTTGGACAAGCTCATGGATGTTTGATGCACGTTTCTAGATACCGATGCGCATTATCTGCAGCACGTTCTAGACTCAGTGCTCAGTCCAAAAATTTCTAGATACAGATGCGCATTCATTCTGTAGCATGTTCTAGACCCAATGCTCAATCCAAAATGATAAATACATTATAACTCCAAGGATAATCATGCATCTTATAAGCATCATCCATAGCATGCACCTCATATATGGCATAAGCATCATGCACTTTCATGCATATCATAAGCATTATACAGAGCATGGGCATCATACATAGCATTCATTTCACACATCTTGCAAGCATCATGTAGATCTTAGAAGCATCATACATGTCACGAAAATTCAAAGGATTTTGCTTAAATAACTCAATGTATAAATTACTCATTGGTCTTAATCTCAAGCTGGTTAATGTCTTAAGTATGCAATCGGTTAATACCTTAACCGAGTGTGAGAACTTAGCTTCGCTAGGAAAACCAATTGTATGCTTATACTATTTTACCGTGTGCCTCAATGTATTAATATGTACCTTATGAACATTAGATGATTGTTGAAATTGGAGTCGAGATGAGTTGGTTTCCAAACTAGGCTCATGCTTTGCTATTGTTCTCAGGATTCAATCATGAGACATGGCAATCGGGGCCGCGGTGACCATACTAGGAGAAATGGAGGTAATGCTCCTACGGGGGATGAGCAGCCCGAATTCACTCAGGTGTTGGGCTCCATAGCAGAGACATTAGTTATGCTGGCAGCCAAGCCTACTACAACTCCTTCACCTCCTCTTGTACACCATGCTACGGGACTTGAGGCATTTAGGAAATTGCATCCTCCCACTTTCTATAGGACTACTGATCCGACGGTCGCCGAGGCCTGGATCATGCAGCTGGAAAAGATATTCAAGGTGCTTCACTGCACTGATGAACAGATGGTGGATTGGGCTTCCTTCATGCTGGAAGGTGAAGCCGAACATTGGTGGAGATCCGCACAGAGGCAGAGGGATGCTAGTAAGGTAGGGGAACCGTGGACTTGGGAAGAGTTCCTAGGTGCGTTCCATCTGCAGTACTTCCCCGAGTTTGTCAAGGAACAGAAGGAAATTGAGTTCTTGACTCTGGAACAGAGGTAGATGAGCGTAGCCGAGTATGAGGCCAAGTTTGTCGCACTGTCCAGATATACTCCGCATCTAATCTTGTCGGAGCACTTGCGAGTCAAGAAGTTTGAGAGAGGACTATGGGCCTCCATTCGAGACAGAGTCTCTTTGTTCCAGGTGAAGACCTAGGGTGAGGTGGTGGACAAGGCAAGGATCGCAGAGAATAATTCTAGGGAGTTCTTCAGCAGAAGAGACAGTGGCATGAGCAAGAGTGGCAGGGTTAGTTGCCAATCCGGTGGTTCCGAGCCACCAAAGAAGAGGGCCAGAGCAGCTCCATACCAGTCCTCTGGACCTCTGTAGGTGCAGAGCCATTCTATTGCACCTCAGGCTCCTCGTCCTACTACTACGCAAGTCACTCGACAGGGGCAACCCACATCTTCTGCATCTACGTCCGAGTTCTGTAGTTACTGTAGGAGGAAGCACTTGGCTGGGGATTGTCGAGCGCTCACAGGTGCATGTTACCAGTGCGGTGACCATGGACACCGGGTTAGAGATTGTCCACATCGTCGACTGCAGTCCCAAACCCAGGGGAGTAGACTCCAAGTTCAATTGCCCACACAGCAGGAGGCTTTTCAGGCTTCGAGGCCCCAGCAGCCCACCCAGTTGCCTCGCCAAGCCAACCAAGGCAGAGCCTTTGCTATAGCAAGACCGGATGCTCAGGCAACTGCTGATGTAGTTCAAGGTACATTGAATAGTGGTTTTCGCATGATATGATATGTGTGTGCCAAATATGCAAGATGTATGAAAACATATTTTTTATATGCTAGAAATTTTGTATTGCAATTGATTTTTGTTTAGTTGTGTATAAAACAGGGTTGCTTGCTGCTAAGTAGGTGCCTAGCCCATGCGTTGATCGAAGATGGATTGACACATCCTTTTAGCATTACTAGTGTTACTAATACCGGTGTGCTCGGCGGAGCAAGGTGAAGTGTGGGAATATTATCCCCGTTTGCCCTTGTTAAAGTCCTAATTTTGAGGACGAAATTTCTATATGGGGGGAGGGATGTAGAACCTCAGAACCGAGTTCACTAGGCTGTGAATAGTGCCTTTGTGTGGTGTGTATAAAGATATAAGGCCTTCACATTTTGTTCTTAGTAGGATGGTTCATTTTGTTCTTGATAGTGTTGTGTGTTAAGCGAGGGTTTTAGGTGCGGGTGTTGAACCTCAAAAAGAGAGTATAAATATACTCTTTGTGTGTAGAAGCAAGGGTATATAAAATACCCTAAGTGCTTAAAGGGTTGGAAGTGAATAGTGCTGTGAGCAGTGCTTTTGAAGCCAAGGTTTCCTAGGTGCTTGTGAATGATGTGAGGAGTTATTATAGGTTTTATGGTGTGTGAGGGTATAAAGAATATTCTTTGATGTTTATGGGTGTTAAAATTAAAAAGTGGAAGGGTTCTAAGTGTTAAAGGATGGGGGAGGCCTTAACAACCCTCAACTTGTAGGATCTCTAGTTTCATCATCTCTTATCGGAATCTAATGATTCTTGAATTTTTAGAAAGGTATTGGAACCCTCTTCGAGGTTCATGTTGATGACTTTTCCATATTTTGGGCGGGGTTGAGTTAAAAGTTAGATTTCCGAAGTCGGATTGCTGAAATATGAGTTACAGAAATCCATTTCTAGACCAGTTGGCTTTACAGCCCATTTAGGTATTTAAAAACTTAAAATTAGGATTTATCCATCAGACACAAAATTGTTCTCATTTTAACGAATAGTCCAAATAAAGTTGAATCGTCAAAATCTAATAAGGGAGTCAAAAGTTATGGCCGAAATACCAAAGTGGGAAAAATCTGAAAACTTTGTGTCAGAATTACGAATGATCGTAAATAGCATACGAACGATCATAAAGTTCCGAAAATGCTGTAAACTCACTGGACAACCTACGATTGATCGTAGAAGCCTACGAACGATCGTAGAAGTCCCAGAAACCTTGTAAACTCACTGTCAAGTCTACGATCGATCGTAGGAAGCCTACGAACGATCGTATACGCGCGAGCCAAACTTTTTGGTGCGTGATTTTTGGGGTTTTCAGCCCCTTGGCCTATAAATAAGAGATGATATGGGGGGGGGGGGTTTGGGTTACCCTAAACTTAAAGAGAGACCTTAGAAGAGAAGGGAAAGGAATTAAGGACTTTCAAGAGGGGGTTTTGGATTAGAGAATGAGAGCACAAATCAAGCTTGGATCTCACTCCCACACGCCATTGAAGCTTGGATCTTCATCCTCGAGTTTGGGGTTCTCTTCTACAAGCTTTCTCAAGCCTTGGATTAAGGGATTTTGTCCCATAAGGTAGATAAATTCTACTAACCTCTTTGCTACAATCCATTGACATGCATTTCCATTTTAGTGATCTTTTGTGAAAATCAAGATGTGAACCATATTGAAATGATATTAAGATGTGTAACTTAAGAGGTTGATATTAATTTAAATAGTTATGAATAGGATGGTTGATATATGATGGAAAATGGGAATGAGCAATGTACACATAAAATATGCACTCAAGGTGTTTGATGAAATGTTTTACTATGATAAAAATGAATGAAATGCCTACAAGAATGTTGAATGTTACGTGTTTGATAAAATGCATGTACGAGAGTTATTTTAAGGCTATGAAAATATGATTTTGGAATTTTTCCCAATTTGGTAAAATTGCTAACATGTCCTATATGCTTAGTTAAAATCTCACATGCCTATAGAAATGCTTGCAATGCTATGTAATATTCTCCTAAGTGTTTTCATACCTATATGATGCTCACCGTACTATGCATAAGCACGTATGCATGCATGAACCTAGTTTTCTAAGTAAAAACACATATAAGAACAAGACAAGAGGGGTTTCCACGAGACAAGAACAAGACAAGAAAAGAATTAAGACACATAAAGCATGGAATGATGTTAGTGTACTATGACTAGGTACGGGCACTAACATATGTTCCCAAGTAAGTATGAGAGGATACTAAGTATACTATGACCAGGTACGGGTACTAGTATCTGTCTCCAAGTAAAATAAAGAATATGAAAGGATACTAGTGTACTATGACTAGGCATGGGCACTAGTATCTATTTCCATGATAAGTATGAAAGGATGTTTAGTGTACTATGACTAGGTACGGGCACTATCATCTGTTTCCATGAAAGCAAGTTCACAAGAAACTCACAAGCTAGTTAACAAGAAAGCAAGAGAGGATGCTAGTATACAATGACTAGGTACGGGTACTAGCATCTGTCTCAAAGTAAGTATAAGATAAATGAAAAGAATGACCTCGTCAGCTAAGAACTTCATAGATGCATAAGGAACTCACAAGATATATGAAATGCATATTCTTACAACATGAACTGAATGTATGATTCTAAGATTATGCAAATATGATCTTGTTTAACTTTCGCACTCTGATCATGTATGTATTTTGATGAACTATATCTTGTATGGCATATTAATGTATTGTAACATGGTTAGTTAGTAGTATGTATACGTTGACTATTCAATACTCAGCCGAACTTTTATTTCAGTAGGTTCCAAGTGGGATGATTGTGCTATAGAACCAAGCAGGAGCTTGCTAGGGATTAGCATACAGATGTTACGGGCCTCGACATGTGGCCTTATGGTTGAGTGATACGGAGGGAGAGACATGTATACTGGGTTTTATTTCTGGGGATAATTATCAGTTTGAGTTGGTAACTTAAGCTAAGGAATTTTTTGTACATGTCTTAGTTCATATTCAGTTATTGTAAATAATTACCCTTGGAATACAGTTAAGTTATTAAAGAAATTTTCAGGTTCACTATTTGTCATGCCTTATATGCTTCTGCAGGATGGTTGTTGTGACCAGTAATGAGCCCAAATATCACCTAACTCCTAGGGGTATTTTGGGACATTACAATATGACACTCTATTATTAGAGGAAAAGAGGGGATCTCTATCTAGGGATCCCCTAAAGTTGGCAAAGATTCCTTTTTTTATCAAGGATTCTTTGCCACTTGGCAGTCCGTATCTGATTTCCAGTTGGGAAAGGACTGACCTTGGGCGGTCCGCAAATTAAAGAGGTGAGACCATGGGTCTCACCCGTGGTCTGGGTCCGATCCAAAGCCTATTTGGGCTGCGGACTAAGGTCTAGCCTTAATCAGTCCACAGACCAAGACAATGTGGGACTATGGGTCCAGCCCTTGGTTTGTGTTGAGTCCTTGGCCATTTATGGTCACGGATAGGGCTGGTCATTGACTAGCCCATGGATGGACTCATAGATTCTATCCGCAAAGCTTAAGTGGTGGTCTGTCGGTAAAGGCAAACCCTATCCACGTGTCAGTCCCCTAAGGCCTGACACAAAGGGGTATTCGCGGGGCATTATTGCTCTGCTTCCAGCATTTAATGCTAGGCAGGCTGGTAGTGAGCCAGCCCTTGGCCAGCTAGTGCGCGTGCCTTTGGCATACGCGAAGCCCAACTGCCCACTCTTGTGGGTGGTGATCAGGTGTAGGTAGGTGCACCATGCACCCGCTTTGCGGGCTGTGAGATTTCATTGCCCACAAATGCCCTTCAGGATCTGAACGGCTGAGAATGATTCAACCATTCAGATCCTACCATATGACAGTGAGCATGAGGAGGCTTATTGTCTCCCCACTACGTGGGTTATACCTTAGTGGATAGCCCACTACGAGGGGGTGGGTTTTGAGAAACTCTTGATTTCAAGGAGTCCTTATAATGAGGGACTCTAATTGCCAAGGCAAAGTGGTTGGGGATATTCCCAGCCATCTGGACCATCTATTTCGAAATGGATGACCAAGATTTTGGTGAAAGGGGTCCCTATTTAAGGGATCTTTAGTGCTCAGGGAAGTCATTTTGCCTTCTCCCTTTCTAAAATTAGAGAGGAATCTGGTTTTTTTTAGAGTTCTCTCTTTCATTTCCTTTCTTTTCAGAGAATAATTTTCCTTCTTTTTTATCCGATCATCCCTTTTTTAAAGGTATGTTCGACCATCTTTCTAAATTTGAAAGAAAGAAACCTTTTCTTTGGTTTCTTGGCTTTACGGAAGAGGGGGATGAGGATTTTCTTCATCCAAAAGCTTCAGAATGCCCTTCTAATCATTCTGTTTCCTTTCTAATAGGACTTCCAGTGTCATTATCGGAGTTCTAAGGTTTTCCAATAAGGAAAAACTGAGGGGTCATCTAAAAAGATAACCTCATGTCTACAGACTTGTCTGCGGATTGATCTTGCCTTGGATCTTGTCCGCCGACTTTAAAATTGCGTTAAGGACTTCATGTCTACGGGCTTTAATTATTAGCCATGAACATGTTGTCCACAGACTTGGACTTTTTCCAAATTTTGGTTAAGTCTAAGAGGTAATCCGGGTTTAGCTGGAGGAGGTGGCATTATTCGAGATCATACCGGAAAGATGCTAGCTTGCTTTTATGCTTTCTATGGGACTTGCACTAATTATGTTGTAGAATCTCGAGATCTTTTGGATGGTCTCCTTTTGTGTCAAAGGCTTGGATACTATCAAGTAGATGTTGAATCTGATGCTAAATCTTTAGTGGAAGCTTGGAAGGGTACTAATAATCATCCTTAGCAGGTGTGGTATTGGAATAAAAAGATCCATCAAGTGATTCACATTTGCTCCTCTATTAATTACATCTTTAGGGAAGCCAACATGGTAGCAGATTTTCTTGCTAATCAAGGATGTACTTTTCAAACTTTAGGTGAAATTTTTCCAAATCAGTTTAGTCCTCATCATCTCTTATCCCTTATTTCTCTTGATCAAGCTGGTTTAGGTAATATTAGATTGGTTAATAGAGAGTGAGTTTTGTTAGGTTTTGCTTTTTAGGGGTAAGGTTTTATGCCCCCCCCTTTTTTGCTTGTTTGTTAGGGGTAAGGTTTTATGTTCCCCCTAATGTATGAGTCTTTGTAGGGGTAAGGTTTATGTCCCTCCCCATTTCTTTTTTATTAATGAAACTGGTAGGAGTCTGCCAATGTAGAACCCCGGATCTTGATGGCCATGTACGACGAATGATATCATATACTAAAGCATGTAAGAATGTATTTATGGTGTATGGGTGTTTGGAATGAAATAGGCAAGAGTATAGAATACTCTTGAGTATTGACAAGGGTTATGCCTTGGCATACCCTCGACTCTAAATAGCACTAGCGTTCACACCGCTCGTCAGAATCAAGCGATTCTTGGATTTTTGGAAAGATAATTGAACCCTCTTCGGGGTTCATGTTGATCACTTGTCTTGGTTTTGAGTTGGTGTTAGGTCAAAAGACCGATTTCTGAAGTCGGGTCGGTTTAAAATCTGAATTGACGAAACCCAATTTCGGATCAGTCAGGTTTAGGGGCCAAATGGTCCAAGAAAAAGGAAGAATTGGAAGTTGTAAAAAACATAAAAGTTGTTCTCCTTCAAAAGAAGAATCCAACGCAAGTTGAATCGTCAAAATCGGACAAGCGAGTCAAAAGTTATGGCCGAGATACAAAAAAGCAAAAATGCTGAAGCTTTCTGCAAAAGTTGCGATCGCTCGTAGGGACCCTACGAACGATCGTAGCGGAGCTACGAACGATCGTAGAGTTGCTACGATCGATCGTAAAGCCCCAGAAATGCTGGAAACTCTCGGGTGAAACTACGATTGATCGTAGGAAACTACGATCGATCGTAGAAGGCTACGATCGATCGTAAATCGCTACGAACGATCGTAGATACGCGATTTTACTTTCTTGGATGCGATTTTTTAGAGGTTTTTCACCCCTTACACTATAAATAGAAGACTTTAGGAGGGTTTTTGGGTTACCCTAAACCAATGAGAGTTCCTAGAAAGAGAAGGAAAGGATCTTGAGCATTCCAAAGAGGGTTTTGCTTGAAACCAAGAAGAGCTTCAATCAAGGGTTGGATCTTCCCCAAATCAAGCTTGGATCATTCAAATCAAGTGAGGATTTCTCAAGGGGTTTCTTCAACCTAGAAATTGATCCAAAGAGGTTAGTAAACTACTATCTAGCCTTGTTATCATACAAAGATGATTCAAATAGGTGATTTTAATTCTATTATGATACAAATAGGAAGTGTGGAAATTTGGGTGAACTAGATCATGAATAACAATCAAATAGGGTTTTACAAATTGGGGGTTTTTCAATAACAAAGATGAATATGGCTAAACTTGTAAGAAAATTGTAATACCTTTAAATGAACCATGATTTTAAGTATACTATGATGCAATGACAAACAAGGGATTTTGGGTGAACTTGATTATGTCCAAATAAGCAAATAAGGATTTAAGATTTTGGGGGTTTTCCAATAAAAGGGTGAATATGACTATAAGTGCAAGTAAGTGTTAATATCCTCCAAGGAACCATGATTTTAAGTGTGATATGATGAATTAGGCTTAGAAGCCATGATTGTTATGATGTGACGCAATGAATGAAATGTTCTACATTCTAGAATTGTTTAAGTATGTTATGATGCTAATATACCTTGTATGAACCATATGAGTTACTTAAGGTCTTCAAGTATACTATAATGATCATTATGCCTTGCATGAACATGTTTAATCAGTTAAAGCTTTCCACATAGATGTTATAATGCTCACAAGCACTCTACGCATGATAAGTATTGCACGACCGTGGTTTTTCTCATAAGCATGAATTTTCAAGAAAACATAAGAGGATTTTCAAAGGCATTCATAAGTAAGAAGCATACATGCATAAGCATAGACTAAGCCAAACTTTGGGTTGGCATTCTAAGATCGGTTACTCCACGCTCACAAGGATCAAGTCTAGATCTTGCATGAACTCCACGGATCATAAGTCTCGCAAGGCTTTTCAAGAACTCATAAGAAACTCACAAGTATAAGATCTTGCATATGTCTCCAAGGAGAACAAGCTCACAAGGATCATAAGCTCACAAGAAGCTCACAAGTACTCATAAGCTCACAAGAAGCTCATAAGCTCACAAGTACTCACAAGCTCACAAGAACTCATAAGAAAACACGAGACTCACAAGCATTCATAAGAACTCATAAGCATACATGAGAGGGTTTGTTTTCCATGAAAAGAACAAGTTTTATGAAAGGTTTTTCCCGACGGGTTTTAAGCATGGATTTTGGTGATTTGTATTCTTTTACGCACGGTATAAAATATTGTGATTATGATAGCATTGTTAGCTAGTAGATTTTGCTCGCTGAGTATTCCATACTCAGTCGTACATGTTATGTCGGCAGGTACACGGACTCCATTTGACATCTGTGATCAGGGGCCCTGGATAGAGGAGGATTATGGCGAGGAGGAGCCATATGTAGAGCCTCAGGAGGAGGCAAATGACTTAGACCACTGGCCCTTTTAGAATGATTACATAGAGAGAGAGAGAGAGTATTATCATTTTGTATTTTGATAGGTGGGCATGTCCACCTTTACTTTTGTGATGTATGTACAAACTTGGAATACACAGCATGTATAGAAAAGAAATTTTTGGATTACGCTTCCGTACATTGGTTTAAGCTTCCGCCTTATTCATGATTATGGTTGTCATGACTTGGATGTTATTACAGGATGGTTTGGTATCGGATATGGCACATCACGAGCCAAAGTATCCCTAACTCCCAGGGGGTATTTTGGGTCGCGACAGCCAAACCCCCCTCTCCTTCTGAGAGGTTTTTTTTTTTTAAAAAAAAAAAGGTGATCCGGGGACTTGGAATTTTCCAAATTTTGGTTAAGTCCAAGAGGTGATCCGCGAACTTGGACTTTTCCAACTTTTGGTTAAGTCCAAGAGGTTGTCCCTTTTTTTTTTTTACCTTTGCTAATTTCATGCTCTTTTCTTTTACAGAATGAACCTTTTATCACAACATACTTCGAGGAATGACGTTTTTAATTGGTTGATGATCAACGAACCTGAGTTAGCCTTCATTTGTTACTTGAAGACTACAAGGGGTCTTAACACCAATAAGACCGAAGCTGTCAAGTTGTGTGACTTGATAAAGCAAATAGACTGTCATGAGAACGTACTCAATTTCTTGGAGTTTTGTCAGAAGTTCAAGTGTTCTTAACAGTGAGCTAGAGCATGTTGATCGTTAGTCAATCTTAAATTATTCCTTCTTAGTGATAATTCCGTAGAATAATACTAGTAAGGGTATCGAACCTCTGAGGACTGCGCTGGTTTCGTAGTCTTTTATCAAGATTAATTCTAAACTAATGAGATGGACAATTGATTTTTGCTTGATTAAACTAAAAACAATTAATTAAACTAATTAAGGTTTCTAAATTAATTATCAACTACTGGTTATAAATCTTTTGGAGAGAAGATCAAGAGTTTTCAAATCCACTGCTAACCTAATAACCAATCCCTATTCTGAATTTATTCTAACCTCTTAAATTGCAAATATTTCAGTTAGAGTGACTGCACATCCCCTCTCAACTGATCAAGAAAAGTTAAAGGGATTATATTCTAAGCATATCGTATCTTCGGTTAGCACGAATGATACACACTAATCTACGATTGTGTAATCACTCGTCTTCCCTTAGCATAAAATATCTTCGAATTTAATATCTCGATATATTAAAACCATTGCACAAAACCTATGTTTAAATTCAAACGAAAATTAATACAAGTGATTTTAATTCCAATTTCATAAAACCTAAGAAAATGTTGAGAATTTCTTTGAAATCAAATATAATTCAAATAAATTCGGTTGTTGAAAACAACCCTCTCATTATGCAATCAATGTTTTACAACTAAGAAATCAAAAATAAAAACAAAATAAAACTACACAGTTACTTGGCTAGGGTTTAATCAAAACCCTAGAATGGAAATTAGTTCATCGTGAGAGAGGAATGCATCATCTTCATAGACAAAGCTGCTGCATTCTTCTTCATGGCTTCCTTGATCTCCAAAGTTTCTCTTCTTCAAATCCAAAATCTCTACAAAATTCTCTACTAGAATCTCTCTTTTTTATAAAGAAAGAGAGAAAGATAGAGTCCTTATAAAATAAGGACTTCTAATTTGGGTACAACTCCTCTTTTCTCTTTTTCCTACAAAATTTGGGCCTTTAAAATAGTCAAATTTGGCCCAAAAGAGATTTTTCATGCTTTTAAGAAAGTCAAAACGCAGGAAGGGCGATCGATCGCCCCCCTCTGGGCAATCGATCGCCTAGGGCAAATCTTCCCTATTCACTTTGATTTTGCTCCCTACATTGGTCTTTTTCTACTTCAGATCCTTATGAGTCTTCCAAGCATTGTAATTCTTGCTTTTTAAACTCTTTTTCTCGCATGAACCTCAAACAAAAATAAACAACCAAGTAGTATAAAATATTTAAAAGATTACTCTAAAGGGTTAACAAGTTAAGTTTGAGGTGCATATATGTGTAACATCTTGCACCGATCACAACCCCAAACTTAGACATTGTTAATCCTCGAGCAATGAAAAATAAAATAAAAATTAAATTAAACTATATCTACATCCCCTTTCGTGGGTGCCCCCGGTTGCATTTTGCATATGCAACAAGCCTTTTAAACCTCTAGGTGACCGTAGAGGACGAGTGAAGTCTCGTGAATGTTTACAGTGATGACACCCACAAACATCTGTACTACACTATAATTGTGCTAATATACTCAAATAAAACATGTAATTTTCATAACAGTGATTGAATCATATTCTAATTTTTCTAGAATCACAATGCACACAAAATAATCCACAAATTATTAACAAGATTGAATTTTCAACTCTCCACATTCTCAATTTCACACCATTCTTAATCATTTCTGAAAAATTTAGCTTCTAAAAGATTTGTCAAAATTTTCTTTGATGCGTAATGTGACTAACAATCGAATGTGTGCTATCAACCTTACTTTTCAATAGTTTTCTATCTTCTCACTTGTCATTGAATTTTCTTTCAATTTAAACTCTCAATCCCAAGCCTTTCATTTAATATTTTTTTTTTATAAGTGTGACTGTGCAAAATCTAAGTCCATTAAGCATTCTAAACAACCCATGTAGCAAGTGTTAGGCTAGTGACTCCCAAACCAGAAGGCTTTAGGGCACCAGGTGTCAAGACACCTCTAAGGACTTATTAACTCGAGTTAAATAGGCTACGAACTTGAACTAATCACACTAGGTTATTTTATCTATTCCAAAAATCACACAGTTTGACACAAACTCTCTATGTTTAGTGAGGCAAGAGGCCCGGTTACTAAGTGTAAAACCTGGTTAGGTAACCCTTTCTTCTATCACTTTTTCAATTTAGCCAAAGTTGATGTTCAATTTCTAGGTTATCCAACTTCCTATGAGTTAACAAAAATACTAATCAATTAGTTTGGTTTCAAACCACACTAGACAATGTATTAGAGTACTCGTGCAAATTTCAAAGTGTATTCATGACATTTGAAAAATTTTAAGCCTTTATAGTTCAGTCAAGGGTTAAAAACAGTGTCTATTTGGGATTATGTGTTCTCAAATTTAACTCTATCAATAAGATTTGGATTACCCTATAAGCACCACAATCTTTCAATTTTAGAATAGAACAATCTAAAAAATATTCAATGTTTGCATGTTCTACCCTATTACATAGTTGCACAATCACCCAAAAAGATAATGAAAATAATAAGGAATATTATTTCCCAACCCCAAACTTAAAGATTACATTGTCCTCAATATAAAAATAGAAATTAAGCACAAATAGGGATGAAACAATAATACCTGACCGGTGAAAAGCAAACTATAAGTCCGAAAGGCGAAGGGGAGTGAAAATAGATCAAGAATGTATAAAAATCACCATAAACTTCGTCCAAACAACACCTAAGAAGGTTAGTACTAAACAAGAAATATCCACAAAAAATAGATGCTAATTCAATCAATATATCTCAATTAAATATAGAAAGCATCAAGCAAGAATATAATTGGGATATTAATTTATTTATTTTTAAGTTGGGCGATCGATCTCCCCTATTGGCGATCGATCTCCCTTATAGGCGATCGAATCCCCTTTTGT
Organism: Tetracentron sinense; assembly: GCA_015143295.1. Taxonomy (NCBI): domain Eukaryota; kingdom Viridiplantae; phylum Streptophyta; class Magnoliopsida; order Trochodendrales; family Trochodendraceae; genus Tetracentron; species Tetracentron sinense. The sequence goes on from CM026571.1 coordinate 31,823,250, forward strand.
CTTTACTTATAACTTGGGCGATCGATCGATCTCCCTAGAGGCGATCGATTGCCAAAAACGCCGAGAATGCATGATTTATTTTATTTTATTTTTTAACTTTAAACCTAGACTCTTGGAGGATTGGGTGGATTTTAAATCCACCCCAAACTTAGACTTTAACTATTTAGAAGAAATAGAGTACAAAATCGGTGAGTTGCCTCCCAACAAGCACTAAGTTTTACGTCTTCAGCCGGACAACCTCAAATAAATCATTCAACCGTCTAAGTAGACGAGATCACGTAAGGCTGGAGGTTTTGCGCCTTCGCCTTGAGCACACGCCCATCCGGGTAAGAAAAGAGGAATTTCCTATGCCTTTTGCAAGGTCACAATTTTATGCTTGGTCCTCACTTTATGCTTTTCCAATGGAAAATCTTTTAAAGGAGTGAGATCAAGCAAAGAGGGTCCATTCCCTATGGATTTTTCTAGATGGGACTCGGGGGTTTAAAATAAGTGAAAGATGCTTCCAAAGGATAATCAGTTAAAACATAAGGATGGACATTCTTAACTATCTTATCAAGCATATCAACCATAAAGCAATCTTCCCCTTTTGATTGTTGTTCAGGGGTAGTGAAGACGTTCAACCGAACTTTTATGTTACCAAATGACACTTTCATCCACCCAGTCCTACAGTTTATGCAAGCATTAGCAGTAGTCAGGAAGGGACGATCGAGGATGACTGGAATTTGATTTTTTAAATTGTGCATGGGTTCCATGTCAAAGACAAGAAAGTCGACAAGAAATAAAAATTTGTCGACTTTAATCAGAACATCTTCAACTACCCCACGAGGCTTTTTCGTGGATCTATCCAGCAATTGTAATACAACGGATGTGGGACGAAGTTCTCCTAATCCAAGTTTCTCATACACTGATAAATGTAATATATTAATACTAGCTCCTAAATCAAGGAGTGCCCGGTCAATGGAGTGATCTCCAATGATACACGAAATAGTAGGAGCACCGGGGTCCTTAAATTTTGAAGGAGTGTTGTGTTGGATAATGGAGCTCACTTGAGAAGGACTTTCTTGGACACATGAGTCCTTGATTTGCACTTTTGAGTGCACATGTCCTTGAGAAATTTGGCATACGCCGGGATTTGCTTGATGACATCTATGAGCAGAAGGCTGATTTTGACTTGTTTAAAAACCTCTATTATCTCATCAATTTTAGTTTCTTTTTTCCCAAAAAGGGAGGAATCTTTTAAGCACTGAGGGTAAGGATCTTTGGGCACATAGGATTTCGGGGGAGTGAGATTAGATAAAGATGAAGAAGGACTTTGGTCCTTCTTAGAGACACTCACCCATTCTTCTTGGAGATTTGCTAGGTCTACATTGGACTCTTTTTCCTCACTCTTCTTCTCTCTAACCTCGTTTTCAAATACCTTCCCACTCCTAAGAGTGGTAATGGCAAGAACATGCTCATGATGAACTTCATTGTTTTGAGCCTTGTCAACCATATTTGCACTCTTAGGGTTGCTCACCGGTTGGCTTGGGAGCTTCCCTTCTTCTCTCTTGTATACGACACTAGCTAATTGTCCCAATTGAAACTCAATCCTCTGAATAGATTGAGGATGAGAGTGTAACATTTAAGTGTTGACCTCTAAACCTTTGAGAGCTTGTAACACTTTCTCCTCGAAAGATGGGTTCCGTCGATTGTAGCCAGTAGATATGGTTCATTTAATCGCGTTCCCTTGATGGTGAGAAGTCCTTCTTTAGAGTTTTGATTTCTTCTTCACACTAGGTAGCAATTTTTTTTTCGTTTTGCCCATATTGAGGGACAATACCGATGATTTTGTATCCCAGGGAGATAGTGTTCTTTTAGAAGAACCGACTAAACCCAAGTTTATCTTCTCAGGTTGCCTACGTACCTATGATAAGATCAAGTCAAACGTAGTTTAGGTTGGGGCATTTAGATTTGCATTTTAAGAGCGAATAGGTAGTTTCCATTCATACTTTGGAAGGTTTTGACTCCGGTCTTGTATCTTGAAGACTTTTGAATCTTTGATTCGTATTTTGAGAACGAATAGACAGTTTCCGTTCATACCTAGGAGGGTTTTGACTCCGGTCTTATATCTTGAAGACTTTTGAAGCTTAGATTCGCATTTTGAGAGCGAATAGATAGTTTCCATTCATACCTAGGAGAGTTTTGACTTCAGTCTTGTATTTGGAGACTTTTGAAGCACGGTGAACAGTTTTAGCTCGTATTCAAGAGCCTGTCAAATCGTTCTAATTTTTGCCTAGACTGACTCTTGGAGTGTTAGTCTAGTGAGTTTTTTGTTGCCCTAATTTTTGCCTAGACTGACTCTTGGAGTATTAGTCTAGCGGGCATTTTGTTTTGACTAAAATTTTGCCTAAGCCGCCCTTTAGGGTTTTCAACCTAGCGAGTCATTGGCGCTCTAATTTTTTCCTAAGTCGCCCCTTAGGGTTTTCGACTTAGCGAGCTTGATTTTGACTCTAATTTTTACCCAACCCATCCTTTCTAATTTTTAACTTAGCGAGTCTTTTTGGGTGCTCTAATTTTTGCCTAAACCGTATTTTAAAGTTTTGGTCTAGCGAGCTTTTCGATTCCTAGGAATAATATCGCTTTAGGAATCTTGCATTAGTTAGAGGGATGATTCGCTCTCCATCCATTGAAGTTAATAGATATGCTTCGTTGGAATATACCTTCTCGATGACGTAGGGTCCTTCTCACTTTGGTTCAAGCTTTCCCTTGGTTCGACGAGTGACGATGATTGGAGTTCGGACCATTAATACCAAATCCCCTGTTTTAAAGACATTAGTTAGCCTTTGTCGGTACATCTCTAAACTCCGATAGGCTTGGAGACGGCGTTCATCAAGAGTTTCAAGCTCTGCAAGATGAACCTTAGCTGAGTCTTCATTTGTGATAGACTGCTGAATTACAACTCATAGGGAGGGAATTTGAATTTTTATGGGAAGAACTACCTCGCCACCGAAGACCAGGGAATACGGCGTGGCCTATGTCGGAGTAGGTAGTCCGTTATGCCCAGAGTGCTTCGGGTAGGCGTTCGTGTCAGTCCCGTTTACTTTTGTCCACAACCTTTTTGAGGATTTTTCACAAAGTCTTATTGAAGGCTTTGGTGAGACCATTCGCGACTACATAGTACCGGGTAAAATGGTTTTCTTTGATGTAAATTTGGCATACAACTTATGTATTGGGGTGCTTCGAAAAGGTTGCCCATTATCTGTGATGATGCTTTCAAGAATCTCGAACCGGTATATGATGTTGGTCCGGATGAAGTCTGCCACTGAGTGGTGGTTGACACTTTGACCTCTCTGAGGGCGACGGCTTTGGCCCATTTGAGAAGTAGTCTGTTGCAGTCAGGATGTATTGATGTCTGGAAGATGATGGTGAGGTGAACGGACCTATGACATTCATTCCCCATGCCGCGAAAGGCTATGAACATATTGTCATGTGAAGAGGCTCGGGAGCCCAATGTATGAAGTCAACGCAAATCTGACACACTTTATATTTTCTTGCATAGTTGAGACAATCAATGATCATCGTAGGCCAATAGTAGCCCAATCTTTTCAGCTGCATTTGGAGCTTAGCCCAAATTGGTGGACACCGTAGATCCCGACATGAGTTTCTTCCACGGCTCAATCAATTTCATTTCCTGAGAAGCACCTTATTAAGATATCATCCGAGGACTATTTGTATAGTGCATTTTCCAGCATCACGAATTTTGTGATACATCAACAGACTTCAGCACGTTTGGCACGGTATCTGGGCAATCGACCATGTTGGAGATAATCGATGAAGGGTCGTCGCTAGTCTTCATCTTTTTCTTTGATTGTCACGGAACAAATTGTTTCCATAAAATCTATATCCAGAAGAGGTTTCAGAGTTCTTTTTTTCTCTACTGTGATAGTCAACACCCTGTCTATTGATAGAGTTAGAGATACTGCAAGATCGGCCAAAGCATCGACTTGATTGTTGAGTCATTTACAGACATGGAAGAGGTTGCTTCTTGGTATTTGAGCAAGTAGTTGGTCCACTCTCTTTTGATATGGAAGGAGGCTGACTCTTTGCACAACATATTCACCTCGGACTTGTTCGATGATGAGTTCTGAATCCCCATAGATGGTTAGTTCATCCACTGGGATCTCAAGAGCCAATTCAAGACCTGCTATCAGGGCTTCGTATTCAACTTCATTGTTTGAGAATCCTTCTGTTAGTTCGAAGGAATAGGGTAGGGTTGCGTTGTCTGGTGTAAGGAAAAAAATTCCAAACTCCTGACTTGTTATCCTTTGGGTTGATGCTTTTAATCCCATCAGGGCTTCTTGAAGCTCCGTCAAAATATATTTTCTAGCGTAGTTTGACCTATACCTATATAACTTTTTCATCAGGGAGGTCGGTGACCAGTGGCAAGTCTGTGGGAACTGGATGTGCTGCCAAGAAGTCAGCATGGGCTTGCCCTTTCATCACCTTCTGGGGCTCGAATTCGATTTCAAATTTAGCAGGAGTATTGCCCATTTTTCCATTCTACCCGAGGAAGTGGGATGAGAAATTATGTGTTTGAGGGGATCGGCTCTGGATATCAGTTTCACCAAATGCTCAAGCATATAATGCCTTAATTTCTTCAGAGCAAAGATGAGGGCTAGATAGACTTTCTCTATCGGTGTATACCTGCATTCTGCTCCAACCAGAATCTTGTTTAGATAGTATAGGGTATTTTCCTTTCCTTGGTCATTATGCTGAGTGAGGAGAGCTCCCAAAGATCCTTTGAGAGCCTATGTAGAGGATAAGTGACTTTCCTCTAATGGGACCCATGAGGACTGGTGGATTGGTGAGATATATCTTGATGCTGTCGAGGCAATTTTGACAAGTCTGATTCCATTGGAACGGTATTCCCTTCATCATAAGCTGGGAAAACGGTTGACATCTTCCGGCCAAGTTGGAGATGAATCTCTGAATGTAAGCAAGTCGACCCTGAAGTCCTTTCAACTCGCGCAGATTTCTTGGAAGGGAATCTCGATTCCTCTATGGCGTACCATAAAACCTAAGAATTTTCCTGATGCGACTCCGAACGTGCATTTGAAAGGGTTCATTTTGAGTTGATGCTGCTACAATCTGTCGAGGATCTCTCAAAGGTCATCCAAATGATTGTTTTGTTGCCTTGTTTTGACAACCAAGTCGTCAACATAACACTCAACTTTGTCTTGGAGAATATACCCAAATATGATAATCATGACCCATTGATAAGTTGCTTCGATATTTCTGAGGTTGAATGGCATGACTTTGTAGCAGAACACTCCCTTAGGGGTGTAGAAGGCTGTAAGTTTTTCATCTTTCGAAGCCATCTTGATTTGGTATAACCAGAATATCCATCTATGAAGGATAAGGTTTCAAAGCCGGTTGTGGCATCGACCATCATTTCTGTGATGGACAAAGAGAAGTCGTGCTTGGAGCAAGCTTCATTCAAATCCCGAAAGTCTATGCAAACCTGGATCTGTCCGTTCTTCTTCTTTACAGGAACAACTTTGGCAAACCAAGTAGGGTATTGGACCTCTCTTATGAACCCTGCTTTGAGGATTTGATCTACCTCGACTTCAATTTGAGCGACCAGTTCTGGGCGAGATCTTCTTTGTGCTTGCTTGATTGTCCTGACATCGTCTTGAGTTGTGAGATGATGGACTGTAATTTTTGGATATAGGCCAGACATTTCGGTATAATTCCAGGCTAAGACATCATTGTACTCTTTCAGGAGACAAAGATATTCATCTTTTCTGCTTGACAGAGAGCAGCACTGATGAATGTTGGCCTTGGGTCTTGTTCTGAGCAGAGGTTAACTTTAAGAAGTTGGTCAACTGTTGTTTGACCTCCTGCTTCAAACTCTGGAGGATTCAGACGGACTTCCACTTCTTCCAGTGGTTCTTCCATGATCATTTCTTCTCCGGAAGAGGAGTCTACATCAACCGTAATAGTATTTACAGTTCAGAACCGATCTTCATTTGATGAAGGATCAGAATTTTTAAACTCAGATTTTCCCAAGTTAGAGCCAACCTGCTTACCGGTAGCCAAAGTCCTGAGTACCAGCATAATTTTATGCTTAGCTTGCTCTTTTTTTTTAGTATAGAATCCATGTTTCTCAAGCATTTTCTTGATTGCTGGATTATACATAGGCTCCTTCAGGTAAGGGTTCATTTTTTTATCCCTTCTATTGTTCCAGGAAGTGGCTTTACCTGTTTGCCTTGAGGAATGAAAAACAATGGGTTTTTCCCATGCTCCCCTAGATAGGACAATGACACTGGGAACGACCTCCGTTGTTGGCCATTTTTACCATACATCGAGACTGACTTTAGTAAGGTTATCAATCATATCTTGATGTGCCGCCTCAACAAATGTGGATACTTGTAGGGACTCTATTTCTTCTGAAAGTCATTCCATTGAGGTTTCTTCCGATATATGGTTTTCTCTAATTATGACTGTATTGACAATCTAGACCTTATCTTCATCTGACGAGGAATCAAAATCATGTGAGGAATCAGAATCAGGGAACCCGAGTCCGTGGTTATTATTCTGGATTTGTCTACCGGTTACCAAAGCCTTCCTCTGTTTGAGAGTGAATGCTAACTCATAGACGGGCATCAGTTTGCCTTTGACTTGCTCTTTTCTTTGGGATTAAACCCTAGTTCCTTGAGTAGTCTTTTGGTTGTTGGTTTATATACAACATTTTTCCAATACAGGTTTATTTCCCTGTTCTGGTCTGAGCCGTGGGAAGTAGAGGCCTTGCTTAGTTGCTTTGTAGAACCAAAGATGATGGACTTTTCCCCTGTCTTTCTCGGTGGAAGTATAAAGCTAGGGCTATTTCCCATCGTTGATCATCCTCGCCATATGTTGAGAGTGACTCTTACCAAATTATCAATCATTTCTTAGCAAACTGCTTCATCCCATAGGGACTCTTGTGGAGGCTCTGTTTCTTCTTCTGAGAACCACTCTATGGAATCTTCTTCGCCTGATGAATAGTTTACACTAATCGTGACTATATTTACAGTCCGATGGTGGTTTCCTCCAAATATGAAGATCTGGGGCTCATATCCTAGCCTTGGCATATCCGTATCAACATAGTCACCAGTATCTAAGACCTTATATTGGTCCATTTTGAGTGTAGCTTCATAAGCAAGTAAAAGAGTCTCTTTGATCTGTTCTCCTACTTCAAGATTCAGTCCGTGATTTATGAGGACTGTGAGGGTCTGTTTGTCATAACTTGACTTCTTCCTGTAAGGATTGATGACCCTATGTTTTTCATCAGTGTATGCAAGATTAATTCTTTCGTATTGACCAAAAAAATTGTAGAGTATAGGCTTCTGACCTCTTCTTGTGACTGGAACAGTGTAACTGGAGGTAGTTTCTACCATTGTACAATTCATCTTTCTCAAAAGAACTAGATGATCAACTTTTAAAGGTTAAAGAGGGTCAGTTTGTTTAACCTTGGAAATTAGGAAGTTGTCATTCGGTTTATTCATTCCGAGATTTTGGGGAGATTCTACCAAAGCCAGGGTTGGTTGCCCTTCTTTTCTTTTAGACTTTGGGGTATATTTGAACATCTTTTTTGGAACCATAGTTTGGGTAGGTCTCAGATCGCTTTTCGGGCAGGTCCCGGACCGCTTTTCTGGCCGCTCTCAAATTTTTGCTCCTTGGGCTTTTGTTGAATGCTTCTTTGGACACTTTTGACATAATAACATGCATCTGTATAATATGTCTCTGTATCATTAAATGGATCATCATCAGCATCGATCCTTGATTGCCTATTCCCTTACGGGTATTTAAGGCATTGGTGATAACTGAATGACACAATAAGATGATTATGCATCCATTGATGCCCCAATAGGGCGTTATATGATGTATTAACATCAATCACCATAAACGTCGTGGTTTCAGCAATATCTCCGAACCTGGTTTTGAGGTTAACCATGCCCATACGCTTTTACTCATTTTGGTTAAAACCTTGGATGATCAGGTTACTTTCATGAAGCCAAATTATTTGTACGTCAAGCTTGGACAACATCCTTTTTGAGAGGATGACGGCCGAACCCCCATCAATCATTACTCTGGAGATACTAGTTTTATTAACCAGACCTGTGATGAATAGTAGCCGATTATGTTGGAGAGTCTCAGCTCGCATGTCTTCATCATCAAAAGTGATTATAAAGAGACATGAGGTCTCTGTTTCAGGAGGCTGAGGTGACTGACTTGTAACTTCTTTGGAGAAATCCTCCGAATTAGAGAGGGCATATATAAGAGACCTTCTCCATTCAAGGGACATCTTGAGAGCATCATAAACGCTTAACAAGGAAGTAATTTTCTTCAGATGAGCCAGAATATCATATTTAACCCTTTCGTTACCAGGAGCCGCTTGGTCTGATTTTCATGCTGGGCTGGTACAAATCTTGGTTGTACCCTTCTGCCTGACCGAAGATTGAGTTGATAGACTTTGACAATTGTTTGATCTATTGATTCAGACGACTCTCCTTTCAAGAGTTGGACCATGTTCACGGAACTGAAGTCTAACTTCCTCTTTTTCCTTTGAAAAGGGAACTGACTTCGTTTTTCACATTACCCTGTTGGACTTCCAAGCTGGACTGAAATTTGTTCAGATGCCGATGAACTGTCAATTGACCCTGAGCTTAGGACTGCTTTCTCTTGAGGGGAGCCAGATTGTACTTGTTCATCATCTACCTCTTGTTCTCATTCAGAAGAAAATCCTTCAGAAAGATCTGAAAGTCCTGTAGTTGTCCGTCCCGGTGTGAATAGTCTCCTTTCTGGGAGTTCAATATCTTCAGATTGATCTAGCCAATCCTGAAATGCCCGGGGTCATTCTGGACTGCAGGCTACCACTTGTCTTGGGACATTCAACCATGAAAGGTCTTCATTTGGGACCAGATTGATGACATGACAAGAGAAGATATTGGATTCATCTCCCGAATTTGTTGACTAAAGACAATCATAGTCACAGTCGGAGCAAAAGCATGGAGGGATGAAATCCATCAAGGTGATTTCCATCAATGGATTTTGTTCTAGAAGAGCATCATGGGTAGGGCTATTTTTCTTGGCTTTCCTTACTCTTTTTCTCTTCTTCTTTTTCTCAGCCTTGGCTATGCGCTTCCCTTCTTTTCTCTAGACTTGGACCTATCATCTAGCCTGAGCTTACTTTTTAACATCAACACTTTGAGCCAATTGTTTTTTCTTCAAGACTCCTTTGCTTTCAAAAAGAGTCCAATCTTCATCTAACTGTTTGTCGTCAGAAGAGTTGTCACTTGAAGATACTTTATCTTTATCAAGTGGTTCTGAAGCCACCACCGTATTTGATGTAGTTGCCTATTGGAGATCTTGACCAATGATAATCTCTTTATTCTCCAACAAAGCAGTAATTTATCTTATGATTAATTATACGATGACAAGGACAATACTTAAGATCATCCTTCATCCCAATCTCTTGAAGTCTCCTGCTTTCTAGAGAACAATCAGTTCATTGGCGAGAAGATCTTTAAACAAATCTTTGACAATGTCCTCAGAGAACAAATATGTTTTATTCATTCTTTCTTCAATGATGACTCTTTTTTGTGCGCCACACTTATCTTGCCATTGTGGTCTTCTGGCTCCACCTTGAGCTGGTTTAGTACCAATTTTGATTGGTCTTTTGCCATTGTTTATCGGCCAGTTGGCCTATTTTTACTTGGTGCTAGTTGTGTAGTCTTTTTCATTTCAACTACTACAGCTGTTGAAAATTCAAGGCCATTAGTGCCTCTATCTCACCTTCTCTTTCCTATGTAGCTTTGCATGTCGTGTGCTTTTGTGCACAGATCTTCAAAATCTTGAAATGTTTGTGCCATGAGGACAGTCGACAGATCATGCCTGAAGTTATTAAGGCATATCCGGATGAGTTCCAGTTGAATGAAATTTTGAGTACAGGAGAACGTCAATGCTCTCCATCGGACAATGAACTCTATTACAGACTCAATGTCTCTCTATCTAGTCTCAATCAATTCTGAAACACCCACTCTTCTTTGAGTATTGTAGAATTGTTTGCTAAATTCGGACACCATTGTATTCCAATATGGGATTAAAGCCTCAGGAAGAATGACATATCATGAGAAAGCAGCACCTTCTAGGGATTGCACGAAGAGTTGGATACAGAGATCTCTCATCTTGGATGCTAATCCACACCTTGAAAGCAAATGAGATAGATGTTACCTCGGATCTCCAGTACCATCAAACATTTTGAATGTTGGTTGAACGAATCCTGTAGAGAATGGAATCGCATCGATGTTAATTGGATAGGGTTTCACAATCATGTGAATATCCTATTCTTTCTCCTTGGCCCTTCGTATTTGGTTGCGAAAAGTCTCTTCGATTGCAGCAAGAAGAGACGGTAACACCCCTCCTATGAGTGATGCCTGGTCTAGGGCTGGTCCCATTCATGGTACAACTGGATGATTCAAAGCCACAGGGGCTATACCTTGATTACTGCTATGTCCTTGGTACAAGAAGTGCGGTCCTGGTGCTGATGCAGACATGAGAGCTGACAATTGAGTAGCTAATTATTGCATTTGAGATATGATGGCGGTAATTTCTTCATCTTTGTATCGGAGTTGGGCCTGTAAGGTGGTTGTTTGATCACCTGATGTTGGAGGTGCTGATGCCGAAGGACGATTTTCATAACCTCCATTCCCGTCTAAATTTTCCATCGTGACCGCTACCAATCACTCGGCACTTGGTTCCCGTGATGGGAACAGGTCTGGAAACTCTTCTTTTGTGAAATAAGCCCTGGGCATTCCATACAGAGGGTTGATTGCATTGAAAACCTACCGAAACAATTCTGGCACTACTTCCGGCATGGCTGATTGACCAACTGGTTCATCAGATCCATAATCCTCAATTGGAAGGATTCTTCTCAATTCTCTTAGGGTGCGTTTGGATTTATGGAATTGAAGAACGGAATTGTCAATTCCATGAGACAATTCTAATTTCATTGTTTGGGACACATTATAAATAGGGTGGAATTAAGATTTTCTAATTCCATAGAGAATTCAAGCAGTGATTTTAAAGACAAATTTATAAGATTCAATTCCACAGTAAAATGGTCTTATTTGACAAATCCACGCTGCTGTGGAATTTAAAAACAAAAAAGAAGTCTGATGGTTTCATTTCTCCAGGAATTTAATAGTGCATCCAAACGATAAAATTTTGAATTTCGTTGAATTTAATTCAGTATGTTTTAATTCCATGGAATTCAATTCTTTGGCTCAATTCCAATTCCATAAATCCAAACGCACCCTTAGAGAGGTTACTGGGGTCACTTCTTGCTCTAATCCCTCTTTTGATTCACTGATGTCAGGTTCTAGAACTAACTAAGTTGGGTCTTGGGCTTTTTCTTTGCCCATGGCCTAATTTATGCGGCTACTCTTTCTTCTTGGAATTCTTTGATCTAGAGCTATTATTTCGACAGTTCTAGAAGATTCAACTTCGTCTAAAGTAGCTAAAATGGCCACAACTGAGTTCTGAGAGTGTTGCCTTTCTGAGAGATTTTGCTCGAGCAGTGTACCAGTTCATTGGAACAACAGAGTTGTAAACTGCTCTGGATCGGGGTTGCTCCTTGTACTAACCACACTAACAGACACCCTTTCATAATTGGGGTATGACATTTTGGTTCTTGGTTCCCTCTAAACACGATGAATAGGAGCTGTCCTTTGCTTTCTAGATCTTATTGGCTTCGACTGGTAATTATGCGCCCTTCTTGGCGGAGCCGAGGGATATTTTCGGTTTTTGAACTAGAGGATCTCTTTAGGATTTTTATTCCTTGGCATTTCGAAAGGGGAAGAACTTATATTCAACACTTTAACCCGAAGGTCATACGATGCTCCAGTTCTTATTTCTGGTTCCGTATTTGTTCGGCCCCAGAATGGGCTGAAATCTCTGGATGATGGACATTGATGTGGATGACGAACAATTGTCGTCATTACTGTGAAAGTCATCGGATTAACGCCTCTGAAAGCATGCGGGCCCAACCTGAACAACAAATTCTTGTCTATTTATTTTGAGTTCATAGTGGTTCTTACATTAACAGTCGAGTGATTTTGATTACGATTGTTAATGTCCCTTACATAGTTCAAAGAAACTTGCAAGTTCACCTTTTCTTTTCTTGATCCGATAACATCATTGATGATGTCATCGAGTGTTGAGTTCTATCCCAGGGGAACCATATTTCTATTGGCCTTCAGTTGCCAAATCATCTCCTTCTTGGAAAGGAAACTATTTGTGGATGAACATATGTCCATCTACTGCTCCTTCATCCTCTTGAGATGGTTTTGTCTGTGGACTCTTGTGTCCGCAGACTCAGGTCTATTTCTAGACTTGTCTGCGGAGTTGGATACAACTCTGCCCGCTAAGTAACCTTGGGCTGGACCCTTGGGTCTAGCTGAGCTTTGGGTCTGTGGACCATGATTGGTGTCTGCGGGTGTGCATTACCCCTTGCCCGCGGAATGGCCATGGCCACTTCTCCTTCTATCCGTAGGATTGGCCTGCAAGCTAGCCTTTTGATTTTGAGCATGAGTCTGTGGGATCAAACTCCTATCCGCGAACTTCTCCTACAGATTGATTCCTGTGTACTAGGTTGTTTTTGTTGTTTTTAACCAATTTGGTTGGGGAAGTTATTGTTAAGTCCCTTAAACCAGTGGCCTTGTTCTTTTGCCCTGAGAGAATTTGGGCAGCATCTCCCCTCTGTTGATAAATTCTTGAGGGGTGAGTTCCAATTAGCAACTTGGGTTGAGGGCTCTCAACAATCTGTCTTAAGATCAAAACATAGGTTTTTCCTATTTAGACCTTGACTGGATCATGATTTAGGCTCGAAAGGAGATTGCTCCATTAGTTGACCCTGAAGGGTCAACAATTTTGGAATCTCCTTTCAGGGTTTTCGGTGACATAGGTTTGTCTTTTGGGCTGACATGTTGCGAAGTGGTTGAGTCACTTTACCTTGTATGCACTCAGTTGGGTACACCCTCTTTGGTATCCGTGAACAGCGATGTCCGCGGATTGACATTTCTTTTATGATGTGCCCGTGGACTGGCGACCTGCTATTGACGGGCAGCCTGATATGAGCAGGCAGTCTGCCTTTGATTTTGGCGGGCAACTTGCCTTTCCACCACTGAGTTGTTGGGGTGGGTTTTGCTCTTGTTGCGGGCAGGGGCCTCCTCAACAGAGACTTAGTCTGGTGACCGCGGCCTCTTGGCAGGTGTCTGACTAGTTGGTCGAACCCTCCTGGTTGGGGCTATTGCTACCTCAGCTCATGTGAGTGGCTGAGTTGCTGGAATCGACATCGGGGGTATATACACCCGTCGGTTAATCATCAAGACGTAGGCCCGACGCACAGATAGAATCTCGATTATCCTTCAAAAAACCGATAAGAAAATTGAGGAAATGATTTCTCATTTTCCTTTTTTGTTCTTCTTTAATTTTTTTTATTCTTCATCAAAGATGAGAGGAGAAAAAGTCCCACCGGACGTGCCAGAAATTTGTAACGCGTAAATTTTGTTGCATGTCAAATTGCCTCAATTGTTGTATGAAGTTTATTATTTTGTGTGGGGGACTATCTTTCAAACCCGAGCAAACTCGGATTGTTAATTACCTTCCCAATTTAGGAAAGAACCTCTAATTAAGAAGAACAAATATTTGAATAAAATATATTTATTTATTCAAAGGGGTTGCCCAAATCCCATGTAGGCGTTACAGGATACCTTGTAGAGGTTTTTGTATCCAAAAAAAAAGAGAGGTGGCCATATTGGGGGTTCACCTGATATTCTCTATTGATGGAGATCCTTCTTCTTCCTCTTTAGTTTTTGTTTTCCTGCCGAAGAAAATAAAGCTCTTTTTCTCTCTCTTCTTCGGCTTCGTTCTTGGTTCTTTGTATCTTCTTTCTCGCCTCTTCTTTATGGGAGTTTCTTGTGAAAAACTCATTTTTTTATAGCATTTAGAGAGTCCTTTTTGGACTCCACTTTGACTTCCTATCTTTTAGGGAATCAAAAAGGTTATCTCCTTTTAGAGAAAGTCACCTGTCCTTTGACAGTTGGTTTTCCTTATCTTGGGGAAACTTGGTACGCATGAGAGTCCTTTTTTTTTAAGGACTGCAAATTAGTTTCCATTTTTTGGGAATCTTAAGAGGATAAGGCTTCCCTTCAAAAGAGGGAAGAGTCTTATCTTCCAAGAAAATGGGAGAGATTACTCCCCCTTATCGAATGGGGTGTCATATGACACTCTATTATTGGAGGAAAAGAGGGGATTTCTATCTTGGGATCCCCTAAAATTGACAAAGAGTCATTTTTTATCAGAGATTCTCTGTCACTTGGCAGTTAGTATTTGACTGCCAGCTGGGAAAGTGTAGAACCCCGAATCTTCAATTCACTAAGTAGTGAATAGTGTTCAAGTGTAGTCTTATACACTAATGGGTTTATGATGATGAGAATGTTTGGATATATGGTGTGCATGTGTTGATGGGTATATATAGCCTAAAGGAGTGTGTTTTGAGTGTATAAGGTGTTAGAATGGCATTGGAGAGGGTCCAAGTAGTAGAAAAAGGGTTTTGCAGCAAAACAAGGGAGCACCGATCGCTCGGTAATAATACCGATCGCTCGGAAGCTGTCGACTGGTCAAAGATTTTGTATGGGAAAAAATTCTAGAGAGGGTGTTTCCAACCGATCTCCCGGTCGAAACCACCGATCGCTCGGTCCTGACTACCGACCGATCGGTTACACGCAGATTTTCTTCATTAAGGGTTTATCAGTCTTTAACCATCACCCCCTTTGCCTATAAAAGGCCCAGTTCGTGCCTTAGGGTTTCAGAAACCCTTAAGGCATAATTTTAAGAGAGATTTGAGAGGAGAAGAAGGAGAAAGGCTAGGGTTTGCTCAAGCTTGAAGAAGAAGATTAAAGCTTCCCTTCTTTAGTGTTTTGCATTGAAGATCTCAAGGTTCTCACTTGTTCCAAGCCTTTGGAATCAAATTCATTGATTTCACCAAGGTAGATACCCTCTACTATCCACGTTGTTTGGTTCTACTAGTATGTTCTCCTCATTCTATGCCAAAATCTTAGATTGATATGGTATGTGATGATTGATTTTATACTTGGACATAAACTACTATTATTGAGCACTCTATGTGTTTGGTTTAATGCCTCAAAGGAATTTTATGTTTAAATATGCTATTATTCTCATATGCTTCACAAGTCTCACATGTACACAAGCTTGCATGAATCGGATCTCTCACAAGTATAAGATTTCAAAGCTCATAAGAAACATTTTAAGAAAATCACACAAGAACTCATAAGTGATTATGCCAAACTTTGGGTTGGTTTCTAAGATCGGTTACCCATGCTCCAAGGATCTCAATGTCTAAGATCTCATATGCTCTAAGGATCTCACACACTCATAAGGACCTCAATGCTCACAAGTGCTCATAAGTTTCATATATTCTCTATGCTCTAAGGATCTCACATGCTCTATCGATCTCATAAGAACTCATAAGTGCTCCACGCTCATAAGAACTCATAAGATACACTCATAAGTTGTTGATTCTCGCAAAACCTCATAAGATGACGTTTTTACACGAAAGCTTATAAGGACATGATTTTAGAAAATATGCACATTTGATTTATACTCTATGCTCTACAATTTCTATAATATAAACCTGGTTAGGATCGGACCAGACCGGTCGGTCGTACCGGTGGAATCGGGAACCGGTCCCCTAACCGGTTCCCAAAACCCTCAAAACCGGGTAGAATTAAGAACTAGCTGTTTGCGTGAGAACTGTGAGAACCGGCCGGTTGAACCGGTAACCGATGGAAATAGCGATCGATTCCCATAACCGGCCAGTTCCATGGTGAGACTGTTTATGGCTGTTTCCGGCCATTCTGGCCTGCCAAATGCCCAAAAAAATAAATTTTTTTTAGGGTTTTGACCCCTTTAGGTATATAAAGGAAAGATTATGTTAGAATTGGGGGTTTTTTAAGAAGAGAAAGAGAAGAAAAATCTAGGGTTCTTGGAGAAAAAGCTATGTTCTTACCTTCCAAAAAAGAAGAAGTTGTGTTCATCACCAAGTGAAATAATATGAGCAGAACATTGGTTGCAGTGAAGATGAATTGCAAAAATCAATCTAAAACTCCGGTTGGGTGGAACCTGAATCTAAGTTGTTACCTTATTCTGAACCTACCTGAAGCTTAAACTCCGGTTGGGATGAGCACGGAGGAACTCGTGGGAGAAGTTTTCTTTTTGATGATAACTTGGTAACTTATGGGAGAAGTTTTCTCCAAAGGTACTGTCATGGTCATAGTCAATGTCGGATCCCATGAGTCTTTTGCTCAAGTAAACACTAAAGGCAGGCAATTTTGACCGATTGACATGAACAACTGAATTTATAATGTGTTTAGGGGCTTAAAAAATAAGTTTTGGAGGGTTTATTGACGAACCGGACGGACCGGCCGGTTGAACCAGTGGAACCGGGAACCGGTCCTCTGACCGGTTCGATGGCCGGTCCGGTTTTGAAAACAGTGATATAAACTGTATGCATGATCTTGTTATAACATTGTTGGCTAGTGGTTGGTACCCACTGAGTGTTTCAATACTCAGCCATACATTTTGATTGTCGGCAGGTGCACGAGTCCCTTTCGATATCTGTGGTTCGGAGCCTTGGGTAGAGAAAGAGTATTACGACCCGGAGCCTTTTATGGACTATTACTAAGATGATGGATCGTATGATAGGCGGTCCGACTTTGATTTTTGTTGACTACGATAGTTAGAAAGATATGATAAGTGAGAGTGGGACTTATCCACTCCATCTTTTGGATATATATATATATTTTGTTGGTTCAAACTTGAACTAATCGATAGGAGTAATTATTGTAAGTTTCTTACGCTATGTTTTATAAATTGTTTCTGCTATGTATATCTCATGTACTCTGACTTGTTGTTACATGTGCCTTATGTATCATATGGGATGTATGATACGGCGGTCATGAGCTAAAGTATCCCTAACTTCTAGGGGGTATTTTGGGTCGTGACAGAAAGGACTGACCTTGGTTAGTCCGCAAATTAAAGGGGTGAGACCATGGGTCTCACCCGCGGTCTAGGTCAGGTCTAAAGCCTATTTGGGCTACGGACCAGGGTCTAACCTTAGTCAGTCCGCGGACCAAGACAATGTGTGTAGAGCCCCGGAACTTTTTACCATGTATTGGGACCAGTGCCAAGGCATGAAGCCCTTGTAATCTTCCATTTCTATGAAATGAGAAATTTTGAACAACTCTAAGTGTTAAGAAGTAGTATTCCTAAGTCGAATATATCGAAAACCCGAGTTACTGAAACCCATTTACGGATCAGTCGACTTAAGGGGCAATTTAGTCAATAAATAAAGTAGAAATTAGAAATTTTGAAATATCAGGAATGTTCCTTTTCAAAAGACGAATCCAACGCAAGTTGAATCGTCAAAATCGGGCAACCGAGTCAAGTTATGGCCGAATTACCAAAGTATGAAAAAATAGGAGAAAACAACAAAATCTGAAGGGTGTGATCGATCGCAAGTCAGGTGCGATCGATCACATGCAGGCGAAACAGGTCCTAAACTCTCGGGGTCATATGCGATAGATGGATCCCCAGGTGCGATAGATCGTAGGGATCTGCGATCGATCGCAAGAATGTGCGATCGATCGCATATAGGGGAAAATTAGACCAGAAAGGTTCAGGTTCATGTGCGATAGATCGCATCCAGGTGCGATCGATCGCAGATAAGTGTGCGATCGATCGCATGCGGTAGCAGATTCTGGATTTGAGGGTCTTAAACCCTTTTCTTGTTTAGGGATCCTCATTTGAGGTATTTCTAACCTAGAGAGGACAGAAAGAGGGGAGAAAGGAGAAGATGATTTTGGGGAAATCCTCCAATGTGGCTTTGATTGGAGATCAAAGGGGGTTCAAACTTGAAGATTTTCAAAGAAGGATCCTTCCTCAAGCACTTAGAGTTCCTCAAACCCAAAGAGGGGTTCTTCTTCAAGGTTGGGACTCCAAATCAAGGGTGTTATCCACTCTATTGAAGGTCGGTACCCTACACTACCCTCCTAGTTCATAGTCTCTTTTATTTTATATTTTTCCCTAAATTTCTAAGCAAGATAATGTGGGATGAATGGATGAATGGATGGTGGTGTGGATGTGAATGGGCGATTGGATGCCGTGTGGTTGTTGTAATGAATGAAATGGGGAGGGCATTGTACCAATAATGAATACACACGTGTGTTGTGATCGTTAACCCACTTAGAACTTTAAGATTTAGGATTAACCATAATGCACATACCACGCGTTCGATGAAATGCCAAGGTGAATAAAATGAGTTGTAAATGAAGAAATTGAAAGCTTAAATGATTTTGAAATTGTTAGGGTGTATGATAGTGTGATTACTTGTTTTCCCTAATGTTTTATGAATGCCTACTTGTTCAAATTGTTATGCTATGAAATGAAATCCCCTAAACGTCATATTTAATCTCAATGTAAGTATGTACACCATTCCACGAGCACGGCATGCATGACATGTTTTTCTGACGTTTTTGCAAGAGTAAGGATGTTAGGGGTGGGACATATCTTACGATACAAGAGGAGAAGAACAAGCATTCCTTAGGAGGGAGTTTACACTTTCCTCCCTTCTATGAGGGATCTCCCCTCACTCACAAGTGCATTGCATTAAAGAAGGGCCTCCCTTCCCTCTCAAGGCATATCATGAAAGAAAAGTATCTCTTCCCTCTCAAGGCATCTCACAAGCGTATCTCACAAGTACATGAGCATGTTGAACTCCCAAGCAAGCACGCATGACAAGCATGACACACATGACATGGCATGACACGCATGGCACGATAGACAAGTTTTCAAGTACAAAAATGGTATTTTAAGTCAAGTCAAGTGCACAATGTTTTTCAAGGATTTTGTCGGCTTTCACAAAATGCAAGCATGATTATCAACTGCTTTACTATCGCGTGACGATATGAATTGTTCCTACTTTATATCTGTGAACTGCTTCCTACTTTCCATATAGTTATTATTTGCTATGACTGTTGGTTAGTATTTGATACACGCTGAGTATTCCATGCTCAGCCGTACTTCTTATGTTGGCAGGTTCTAAGGGAGCTGCTGCTCCATTCGATGTCTCTGCTCCTGGCCCATAGGTGGAGGAAGAGTACGTTGAGGAGCCTGTGGAGGAACCTCAGGGTGAGGGTTACTATTAGGTTGTGGTAGATTCTGAGTGGATAGCTGTGGGTGAGTTAAGAGAGATGTATTCATGTATTTTGGCGGGCTTGTCCGCACTTTCTTTTGCGTATCTTTTTGTACAAACTTGGATCATGTATATACATAGAGGTTTGATTTGTCTTCCACTGTGCTATGTTAGAATATGTTTCTGCTGTTTATATCTTCTTTGTATATGCTCTGTGGGTTTTGTAGGATGGTTTGTCAAGCAAGTCGTGTAAATCATGATTAGTCGTCCAAAGTTCACTCTAACTCCTAGGGTGGGTTTTGGGTCGCGACGATGTGGGACCATGGGTCCAACCCTTAGTCTAGGTTGAGTCCTTGGCTTTTTATGGTCATAGATTGGGCTAGTCATTGACTAGTCCACGGATAGACTCATAGAGTCTATCCTCAAAGCTTAAGTGGTGGTCTCCCACAAAGGCAAACCCGAACCACGTGTCAGTCCCCTAAGGACTAATACAAATGGGTATTCATGCGGCATTATTGCCCTACTGCCAACATTTAAAGCTAAGCTAGCTGGCAGTGAGCCAACCCTTTGCCAGCTGGTGCGCGTGCCTTTAGCATTGTTGGACATATATGCCCTCGAAAGCCAATAAGAGACTTTTCTATGTTGATTAGACGAACATCATATTCACACAACCAACTATAAAGGGTATTTTTATAAATTACTGTCTCATTTGATGATGACATAAAGTTCCATAGGTAACATTGTAGGAAAATCATACAAAGGTTGCGAGGAGATGATTTTCCAGTTCCTTGTAAACCAAATATTGTTCGAAGCCTCTAGAGTACTGGTTGGGCACCGTACTTCATCATGACTTGCACATGTGTAGTTCTATAAGATAGTGTGATGAATCTCACTCACAGAGAGTGTTGACTCTTAACTAACATGTGAGTATATGTAACAAGTACATAATACTGAACAGGGTCACTAGTGGATATCTTATAGAATACACTGTCAAATTGTATTAGGGTTATCCATTCAACAAATTGTCCTTAGACCTGAGAGGTTAATATTTTCTCAAACATCTATTTATATGGCTTTGATGTGTCAATTAGCAATGTGCAATTCACAGGACTAACTCTAGGTACGTTGGGTCATGTACACAATGTTTGGAGAAGTGTGTAAACACTCAATAAGGAATCCACTACTCCTTAATTGGAGCTAATGATATTAAGGTGATACTTGTTGAACTGAACTGTTAAATCCACTACTGGTGCTTTTCGGTAAAATGGTCTTTATTGAAGTTGATATTTTCAATATGGAAAAGTATATCACAACTGCTGCTTTTCAGTAAAATGGTCTTTATTGAAGTTGATATTTTCAATATGGAAAAGTATATATAATATATATGTCAGTTCTTTTATAATGATTCTTCAAAGTGTTTTGGAAGTTCAGTTCAATGAAAAAGTATTCATGAGAAAAATTTCTATTCATAAGCTAGGGACTAGACAGTGGAATTGTTCCAATCCCGGAAGCTTACAAGTGATACCGGAATGTGGAAGGATTTATTTGTAAAAATATTGTGAGATGGTACTTACAAGCAATTCTCTAATTTCTGGAGGTTAGTCACATTGTGTTAATGGACATTATTGTGATTGATGGAAGTCCAGGGACATAGATAAAATTATATGATCCTAATGGAGTTTTTGGAGAGTGTTTCCTAGCAACAATGATTCAACCAAAAAGGTGAAGTACTTGGTCTCACAACTGGAAATAAGAGATCCCTTTAGATCCCACACACTAGGACCTTCTTAAAGCTTTTAATTTAATTAGTAATTAAATTAATTAATTTTTCTAAGTAATCATTATATGGTATAGTGAAACTCTAAAATGTAAAATCACATTGGATGTGATAAACCAAATGGGTAGGACCCATTGGGGATTTTGATAAAAGATTAAAGGTGACCTTTAGGGTTTAGGAAACCCTAAGGGGCCTCATAAGCGCTCTAAGGAACTTAACATGACTCAAAGAACTCATAAGACTCTAACTCTCATACGACTCATATGGTTTTGATTTTATACGGAAACTCATAAGGAATTGAAACTAGTATGAGCTTTCATGGATTTCTACGCTCTATGTCTTTGCATGTGAATGATATTATTACATTGTTAATTAGTAGTTTGTATACACTGAGTATTTCATGCTTAGTCGAATTATTGACTTCAACAAGTTCTGTGGATGTTCTTGCTCCTGAGCCTTGGATAAAGGAGGAGTACTATGAGCCAGAGCCCACTATGTATCATCATCAGGATGATGGAGCTCTAGATAGGTGGCCGTATCTAGATTATTGTTGAGAGAGTGAAGGAGAGTTATACTTTGCATTTTGAGAGTGTTTGAGTGTGAGACTTGTCCACTTTATACTTTACGCTTTTGTTTACATTCTGTTGATTCGGGCTTGGATCCTATTACAGGTTTTTGCTTCTGCTATGTTTTGCTTCCTCTATGTTATACCTTGTGTATTTCATAGGATGGTATGGTTTGATAAGGTACATAACGAGCCAAAGTATCCTTAACTCCTAGGGGGTATTTTGGGTCGCGATAATAAGTCTGCATGAGTGGTGAGTATGAATTTATCATGAAATTATTATATGAATTGTTTTATGTTTCCGCACTCTGATTTATGAATTATGTCAAGACTGTAAATGGCTATTAATTATATTGTTAATTATGCTTTGTATCTGCTAAGTAATTCTAATACTCAGTCAAACTTTTATTGTTTGGTAGGTTTAAGATTTAACATTTGTGCTCCAGGACCGTGGATTGAGGAAGAATACGAAGAGGAGCCCAAAGGTGATTATCCTGAAGGGGAATGAAATTTAGATAGATGACCCTACTAAGGAGTTAGTAGTTAATTTAATTTGAATAAAGTTGTACTCAGACAGTTTTAATGATGTTGCTTAGGTTGGATTTCAGTTCTTAAATTTTATGATCACATGGGATGATCATATTAATTTATAGTGTGATTGGTCATATTTATTTTGAATGTTGAAATTTTAAGGATTATCAATTGATTTATGTTTAATGCTGAAGAAATTTTGAGACTTGCGTTTTTATATGCCTTATATAAGCTGTTAGGATGAGTTGGATATGCAGGTAACAGTCCAAATTCTTATTTGACTGATATAGGATTTTGGGGTGTTACACACTCTCTATCCTCTCCCATCTCCTTCCTCTCTCATGTTCAGGTGTTACTGTAGACTGTTGTTTTTTCTATTTTTTATCCTTCATAACCTCTCTCTCTCCCTTTTTGACAATCATTGACGACATTGTTTTTTTTGTTCCATTTTTTATCCCCAACACTTGAAATCCCCCATTATTGTTCTTATAATTGTCTCCAAGGATAGTTGTATTAAACTGTATCTTAACAATAGAGATTTTGTAATTTACATGAATTGCAAAGCCTCTTATTCAAGGAAATATGTCATACATAGATCTCATATTGGGGGAATGTCTATAGCAAAAGTTCATCAGGTGATGCCTCAGGCTACCGCCTCAGGTGTCCATGGGGTCTACTGCCTCAAGTCTCCTAGTCGCTTGACAACTATATATAAATCTATCTAAACTTTGCTTTCTGATGGGCACCAGGCTTGTCACATTCCATGGGGATCTTCCATATCCCTCATGTGAGATCATAGAAAAGCTCCAGTCACTTGATGAAGAAGATGTGGTAGGGATAAGAGGATTTGGGACGGTATACAAGATGGTGATGAATGATTGTGGTACATTTGCTGTTAAAAGGATTGATCGGAGTTATGATGTCACGTCCCAAAATCCCCTATAGGAGTTAGGAGAGACTTTAGACGTGACTATACTAACCTAGCAAACCATCCTGTAAAATATACAAGGCATAATCATAGCGGAAGCGAAATCAATACGGAAGCATGAACAAAATTTTCTTTTCTATACATTAAAAGTATTCAAAGTTTGATACATCAACATGACTAATGTAAGAGTGGACATGTCCACTCATCAAAATACAAAATATAAAACTCTCTTTCTCTCTCTCACTCAATAGTCACCCTGATAGGGCCAACTATCTAAGTCTCTTGCTTCCACTTGAGGCACTCCTGCTGGTTCTACATATGGCTCCTCCTCGACCCAAGGACTAGGAGCACAAATATCAAAGTGTGTATTGATCGTCAGTCAATCTTAAATTATTCCTTATCAGTAATAATTTCGTAAAATAGTACTAGCAAGGGTATCGTTCATTTGAGGACTGCACTGGTTTCGTTGCCTTTTATTCAGATTAATTCTAAATTAATAAGATGGGTAATTGAATTTTGCTTGATTAAATTAAAACAATGAATTAAACTAAATGAGATTTCTAAATTAACTATCAATTAATGGGTTTTTTTAAATCATTTGAAAAGAAAATCTAGGGTTTTCAAATCCACTACTAACCTAATAACCAGTCCCTATTTTGAATTTATTCTAACCTCTTAATTTGCAAACATTACAGTTAGAGTGACAACACGTCCCCTCTCAACTGATCTAGAAAAGTTCAAGGGATCAAGCCCTAGGCATATTGTATCTTCGGTTAGCACGAATGATACACACTAATCTACAGTTGTGTAATCACTCGTCTTCCCTTCGCATAAGATATCTTAAGACTTTGTCTCTTGATATGTTAAAATCATTGCATAAAACTTATATTGAAATTCTAATGAAAATTAACAAAAGTGAGTTCAATTTCAAATTCATAACACCTAAGACAAGGATGAAAATTTCATTGAAATCGAATATAAATCAATAAATCTGATTATTGAAACAACTCTCTCATTTATGCAATCAATGTCTTACAATTCAGAGAATCTAAATAAAAACAAAATAAAAGACACAGTTACTTGGCTAGGGTTTCATCGAAACCCTAGAATGGAAATTAGTTCATCGCGAGGGAGGAATGCATCATCTTTATAGACACTGCTGCACTTCTCTTCATAGCTTCCTTGATCTCCAGAGCTTCCTTGATCTCCAGAGCTTTTATTCTTCAGATCCAAAATCTCTACACAATTCTTTACATTGAATCTCTACAAAGAATCTCTCATTTTATAGGGAAAAAGAGAAAGATAGAGTCCTCATAGAATAAGGACTTCTAATTGAGGTTCAACTCTTCTTTTTCTCTCTCTAAACTCTCTTAGGGTTAAATGAGGATCAAACTCTCATTTATGAAGGCAATAATAGAGTTAGAAAGTGTTTAGAAGTGTTAAAACACTATTCACGAAACATTATTCATGGAATACTATTCACCCTATTTACAATTTTGCCATTGAACTTCAAATAATTCTAGAGAGCTCAATTCTAATCGGATTGACCCGAAATTTGAAATATAGCTACTTTAGGTCATCTAGAATCTACTCAAAAAGTTTCATAAATTTTGGATGAAGGAAAATGATCAAACTACCCCTCGTTCATAAAAATGCGGTTTTGGCCAATTGATCCATCATGGTAGATTTCGCTCTCTTTTCTTCTTATTTCTTTTGTTCTTATCTTTTCTGAGATTCTTTAAGTCTTTGAAGCTTGTAAATCTTCTATTTTATCTTCTTTTCTTCGCATGAACCTGAAACAAGAATAAACAACCAAGTAGCATAAAAATAAAAAGAATACTCTACAGGGTTAACAAGTTAAGTTTGAGGTACTTATATGTATAACATTTAGCACCTATCATGTATCTGCCAAGATCAAAATGTGCGGCTGAGTATTGAAACACTCATCGAGTACAAGCTACTAGCTAATAGTGATATAATATAATTAATAGCATACAGGAAATTTAAACAATGCATTCATGAGCATGCATGAAAACCCCAGTGCAAAATCTCAAGTAAATCATGTACGTACAAAATTCATAGCTTGTATGTGAAATTATCTTTTCATATGTTCAAAACTTGCTCATTGTGCTTAAAATCTTATTCTTGTTTTGTTCTTGTCTCGTGAAAATCATGCTTGTCTTGCCTTGTTCTTGTTTGAATTTCATTTGTCTTATTATGTTTGTTTTGTCATGATTGTTTTATGAGCCAGATGTTAGTGCCCTTATAACGACTTGTAAGCCAGGTATGTAAATACCCTTCATCGAAATATTCTTGAAAGCAACTTGTGAGCCGGATATGTAAATACCCTTCAACGAAATAGAAAAGACACATCAACATCCTTGACCGACCCAAAGTTTGGCATTATCATTCTTGCTTGTCTTATTTTCTTGAAGCCAGATATGACATATCCTTGGATATGCCCTATCCTTGACCAACCCAAAGTTCGGCTTTATCATTTGTTTCCTGAATTACTTGTCTTGTTCTTTGGTTGTTTTTCATATACTTATACTTAGAAAACTCAATCATGCATACATGTAAGTGCATAGTGTAAGCACCCAATTTTTACATCCCGTCTAACCATAGTTAAAATCTTTTAACCATGGTTATCCCCTGCCAAGTCCCTTAAACCCTAGGTAAGCCTCTAGTTAGTCTTAGGCCTCACCCCAAATTGAACCCTAGGACGACCCTAGCACAAAACCCTAGCCCTAGGTAACTCTAATCCGAGCCCTAGCCTAGCCCTAGAGCCCTTAGGGCTTAAACCCTAAGACCATGGCCCCTAGGGCTTGGACCTTAGCCTGGGCCCATAAGGCCCAAAAATTCTAAAAGTCAAACCTCTTTACCTAAGTGTGCATGGGCCAGACCCATTTTAATCAAGATCTCATAGTGGCGGTAGATAGTCTACCACCAACTAGCAATTTGCCTAGCTTAACAATGGCGGTAGATCATCTACTGCTATTGTTAAAGTTCCCAGTTGCAGCACTGCGCACAATTCCTGCACACTCCACCTTCACCTCACAACTCTCACTCGACCTCTAAACGGTTCAATATCCTGCCCAGCCTTTTCTTAAACCCCCAGGGTGTCCCTCTAAGCTCTGCCTATAAATGGCAACCTCCACCATCGTGAACACTGTCTGAAAATCCCCATTTGAAACTCCGTTGCAAAAACCAGCCCCTGAGTCTCTCCAGTAGGATCACCTGAGTTCCCCTTACCCTCCCAGACTCGTCCCTACGTGTGTGTGTCACCCCCATTGGTGCACCACCAATACCAGCGGCCACCACCTCCTCGACAGGAACAGGGTATCAGGGTAGGGCCTCCCCTACCCTTTCTTTTTTTATTTGTTTATTACTTGTGAGCCCCTGGTCATCTCCAGGGGAGTTATCTTGTGCATTTATTATTTATCACTGCCTCAAACCCACAATAGGGTGTTCAACCACCTCGACCGTAGGTGTGGTGAACCCCTATGGGTATAGCACCACCCCTAAGCCTCAAGACCAATCTCGTAACCTTTTGGGGGTCCCTCAGTTCATGAGAGAACCCCTGGTTACCCCTGAGCACAACCCCTATGGGCAAAAATCAATTTCTGGGCAAATCCAGGAATAGCAGTAAACCCAGTACCGCCATTTCTGACTTTTTCTTTGGCAGCCCTTATTAGCCTACTTAGGTGGGCCCTGGTCTACGTCCAAGGCATGGGTTAGACCCCTTTGCTTTCCGTTGACTCACCCTGGTCCTTCCAGGGTGACCCCATGGTCTTAACCATGGTTAAATTTTAAAAAAAGTAGCACTGTGCAGAGTGGCGGTAAATCATCTACCGCTATTCATTTATTTGCTTATTTTGACAATGGCGGTAGATCATTTATCGTCATTCTGTAACAGTCAGTAGGCCACCTTTGGCCCATTGTGGGTCCTACTCTAAGCCACTCCTGGGGCCCACCCAGGACTCAATCTCTTCCCTGGACTGCCCTCTTCAAGACCATGCTTTCAGATCTCCATGGATCATCCCCTAACTCAAATTATCTGTGTGTAAACCAGGGTTAAAACTACAGTATTAATGGCGGTAATCCTATTACCGCCATTAAAATTTTTTTATTCTGGGCTTTTGCAAGGGGTCCAGGCCTAGTAGGAGGCCACTTTATGCCCTACCTAGCCCCCTGAACCCATGGTTAAATACACTCTCAGTTAACTTTTAACCATGGTTAAGCACTCCTTAACCCCACAAATCTTAGAAAAATAATTAAAAAATTAGAAATATTACAAGGATTCCAGAATAGTCTTCTGTGATCATTTTAACCCTGGTTAGGACCCTTAACCATGGTTAAAACTCATATTCAGTTAACTTTTTAACTATGGTTAAGCAGCCTTTAACCCACAAAAATCTAAAAAATACTTAGAAAATCAGAAATATTCTAAGAAACTCAAAATGACCTTCTGTGGCTATTTTAACTGTGGTTAGCATGCCTAACCATGGTGACCTCCCCTCCTTAATCATGGTTAAGCAGTCCTTGACCTTGGTAAAAACCTAGAAAAATCCCTAAAAATACATGTGTACCATAAAACTGACCTTGACCCATTTCTAACCGTGGTTAGCAACCCTAATCACACTTAGATCACCTTAACGCCTGATTAGCAGTCCTAATCGCGGTTAAATCTGATTTTGGTCTACTAGGCCTAAATCCAGCCTACCGGACTCACCCTCTGGCCTATTGGCCTAATCTTAGCCTTCGGGCAAATTCATGCCTACCGGGCCAAACCCCTAAGCCTACCTGGCTTACCCCTGCCTCCGAGCTTTACCGTGGCCTCTAGGCCCGCTCTTGGCCTACCGGGCCTGAGTCTAGTCTATCGAACTTACCCTTTTGGCCTACCGGGCCTAACCCTATTCTACCGGACTACCCCTAAGCCTACTGGGCTTGAATCTTGCACTTGACCAACCTCAGTCAATCAAACTCTAGTCTACCGAACTAGTCCATGTTAGCTACCCTTGATGCACACACACACACCCCTAGCCTCAGCACAGGCTCATGTGTCAGAATTATGCTCAGTCTGATCTCACCCTGTGAGTACATAGGCAACCCAAGCCGGGTTCCACCCTAGTTAGCTTTTCCTTTCTTGGATTAGTTAACTTAAACACTAAGACATTTTAGCAAACATTGACTTTAATTGGCTTAAACTTAGGGAGTAGGGAACCGTTGTAAAATGAAAGTCTCGGGATGCCTGACACCTTCCCCGGACTTAATCGAACCACTTACCCTGATCTCGATCGTAGCCCAAGACCTTATCCAACTCTCGGGGGACTTATCCCTTCTGAATAAATAGGTGACGACTCTAAAATCCTAGTGAGTAAATTTTCGTGCTCACACATTGTGCTTAGTGAACATCATAGTAGCGTGGGATACTTAAAGGAAATCACATATGACATTCAAAACATTTATATAGGTCATGGGAAAGCTTAAAAGCATCTTCGTATTCATGACAAAACTTAAAACTTAGAGATCATGACAATAGGCATCATAAAATTGACATATATTGCATGGATCATGGTTACTTAGCCTATTACATCCATATCATACTTCATAGTTCATAAAATTTAGGAAAATCTTAGTAGATTAGGAATTTAGAAACACATATGAGAAATTTCAACATCAAATACTTGAAAACCTAGGTTTGAGATCTAAGTTATCTCTAGGTTAACTAGAAGGCTTTACTTACCTTGCAAAGACTGAATCTTAGCTTGGAAGGATGATTTGACACGAGCTTGAGCTTAAAAATGGAGATCCATGCTCGAGGATGAAGATCCAAGCTTGTGAATTATTGGGAAGTGAGGATTCGAACTCCTCCTTGATCTCACAAGAAAACCCAGTTTGGAATCCTAGGTTCTCTCCAATTTTCTCTCAAAATATGTTTATCAAAGTGTTAGAACCTTTAATCCCACGAAAATTGGGCATTTATAGGGTTAGGGTTGTGAAACCCCCAAATATCCCTTCATTTTCACGGTTTTCAAAACTTTAGTGCCCATTTCGTCGATTATATTGCCAATTTCGTTGACTAAATGTGAAGCACTATTCAATTTCGTAGACTAAATGGCCTGACTGGGTCTGTGTTTTTCTGCTTTGGTATTTCGGCCATAACTTTAACTCGCTTATCGGATTTTGACGATTCAACTTACGTTGGACTTATGATTCAAAGGGAAACAATTTTGTATCTAATGGACAAATCCTAATTATGAGTTTTTAATTATCTAAATGGGCTCTAAAGCTGACTGGTCTGGAATGAATTTCAGCAGTCCAGATTTTCAGTAGACCCGATTTCGGAAATCCAACATTTAACCTATTTTTGACTAAAAATATTGAAAAATGATAAGCATGAATCTCGAATATGGTTTCCATACCTTTTTAATGGTTCAAGAATCATTCGATTCCGATCAACGGTGAAAAAACTGGAGTTCTCCAAAGTTGAGAGTAATGTTAAGGCATAACCCTTTTTGACACTTAGATTATTTTATACTCTTACTCCTTCATCCCAAACACCCATAAACTTAAGAAAATATTCTTAAGGCTTTAATACATGCCATAACACATCATACACCCGAAATATATCAAAACCATGTTTTCATTATCATTGATAATCATTCAAGGCATTACAATAGGCTTTACGCCTTAGACACTATTCACAACACTATTCACCATGCCATGCCATGAAAATTCGGGGTTCTACATGTAAAGGATGTGATCAAAATTTTGAGAGGGAGCTTGAGATATTGGGTGGCATCAAGCACATAAATCTTCTCATCAATGAT
Source organism: Tetracentron sinense (assembly GCA_015143295.1). NCBI lineage: Eukaryota > Viridiplantae > Streptophyta > Magnoliopsida > Trochodendrales > Trochodendraceae > Tetracentron > Tetracentron sinense. The sequence goes on from CM026571.1 coordinate 31,853,175, forward strand.
TATTTGGCTTTGGGCAGCGTAGATCATAGGTCGCATAACACATATGTAGGGGTCAAGACTAGTATTTGATTGGTCCACCACTCGAAAGATCTCCCATGCTCAAAATCAACCTGATCAGATGATCGTAACGACCTGGTGTATTGCATTCCATTAGATGGTTTGAGAAAATATTTATTCTATGGATCTGTTTTAACCTGAAACCCCATGACTCGTATCAAGACCCCATAGCTAGAACACATCGTAAACCCTAGTGTGAAGAAGAAGAAGAAGAAGAGGAGGAGCTTAACCCGAGTAGGCGGCTGGAGCGAGAAGATGTACAGGCGGGAGCAATGGTGTTATGGCGTTGAACCTCCTAAGTGATACATGAAGCGTTACAGAGAGAAGAGGGGAACTTTAGAACTCTAAAATAAGCGGAAGATCGAAGGAGAGTAACGAAAATTGGAAAAGATGAGAACTTTCAAGAGGATTTAAAATGAATTTCGTTAAAAGAGATCAAACGAAAAATATAAAAGAGGGGCAAACTAAGCCTCTTTTTAAGGGTTATAGAGATAGATTATAGATATCTTTATCTTTACTAATATAAAGAGGATGAACATGTTCAAAACTTCTTAACATGATAAAATATATCTTTACTAGTATAAAGGGGAAGTCCATGTTCAAAACGTTAAATGAAGTTTTGTGTAATTCTAAAACTACCCTTAGTCGTATGAATTCAAAATGTTAAATGAATTTTGATTAATTCCAAATTTACCCTCTCCTCACATGGGTTCAAAACGTTAATGAGTTTTACTTAATTCTAAAATTGCCTTTCATAACGTTAATGAGTTTTACTTAATTCTACAATTGCCCTTCATACATATGAGTTTAAAATGTTGATTGAATTTTATTTAATTTCAAAACTACCATTTACTCACATAGATAGACAATGATATTTAAAAAGTTGGTTGATTTTTACTTTAATTCTAAAACTACCATTTTGTTAATATATAAATAGAAAGGTACTTAAAAATGTTGATTGAATTTTAGATTAATTTCAAAATTATCTTTTATTAATTTTAGATTTTAAAAAAATATACACCCCTTTGTGAATATACCCAAAATGCCTTTAATTTTTTCTATACCCAAAATTTTCCTAATGCTTTTCGGTTCTCAAAATATCCCTACGTTATGTTTTAACTAGCGAACACCCCGTGCGATGCACGGGATAAGATCAGACTCTTGAGAAGGAATATGATAAAAGAGAGAGAATATATATTAATAAATACTTAATATTTTATAAATAAAAATATTACAACATGCTTTGTTCCACAATAGGTATATAGTGTAAAAAACATAATTTATGTATTATCATAATAAAAAAAATACTCAATGACATCCTTGATGTAAATATGAGATTGCACTTACCCAACTTATGACACGTGTGATTAATAGGAAGACTTGTTTTGTGTACCAAAAAAAGTTAATTAAAAAAGCGTTGATAGCATTAACATAATTTTACTAACACTTTGACACATTAAATTTATAAGGATCTCATGTTGAGAACATATATGAAACATAAGATATCCAAAGATTAATCCATACCAATGATAAAACAAATATTTTATTAAGAACACCATAAACATTATTATGAATAAAAAAGTTCAAAGGAAACAGAATTATATTTGTTTGTTCATATGGAACTAAGTCCTTTAAAAAATAAATAAGTGGCTAACATAATAAAAGTCTATCTATCATTTGTTTTTTGACTAAAGATGTTCTCCAATCTTGTAACATTTTGAAATAAACGGTCAATATTCATGCTCTTTTGATGACGATTCAATGACATTGTTATCACTGCACAAAGGAAAAAAATAATTTATGTGAGTGACTATTAAGTAATATCTTTATAAATAAAAAAATATTATGTATTTTAATATAAGCTAACGGATATATAGACATAGATTTATATAATTTATTACCTTGAAAGAATCAAAGGTACATTACAATTACTTGTTCCTTCATCATCCAAATTTTTTCTTTTACGTTGCTGACACATATGTAAATAAAATCAGAATACAAAATGAAATTGTTTCATAATAAGGAAAAAAATTATGTATGAGTAGATAATAGTTATGTATGAAATAAAGATGGATTAATAAAAATTACCTTTTGATGAAGTTTCATATCAGACTCAGTGAGGTTACATTCTTTAATGTTTGATACCGTGAAGCCTTGCATCGTGATGAATCGATGATTTTCTGGAGTCAATCGGATTTGGAACCAATATTCTTTCATCATACATCTCATTAACTTTATATCTAAATCATTGCTTTCACTTTCCTGAATAAATAAATGTCTCGTCAATAAATATCATCTAAAATAATTTTATAAAGTGAAATACAGTAGAAAGTTTACCAATAGGTTCAGGTCTTGAAAATCCAACGATGTACAATCAAGAAGATATTCTGGTTCTTTGTTAAACAAAACGAACGATGCTTGATTTGAAAAATCTTGGACATCAACTTTGACACAAAATCTGATACATTTTTCGAAAGCAATAGTAATATGTTTATTTAGAATTAAACTAATCAAATTAAGAATGTATACCTGAAGATAACGCTTGGGTTGGGTATATTGCAATAGTTACATGATGTAAATTCTTCATTCACGTGTATCTTTTTCTTGCACAATATGCATGCTTTATACCAATAAGGTTTTATTGTGTCAACGCGAACAATCGTTCCTTTGATGGTATAAAAAGTGGCCTGTATTACAAACACGTTTAAAATAAATTTTCATTGAACAAAAAACTAATGAGAATGAATCTATAATTCAACTACAATACATGTGATGGACATGTAGACGATGCCGTAATTAGATCATTAATAGGCACTTTATCTTCGATTGCCGGAAATTTTGAACCAGAATCGTATGCAACATTACGCGATGAATTTAATAAAATTATACCACCTTCAACATGTAGCCTAAAGATAATATATAAGGTAATCAAATAATGTTGAGATTGGTATATAAATAAACACAATTGAAATGAATACAAACCACTCCAAAATGCGCTTGACTTCTGGTATGGATGGTTCAAATTTCAGTATTGTTGATATTGTCGAAGAAAGATACATATCACCTGTTAATGTTGAGATTTTTTGTCTTGTTTTGTAAAACTGTCACAAAAATAATAATATCGTGATGTTTAGTTAAAGGTTAATGAACCAATAAATAAATAAATTTAAATTTGTATAAAAGTATTAAGAAATACCTTTTTCAATTTTTTCTTAATCCTTTTATCTAATTTTTTCCTGAGAATAATTGTACAAAGAAAAGTTTAAATAAAATAATAAGTGTATATTAGAAATTATAAAAATGTTTACATTAGTGTACTTACCGGTACTTAGCTACACATCTCCATTTCTTCATAATGTGTCTTACACGTAAGTCAGATTGATACTGTGAAGAAAAGTAATTGAAATAGAGTTAATTGATAGAATTTTAGTAAAAATAACGATAAATAATCAAATAAATATTGTATCAATAGAGAATACATCCATATGATCTTTATCCGCGCAAAAGGTAATCTTCTTCCTGAGACAATTGAAATTGAATTAAATTTCGGTAGTTCGATTCTGGGTATGAATAAATTTTGTCAAAAAACAACAATTACTTACTGTTTGTATGACTGTTTATTCCATTCGCTTAGAATAACATTTGCAAAAATTGATGTATTTATTGTAACTGATCCTCCCCATCCATATTTGTAAAGTCACAATCGTATGTTGCCATTTTTAAATGCATGTACATTCATTTCGACTATGAAATTCCTAATTCATAAACATAGAATCAAGTTGTTAACGGCTTAACGAATTTCAAAATATATCAAATTTATTATGATTGGGTTACAAAAACACCAATTGTGATTATTTCAATAAACACCACTAACCGATACAGTAGAATAGATAAAGAATAAAAACCATTAAGTTAAATAAATGTGTTTATATTTTGTTCAATGCTTTCATAAATAATAAATAATATACTATTAATAAATTAAAAAAAATTATTATAATATTTAATATATAATAAACATTGATACTAAATAATATTACGATTTTATTTAAAATAAAATGCAGTAGTAAATGGAGCAACCCAGACAGGATACACGTCCTATAATTTGGTACAAAAGGGACACGTGTTGACTTGTGGGCGCCAGTTCAATAGGAAAACTGATCATGATCCAACTATCTAACTAATGACCTATGGGAAAGACATTGGACGAACTATGAGGTTGATATCCCGTCCTCAATCTCTTCCATTACTTGGAGGAAATATTAGCCCAAACATTTGGGTTCTTAACCACAGTTTGTTTGGTAGATCTTGATTTTAAAGAGGGTCATGTGGGAGCCACCATGCCCTCATGTTGCTTTTCTGTCTCAACTTGATTTCGTGAAACCTTTCCTAAAGCATATTTGAATCTTCTGCACCTGTGAATGCCTTGACCAAATCAATCCCAAAATGTTTCTACTAAATGAACGGTCCAGATTAGGTGCAGTGTCTACATTACCCAGTAGGCCAAGCTACCCACCACCTCTAACACTACCCAGAAAAAATACAGATTCGATTAACAAAAAAATCAAAGGTAAAGCTTTTGGCAATTAGCAGCCATTGGGGACTGAATAAACCCACATTGGCTTCTTTAATCCACCAAAATAAAATTAAATAAGAAAACCTATCAGTGCATGGGATGTTAAATTTACCATCTCATCAAAAGACAGATATGTTAAATTTGTGCTTTGAAACATGAAAAAACCTATCACTACACGAGATAGTAAATTTAAAGGGTTCAGAATCACCTGATAGAGCATGTTCAAGCACTTTGAACTTTGATGATAAACTTTCCGGACTCAGGCACAGCGGCGATGAGAAGAACAAACAGGGAGATGTTAAACTGATTTTGTAAACAGTTACCTAGTTTCTTAAGCTACTATTGAGAGAGAAAAACGTGAGAGGGATTGAGATAGATTTCTCTTATCAAAATCCCCTAAAATTATAACTGTTTTTTTTGTAAACTTTCATGGGTATAGGAATGAAACTGTTGCCTATTTTTTTAAAACACTTATAGATAAGAGGGAGATTTAGTAGGGAAGATATAGTAAATGATTAAGATGAACGTGACTCAGGACATATTGAGAGGAGCCGTGTGTGGGAATTAAAGAAGAAAGATCAGTCACACTGGAAGAGTTGTGTCACTTCCAACAACCAGAGCCTTTGAGAAACTGGAAGAGTTGTGTCACTTCCAACAACCAGAGTTTGGAGAAAAAAAAATTATAGTAAAAATTCTAGTTGACACGTGGCATGTGTGATAGCATTGTAGTCCTATATGGCGAAAGGAGAAGGGGAGAAAAAACCCTGCGTTATATTTAGTTAATAGATATCCAATGTGTCTCTTACAATTTTTTTTTACCTAAAATTTCCCTTAAGTTTATATACCCAAAATATTATTTATTTATTTTTTTCCAAAATGCACCTCACTAGGGTCACCCTTCTCGGACTCTCTCCCCCTCACCTCTCTCTCCCGTGCATCGCAGGTGTGGCCCACCAGTTAAAAATAACCGAAAATTAACTCCATACAACACATTACTTCATTTCCTGTTTACAGTGAGATGGCAAGTCCTTCTTTAGGAGTTCCAATCGTTCATTTGATGATATGATTACTATAAATGACCTTAATCCGAATTTTATATTTTGAGCATTCTTATCTAAATTCTCTATTATATATTTTTGGATTAGATCAAAGAGTGCGGATTGAACAATTATGATCTAAGAATCAAGATTTGTACGTTAGGCAAAGTGCAACATGGAACACCATGTTCTCTAGATGAAGCGTACATGATAATCCATTTCAAGTCTAAAAAACATAGGGAGTAATTCTTAAATATGAGAGAATATGGGGGTAATCCTGACAATCCCATAATTATAGGAGTGTCTTTTTCAATACCAGAGGTCGAGTAATGAGTAATCCAAAAAACAAAAAAAAAAAAAAAAAAACCCAAATCAAGTCCCGGGTTAAATGAAACCATGGTTAGGATGATTCATATAAAGGACGAGAGGCTTAGCACGACACCTGCTGGTTAGTGGTTACCCAAAATCTCATATATCATTCGATTTTGGAGGAGACGGATGCGGAGGAATTTCAGTCTCTCTCTCCCCTCCCCAATTCCGTCAATCTTCTTCTCGCTTCTAATCATCGTCGTCACAACATCGATCATCGATTGTTCTCTCCGAAACCCTAATGATCTGCAACCTATCTTCGATTTCTTCTCCATTTCTCGCCCTTGATCCATCGCGATCGGATTCCATTCCTTCTTGCATGTTCCCGATCGTTTATTGGTGATCCGATATAGATTATTGAAGCATCAAATGTTCTGTTCTCAGGGATTTCTGTGAATGAGGATGGGATTGGAGTCTTCTGGCAAATTCCACGAATTTCTCAGATTTCTGTATTTGGGCGGCTGTGGGATTAATGGTTTAATGAGTTATTAGGCGCCGTTGTTTGCTAATTTATTCGATCCATGGAGGTATTTGGGACGGTGAATTTGTTGATAATAGCTTGATTCGCTGGTCATGGATGAGGTCAGTGCTGGTAAGGAAGGTGAATCTCGGGCCCAGGAGGCGGCCAGGGAACAGTTGTCGCTGCAAATACCTTGGAGTCCAAGCCAGCGAGCTTTCTTTCCGTATTCTCCACTGCCCAGAACTGCCCAGAAATCCAGTCCTTTGCGGGTTGTAGTCAGAAGACCTGTAAGTTCTTTGTTTTATTGCCTTTTGAGTAATTGATAGAATTGTTTCCTTTTCCCTAGTTCTTCGGTGTTATTAATCCATTTGAATCCTTAGAATTGCCTGTTTAGGTTTTGAACTATGGCCATTTGGGGTTATTTTTGTTGGCTTGATCTTGGTTCGGAAATTAGGAATGGAAAATTGGAATTTTATTGCGTTGAACCTCAATTTATCATAGATTCAGTCCTAGTTGGCTTTAAGAATTAAATCCATGACTAAATTCCAAAGTAAGTGCGGTTGAATGATTGTCATGCGTATGGTCAGAAGAATCACCTCATACCACTCATAAGATGTGACCTTTTCAAGTTATATTGTGAGCTGCAAATTTTTCTATCACAATCTTTTAAATAGTTTTATTTTCTTTTTAATACCTTATAATCTAGCATATAGCTTTATCAGCATAAAAACAGTAAATTGTAATGTCTTGGTTGAAAAGCTAGCTGTTACATTTATTGTGACATTACTAGCATATGGAATTAGATTCTCTATGACATAGTAGTTCATTAGCCGAATTGTTTCCTTGAGTGTGGGGCAATGGAACTCTCTATTCGGTGTTGACGAGAAAAGACTCTGCTAGAACTGGTCAGTATTTTGTTATTGTGGAATAAGCTGAATTTCAGCCAACTTCCAGGATAGCTGATCCATGCATCCTCCTAGGTTAAATGCGTTTAAGGTTGGTATGGTTTCCTGTAGTCTGAAATACTCTTGAAACAGACCCAAGTGATGGCCTTCTTGGAACTAATGCCCCTTTTACAGTGCTAAGATCCTTCAAGATGTTTTCATTTTCTTATATTTTAGCTAGTCTTTTGGGTTTGGGTTCACTCTCTTGTGACCCATAGCCCCCATAAACCCATTACTTCTCTCACTTATCAATATATATCTCTCTATTACTAATAAAAAAAAAAGATCGTTGAAGAAACTAATGCAAATGATAGATATCTCCTGCATCACTGAAATGTGGTCCCATTTTTTCTCCCTTAAAATCTTGCTCTCTCATTCTTGAAAGGCTTACAAAAGATGTCCGTTTCATAAATAATGGGTAACTAGCAAGATATGCAAAGCTTGCATGTATCATGTTAATTGAATAGAAGTGGTATTTATCCATATATATGTTTAAATTTAGATGATTTTTTTTATGCTCGAGTTTGATTTGAGCTTGAATGTTCAGGCTCGAGTTCGGTTGGAACAAGTTTGCCCGAGCTCGAACTCCAGCTTGGCTGGAGCAACTTTGACCGAGCTCAAGCCGAGCTCGAGCTCAAAATTGATTCAAGCTGAGCCAAGCTCAGGTTGGTTCATGCTTGATTCACATGGTTTTTTTAGTTAATTTTATATGTTTTTTATAAAAGCATTTATTATTAATTCACAATACAAAAAACTTAACAAAGTCAATCCATTTATACACAATAAGATTTGATGAAAGTTCTTTAGTCCTGAGAGTAGAGAGTTAGGGCAGTTTTTTTTTTGCCTTTTAACTTCTCAATTATCTAATGTTATTTTCTCTTGAAGTTATGTACTACAAGTCTACAAGTTAATATGTATTATAAGTTATTATAAAGGAAGTATAAAAAGTTACTATATTAATTTAATTTAAATAGCATAGCATTACTAGAAATAACAAAAGATAGTTGAGAAGTTAAAAGGCAAAAACCCTAACCCCAACTCTATACTCTATGGTCTAAAGATAATTGAGAAGTTAAAAGGCAATAATGCCCCTATATTTTTACTCTTTTTCAGATAAAAGCCTCTATCTATTTACTTTTATATTTGCAATGAAACACTCATCTTTAAGTTCTCTTTAGGTTCATTTTATTCTATCTCTCTTACTTTCGTTCTCTGCTATTGGTCTTTTTTTCCCCCTTTAAATTTTATTTATTTTTCGGTAGGATTGTTGGTTTTTGTTCATTTTCCTGCTATATCGCCGTTTGTCCATAGTTTCTCATTATTTCAAAACTCCTGCCTGATTCTGACCAATCTCAGATACTTCCGCACATGCATGGCGTCTGCCCTCTTGCCTAGTCGCATAGGACCGTATTGGGCAGAACTCAACTACCCATCCAAGAGCATAGATCTCGAAGATCTCTATCATATATTCTAGTGTTCACAAGCTTAATTTTTTTTACAGATGTCTGATCTGAATCTTCATGATCATGTCTGAAGAAAAGCTCTGCGATTTTGTTTGTTGAAAGAGATTTTCTCTCCGGATCATTGATTTCACGAGGGCAGAAACTTTCAGAAACCAGCAAAAACTGATACTCTTTTTTTCCATGTTTCAAGCTTGAATTGAAATTTTGGCCGCTTTCGAGTTTCATAAAAATTTCGACTCTTTTGATTTATTTAATGGTTGGAATAAAAGTTGTTCTTGATCATTAGTTTATGGAAACATGGCCTACATGTGTATTACTAACTAGTATAGTATATATATATATATATATAGAAAGAGAGAGAGGGAGAGAGAGAGAGAGGTTTTTCTAAATTCTTGTTGAAACATTGCAAAATTTTATTTTAGGCACTTTTTTTTTGGAAATTCCATAAAAAATACATTTGCTTTTTTTGGTTGTCAACAATTAATAACCAGTGTTACCTAGGCACGTGGTACGGGTGCCAAGTGTCCAGGTGTCTAGAGGTGTTCGACATGACAAGCTATGAAAATCCAAATACAGAGGCACAAACATATAGATTTTTTAAAATGATTAAATATATAATATATTATCTCAATTTTAAAAAAAATAATAACAAGGATCGAGAGGAGGGACCTTAGTATCCCAACCGTCTACCATGGTAGCCGTTTCCTCTCTCAAACCTCACTCTCACGGTTTGAGAGCGGATTTTCCTTGGGAGCGTGATTTCCCATTTTGCAGAGCGCGGTTTCTATTTCGTGTAGAGCATGGTGTTTAAGAGGGCGAGACAAATCTTTAATCTTTCAAACTAATGGCAACTTTAAGGAGTCTGTAAATCGTTGAAACGAAGAAGACGAGCAGACGGTGTATTTAGAATTTTATTTTAAACTTTCATTTAATGCTTCAGGTGAAAAGACTTAAGTCTTTTCTCCTTTTTTGTTTTTTACATTATGAAGACTTTTTAAATATTTTTTTTGGTACTGACATAGTGACAAAGTTGGATTTTGGGAATAATTTGGTAAGGGTCAAGTTCGGAAAAATTAATAAGTATAAAAAGATATCCAACAATTTGATTGGATAATATACAAAATAAGTAGTTTACTTTGTTGAACTAAACAAATTATTGTGAAATTTGCTAATAAATTGGGAATAACTTGTGAAATTCGGGAATAATTAGCAAAATCTGTGAATATTTCGACAAACCTAAAATTCGTCAATAATTCAGTGAATCATTCTGCATACTTAAAATTCGCGAATTATTCGCAAATTCGAAGAATTTTGTTACTATGCTAAGTACTGACATTAGGAAGACTTAAAGTCTTCTCATGTTTACTTTTTTACTTTATTTGTTTTTTACTTTTTGTCTTTCACTTTCAGAGATGGGCATCCAATTGCGATTGAATTCTTCGCACCTAGAGCTCAACACTTTTTTTATATAATTCTTAATTGTAGTTGGTAATTTTGAAATTAAATAATATAATTTTAATTTTTAGAAAAAATACTAAAATATTATTTATATTTACCGACGCTTTGGAGGCACTCTCAACCCTATCGTAAAAAGAAATTTGATGCTCCCGCTCTCGCTTTTGCTTTGGTTTCTTAGGGGGGGACTGCTTGTCCCTATTTTTTAAAAGTATATACCAAAGTTATAAAAAATATTTGTATAGAGAATAGAAAGGAGAAAAGAGAGAGAGAGAGAGAGAGAGAGATGTCCCTATTGAACGGATGCAATCCAATATATTGTATTTAAAATGGCGTGACATACATGAAGCAACACGTACCTAACCATAATGTTGACGTCACCATGGCATGGTATAGGCATGTACCAAGGAGTGTTGTGTCGTAATATGGAGTATCGTGTCGTGTCCAGGTATCGGTATGACAAAATTTAAGAAAACTGAAATGCCTAGATAACACTGTTAACAACTCTATTTGAGAAATCGCCGGTCTAACCTTACAATTTGGGAATATTAATGATACATAGTTGCGTTTGCAATTTTCAATCCAATTTTAATTTTTTGTTTATTTTTCTTCTTATATATACTAGCGGGTGGCACGTGCGATGCACGTGAGAACGAGGGGAAGGAGTTAACCACAGTTAATAGGAGGGACACGTGTTAGCCCGTGGGTGCGATTGAACTCTCCCCAAGTTCAATCGCGATTTACCGTGATTCTATTCTTTAAATAGATAGATGAGGGTAGTTTGAGAATTAAAGTAAAATATTAAATTAAAGTTTTGTTTTATATAAGGGTAGTTTAGGAATTTTGGAAAATTCAGGCTACGCTTGCCTCTCCCATTATAATAGTAAAGATGAAAATTTGCCTAACATATCTTGAATACCTATAACAAATTAAAGCTTTGAATCTCTAATACAGTTAGTTGAAGAATGGTAAAATTAGGGTAACACTAATTTTTTTCTTCACCTTAAATCTTTATGTCTAGGCCCTAAATTATTGTATTTGAAACATTTTTTTTTATCGATAATTGTATTTGAAACATTAAAAGCCAGTCTAGGGATTATACCAAACTTTCTCAGTAGAAAAACTAATTGTGTCTTTGTTTTTTCAATTTAAAATAATAATTCAAAAACAAAGTATATGTACAAAAGTAGATATATAACTGATATATGTAATTATTAAACACTACATATTTCTAATTCAAAATTTTGATTATTTTACATTAATCACCCAAATAATCAACCATTTTAGAATTCTATTTTTTTTTTTTAATTATAAGGACAAAAACAGAGATATGTAATTTGTAAACGAGCCAATATTTCTTTTTCAAAATATTGATTACTTGGGTACATTAAGTTTTCTAGTTAAGAATAAAAAATAATATTATTAATTAATAATAATATTCCCAAAAAATAAGAAGTAAAAAACAGATTGATTCGGATACTTATTGTTGTACTATTTGAGTTCAATTGCACTATTTGACTTTATTTACTTATGTTGTATGACTATTGGATTTACAATCAGTGTATGGATGTAACTTTAGATGTTATCATATTCTTTTTGATGAAAAAAATTTGAAGAATTAGGAAATCCTCCCCCACCCCAAAGTCCCAAACAACAAAAGAATCTCAGGAATCGTGAAAAGCATGACTCTTATCTATAAAAAAAAAAAATAGAGCTTTTAAGTCTAGAGTAGTGTCTTAGAAGACGTGTGAGGCTTACCCCTTAAGGCTCGCCTTGGGGCAAGGCTTAAGGAAAACACCTCGAGGTTCAACCTTGTGACTTAAATCCCTCGAGGCATATGTCTCAAAGTGTGAGACTCACATGAAGCAAGTGCCCCACACCTTGTAGCTCGCTTTATGCCTAAGTAAGGCATATGCCTCATGCATTAACTAGAAATTGGGTTCTAGCTACATGACTTAAAGACTTGATTTTTTTTTCATTTTTACCTCTGTTTGTTGGAATCTAAAATCTGGTAAATAAATTGATGAGTTAACATCATATATCTTTTAATACATATGAACATAAATGTAAATTTAGATTGCAACTTTTGTTTGCCTCTCTTAGACTTACTTTTCTTTTTATATTTTATATGACAGTTAAATAATTTATTTTGCACTTCTTATCATGGATTAAAAATACGGTTTCGGGATATATCGGTTTCAACTGAAACCTATACGTATCGGTTTTGGGCGATACATATAATGTTTCCCTTTTTTAAAAAAAAATCAATTTAAATTTTTTTTAAAATCAAATGAGTTATAGGAACTAAATTTACTAAATATAAAGTCATGAGAAGCGACTCAAAGACAAAGTAGCAAACACAATTACAATTTGACAATGAATGAAAACATAAATAACTAAAAAATAATACGTATCAGTTGTTTCGTATCTAAATAAATATTGTATGGGGGTTACCGATACGTATAATTTCGTATCTGAATAAATATTGTACAGGAGTTACCGAAACCTATATGTATCGTCCGTTTCGTATCGGTTTCGGCGAATTGTTGGGTGGATAATTGTTTTTCAAAATTTAAATTTATTTATTTATTTTTATAGAAAAGATATTCAAAAATTATCTAATTTAAAATATGATAGTATTCTAGAAATCATACATTAAGCAAATGGTCTTACTCATCAATTCATGATAATGAATGAGGCCCTATGATTATGGCTATGGGTCTTATGAATATGATACTACTGATAGTCTTGATTATGAGCAAGGCTATGAGTCCTTTTACATGAGTACATGTGTAGATCAACACCCAAGCTAGCCACAATTAGGGGTGCTTGTAGGTATTGATGCTCGATAGTATTAACAATACATTCATGAGTATACTAGTTTCTACTTGAGTTATGTCTTGGGCTTAATACTACAATTACCTAAAGCAATACCTTCATGAGCTCCCTCTTCTAAACACAGATATTGACTTCGAGTCACATCAAAGTTTTTTGTGGTTATTAAGGTTGTACATTGGGCTGGGCTGGCCCGTGGCCCGCACAACCCATCCCGAATTAGGGCGGGCTATGAGTTTGGGCTCTATATTCATTAAGTGTTTGGGTTTGGGCTGGGTTTAGGTAAATCATAATAAAGGTCAATTAACCTAGCCCGATCTGAAGGTTTAGGTAAATCATAATAAATCCCGATTAAAATGGCCCGACCCAAAATTTAATCTCTTTCTTATACCCATACTATCCCCACATAATAAAATTCTTAGTCAGTCAGTCTTGCATCTAAAAAATGCAAAAATAGAGAGAAACGAGGGTTTTATTTCTACTTAACCTCTTTTTCTACCTCTTCGTTTTCTATAGTTGGATCTACTCTCCACACTTGGTTTCTATAATTGGATATGCTCTCCATCTTTCTCTACCTCTTTGGATTCTCCATGTAAAGAGGAATTGATAGAGTTATTGGGCTGACCCGAACCCAACCCAAATTTATAATATCGTACATGGGCTGGGTTTGTGCTTCATGTATTGGAATCATAGTTCAAAATATCGATACGTATCGGCCGATACGGGCCGATACGTACCGGATTTTCAGCCTACCGATACAGAGATACGCAGGAAGGAAAAAAATGCTGCGTATCGGTGCGTATCGGTACCGATACGCACCGATACGCACCGATACTCACCGATACTCACCGATACGCACCGATACGCTGTGATACGCAGCTGTTTTACAAATTTTTTTTTTAAAGCATCGACCGATGGTGTTCAAGGGAGAGATTTAAAAAAAAAAAAAAGGAGAGCTATTAAAAAATGACTGATACAGATTAAAAGGATATACATTTTTAGTAGAGAATGAGACATACCTGTGGGCCTATGGGAGATCGTCAATTGCCGTCGCCGTGGGCTTTCATCCATTGCCGGCGTTAATCGCAGAGGGTTCGATTTCCCTCTTCCGTTGCCGTTCTCCCCACTCCCTCTTTGCCCCTTTCCTTTCAAATGCCAAAACAGTGAGAGATTGGGGTTGTGTATTGTGCAAGTTTCATCTCTTATGCACGTGACAGATGATATTTGCTTAATGGGGAAGTGCTAGCCTCACTCAGTCGTGCATACCTTTCCCTAAAATAGACTTTGGTCAACCCACAAAGTGTCTGTGTGGTTATTAGATTACCTCTTCAACAAAAAAAACAGAGTTCAATCGCACCCCAAGTTCAATGCACCCCAGGCCAACATGCCCCTTTTAACTTTATTAACTGTGGTTAAAATTTACTAACCTTATAGTTCAACAATCTAACTTTGGTTTGATCTAAAAATAATTTAAAAAATTAAACTTAGGGTTAAGAATTTTTCACTCTAAAGTTTTTTTTTTTTTTTAAATCAAGCTTAGATTATTGAATCCTAAGGGTTAGTGAATCTTAACTACAGTTAGTAGGAGTTAAAAGGGATAGTCAATAAGTGCGATTGAAATCTCCCAAGGTTATAAAAATAAATAAAATTAACCCTATTAAAAAAATCACACCTACATGGCAACGTGTCTCTTTTAACTCTTATTAACTGTGCTTAAGATTCACTAACCCTTGGGGTTCAACAATCTAACCTTGGTTTTTTTTTAAAAAAAAATTAACCCTGTTAACTTGTAATCACCTAAACGGCTAAACACCACTCAATAGATATGGAAGTCCTACTTGTTTATATTTTTTTTTGTCGGTAAAAAGTAATTTCATTAAAAAATGAGGATTCACAAATAGTGAATCATAAAGAGCCCAAACAAACAGAGCATAGACTAACAACTACCAAATAAAATTACAGTCATCCTGCTTGTTTACATCAAAAATAAAAAATTAAAAAAATTGAACAATGGTCCTGCTTGATTACATAAAAAAATAAAAAATTATATTTACATCCACTTCATAGTCAAATAAAATTATAATCATCTTCGTTTGATCTTGAATTCGTTTGATCTTGATGCAGGGTCTTCGATTATTCAACAATTTCCTCATCTTCCCATATTGTTTAAGTCCTGAAAAAAAACATCGAGCTCGTCAATTGCAGATAGAAATAGGTTTGGAAACTAAATTGCTAAATTTCAATTAGTGAAATGTGTATTCATAAATTCTTAAGATATCTAAAACAATTAAAATGGATAATCATTGAAATATTAAGTGTAGATAACTTAAATTTTCAACTCTAAGTTGATATATACTAATGATCATTAATTCTAGATTGTATTTCTTATACTTGGTTAACTAACTATTGTTTGTATTTTCATGCATATTTATCAACGCGCACGCCTTTTTTAACTTATAACTTTTTTAACTTTCATATGTGTGATTATAAATGTAGTTGAAGGTCTTCATTTAGTTTGTTTTTAGATTATATCTGCATTAAAAGAGGTTTTATGTAAGGTATCCAAGTTTTTCCTTGCGTATCCAAGCTTTTTTTAGCGTATCCTGAATTTTTACGCCGTATCCAACCGATACGGTACCGATACGCCGATACGTTTCCTATTTTGGGCTAACCGATACGGCGACCGATACCGATATTTTGAACCATGATTGGAATGAGTTCGAGTTTGGGCTGGGTTAGGCATGTGCTTAAATAAGACAGGCTGAACCCACAAATTCTGCTAGTTTTTTTCCAAAATTTTCTCAACCAGAATAATTCTCGAACTCCCGACTTGGTGACTATGTTCCAGACAGTGCATGCTACTTCACATAGTTCTTATATTTGATACTATATATACTTCTATTTTTTTGTGTAATGAGATGGATGTGCATTTATGTTGAGTAATTCATTCTATAAAAGTTCACCTTAGATTTTCATTGTTCCTTGATATTTCATGTCCTTGAATTTTTACAGTATTTACTTGGACTTCCTTAAACCTTTTCTAAGCATTGTCACTTACCTAATGACAAAAGTTTTCACCGGAACCAGAAATTAAAATGGGTTTTACTGATGTGAAAATAAGTTAAAGGGTGTTTTAGTTCTACATACGTTTTTTTTACTATCAGTAGTTTTAGATACCCTTTTCCTGAGGTAATTTTTTTTTATAGATATTTCCCAGTTGAAAATATTCAAGTCACAGTTTTAGTGAATCAAGTCAACAACCATGGATGTGACAGTCCATAGTTCCATGATCTTACATATTATTCTTGTGAATTTTGATTTCCAAAGAAAGCAATGACTTAAATTGAGAAAAAGACAAAAATTACTGTATAAGGGATTCCAGCAATGGATGTTAGATCCAGCAAGGAAATGTGTTTCTTAAACATATCTCCAGTATTTGAAAGTCACTTTTGCCTCTCAATCAGGTAGGAAAGTTCCTCAAGTTGAGATGTTGGGTTGGGAGGTAGTAGAAAGTGAGAAAGGGGAAATATGGCTTGATTTTGAGTCTTTGTCACTTAAACCACGTAGGAATCAATCATCTTATAATTATAGTCATATCAGAATTATACATTATGAAACACACCGCTACTAACAAATATTCAGATAATTTTCTGGTTCTTTTATCTTTCGTATCTGCACATTGAAAGGCTGAGCTATCTCGTTCCAATACAACCAACCTATAAGTATAGTAGAAATCTACTGTTTCGTGCTTTAGGGTTTGTGAAAAAGAAAAAGAGGAGAAGAGAAGAGAATTGAATAAAAAGAGTAGGGTTGGAATTAATTTACTCCTCTCTCTTTAGATCTCCTTTTATATTAATAATGAAGATGAAAGGACATAGATGCCCTTAATACAAAGAACATAAAACATTAAGACATAATGACGTTATTAGCTTATTTTATTAGGCCCATTACAACACTCCCCCTCAACTCAAGCGGGGCATAAATATTCAACATGCCAAGCTTGCCAATAAGCCCATGATGTCGTGATGAAGTAACAACCTTAGTAAACACAAGAAAAGATAGGGGATTGGAAAAACCACTTTGCTTAGCCATGCCGGTCGGTTTGAATTCATTTTATCGGTTTTGCATAGTGTACATCTTTGTTGGACTAACATTTTTCAGCTCCCGGCTCATCAGCTAATTGATCTTCCTGATCGTCAATTTATTAAATCTTCAATTTATTAAATCTCGTAATAGTTACAATTCCGTAGAATACCAACTAGTATGGGGTGTCGAACCACAGAGGACTCTGCTGGTTTCGTTGCCTTTTTCTCCGTATTAACTCTAAGTCAATGAGTAAACACGATTGATTTGTTTTGATTGATTTTAACCTAATTAAACTATTAGATTTATTTATCCTAATTAAACTAAGAGCTTTTGGTTATATATCAGTGAGAGAAGATCTAGGGCATTCGAATCCACCACTAGCCTCATAATTAAATTTACAAATATTTATTCAGATTTCTCAAGCATATACAATAGGGATGATATTGACTACAAGTCTCAACTCATCAAAACAAGAATGATTCGAGAGATCAAACTCTAGGCATATCCTATCTTCGGTCAGCATAAGTGATACACACTAAGCTAGTGTTGCAACATCACTCGTCTTTCTTAGGCAAATAATATCCTATAATCTAATTCCTCGACAATAAAAACGATTGCATAGAATCTATACCAACAATCACAGAAAGAAGATATGAATGAATTCAATCTTAACACAATAAAACCTAAGACAAAGATAAGATCATATTGAAACTGAGTATAAACTCAAATAATTCGTTGAAGAACAACCCTCTCATTATGCAATCATTGTTTATACAAGAAGAAAACCTAACTAAAATACAAGGGATACAATTACTTGGTTAGGATTTCATCTAAACCCTAGAGAAAGAGATTAGTTCATAACGAGAGTAAGGAACATTGCTTTCGATGGAGAACACGAAGAACGCGAAAAATTCATCTTCCAACCTTCACAGATCTCTAGAGCCTTCCTCCTTTCAATTCCCAAAATTCCGAACTTTTTGCATGATATTTTTTTTTGATAGATAACGAGAAAGCAAAAGAAGAAGGAATATACAAACGATGCAAGAAACATCGCCAAAAGAGAACAAAAAAAAAGTCAACCTAAGATACTTGACCAGCTATACAGAAAATCAGTCCAATGGACCTTTTCAAAATCAGCAAGGATAGACGACCAAGAGTATAACAGCCACCCAATTTTAAGAATGACTTTGAGCATCGACTTTTTATAGAGAGAGAATCTCAGTGAAGTATGACTTTAGAAACATCCAAAACGGGCTCAAAGGAGGGTTTTCCGCACTTTTCAAAACAACCAAAGCGGCGTCTTCCAATTGATCGGCCAAAAGAGCGCTGATCGATTGGTGGGTATGGAATCTGACAAAACTTCCTTCACGGAAGTTGTAGATATTTTCGAGATGGTCGATTTGATATATTATGGGCCAAAATTGGAGCTACGGTCAATGAGTTATGCCTCATACACCGAACAAAGGTTGTTTTGCATTTCTAACTCCTCTTTAGCTTGGATCTTTACTCAGTTGCGATTCACAGGAAACTTTAAAGCTTGTAAATTCTCATTTTAGTCTTCTTTTCCTCGCATGAACTTGAAAACAATAAAAACACCCAAGTGAAGTAACGTAGTGGATAAAAGGGCTCAACATGATTAACAAATGCAGTTAAGGTGCTAAATGTGTAACAATTAGCACCGATCACTTCCGTTCTGACAAATGTAAGGTCAATAGTCTTCGATGCTGCCTTCTCTCTTATTAAGTGCCTACCAACCCCAATACGCTTCGTTCTATCGTGCTGCACTAAGTTTTGCGCAATACTAATGTGTGTAAGCTTTCTTGGATGAGATCGGCCTTTGCCATTTGTTTGTTTTTGCTTTCTACTTATGTGGGGTGCATCGCCTGCACCATATCACAACTCTGAGAAGGGTGGTGATCACCTCACATATGCAAAGGCACGTGCGAGTTCTTACCGCTTTGAATTAAAACCAACATAAGGGTTCTCTAATAGACCCCAGTAAGGCAGCAAGGAGCCCCTTTGCAGCCCCAAATTAAAATTAAGACAAAGGGGTCTTTAATAGACCCCACTATGGCAGCAAGGAGCCCCTTGCTATCCCAAAAATTAAATTAAAACAAAGGGGTCTTTAATAGACCCCACTATGGCTGCAAGGAGCCCCTTCTGTCCCAAATCGAAACTAAGTTAAAAGGGTCTTCAATAGACCCTACCATGGCAGCAAAGAACCCCTTTGTTGCCCCAAATTGAAATTAAGTTAAAAGGGCCTTCAATATACCCCATAATGGCAGCAAGGAGCCCACATTCTGCCCTAAATTAAAACAAGAGGCCTTTAATAGATCCCACCATGGCAGCAAGCCCCTAGTTGCCCCAAATCAATATTAAACTAAAGGGGTCCTTAATAGACCCCACCATTGCAGCAAGGAGCCCTTGCTGCCCCAAATTAAAACAAACTGGTCTTTCATCAATCCCACCATGGCAGCAAGGAGCCCCTTGCTACCCCATTGAAATTAAGAACAATGAGGTTTTTAATAGACCCCACCATGGCAGCAAGGGGCCCCTTGCTGCCCCAAATTCAAATTAAGTTAAATGGATCCTAAATAGACCCCACCAAGGAAGCAAGGAGCCCTTTGTTGCTCCAAATTGAAATTAAGTTAAAGGGGTCTTCAATAGACCCCTACCATGGCAACAAGGAGCTCATTTGCTGCCCAAAATCGAAATTAAGCTAAAAGGGTCATCAATAGACCCCACTATGGCAGTAAGGTGCTCCCTTGCTGCCCCAAATTAAAACAAAGGGGTCTTTAATAGACCCCACCATGACGGCAAAGGGCCCCATTGCTGCCCCAAATTAAAATTAAACCAAAGTGGTCCTTAATAGACCCCACCATGACAGCAAGGAGCCCTTTTGCTGTCCCAAATTCAAACAAAGGAGTGTATAATAGACCCCATAATGACAGTAAGGAGTCTCTTGCTCCTCAAATTAAAATTGAACTAAAGGGGTCCTTAATAGACCCCACCATGACAACAAGGAGCCCCCTTGCTGCCACAAATTCAAATTAAGTTAAAGGGGTCTTTAATATACCCCACCTTGGCAGCAAGGATCTCCTAGCTGCCCCAAATTAAAACAAAGGGGTCTTTCATAAACCCTCACCATGATAGCAAGGAGCCCATTTTTTGCCCCAAACTGAAATTAAGATGAAAGTAGTCTTTAACAGACCCCGCCTTGGCGTTTTACTACGAACATTTAATGTTTGCAGCATTTATCTGCGGCAACTGGCTTTCTCAGCCTTTTATCACGGGTACCTGACTGTCATGGTACTTTGCCATGGGCGATATTTTTTGTCGCGGGCATCTCTAGTGCCTTTAATATTTTACTGTGGGGATTGAGTGCCCACAAATTTATTGCGGATATTTCACCTTTAGGCATTTGCTACCAATTTAATGCTTGAGGCATTTTTTGCCGTAAACATTTAGTTCACGACATTTTGTTGTCAACACTTAGGGCTCACAACAATTTGCTGAGAACACTTGGTGTTCTCACCTCTTTGCTGTGAACACAATGTTCTTGGCAATTTGCTGCGAACATTTTTTTCTGAACACTTAATGTTCTCATTATTTTACTGTGAACACTTTGATGTTCATAGCATTTTGCCATGAACATTAAATCCTTTAGCAGTTTACTGTGAACATTTTAGTGTTCACAGTATGACACTCATTATGAGTGCCCCATACGCCAAAAGAGGCACTAAGCCCACTTGGCAGGATCAGATCGGTTGAACAACTTCAGCCATTATGATTCTGAGGGGCAGTTATAAGTGGTGAAATCTCACCACTTATTTCACACCCCAAATAAATGATGGTGTGCATCGCTTACACCAGATCACAACCCTGAGAAGGGTCGTGATCATCTCACATGTAGAAAGGCACGTGTGAGTTCTTACCGCCTTCAATTAAAACTAATAGAAGGGGTCTCTAATAGACCCCACTATAGCAGCAAGGAGCCTCATTGTTGTCCCAAATTCAAATTAAAACAAAGGGGTCTTTAATAGACTATCACCATGGTAGCAAGGAGCCCCTTGCTGCCCCAAATCGAAATTAAGTTAAAGGGGTCTTCATTCGACCCCACGATGGCCGCAAGTAGCCCCCTTGTTGCCCCAAATCGAAATTAAGTTAAAGGTGCCTTCAATATATCCCACTATGCCAGCAAGAGCCCCTCTTGCAACCCCAAATTAAAACAAAGAGGTTTTTAATAGACCCCACTATGGCAACAAGCCTCTTGCTTCCCCAAATTAAAATTAAATTAAAGGGGTCCTTAATAGACTCCACCATGGTAGCAAGGAGACCCCTTGCTACCTCAAATTAAAACAAAGGGGTCTTTAATAAACAACACCATGCAGCAAGGAGCCCCTTTGCTGTCCTCAATTGAAATTAAGATCAAATAGGTCTTTAATAGATCCCACCATGACAACAAGTAACCCATTGCTGTCCAAATTAAAATTAACCTAAAGGGGTCCTTAATAGACCCCACCATGGCAGCAAGAAGCCCCTTGCTGTCCCAAATTAAAATTAAGTTAAAGGGGTCTTTAATAGACCCCACCATGGCAGTAAGGACCCCTTGTGCCCCAAATTAAAATTAAACTAAAGGGTCCTTAATAAACCCCACCAGGGCAGCAAGGATCCCCTCTTGTTGCCCTAAAATGAAATTAAGATCAAAGGGGTGTTTAATAGACCCCGTCATGGCGTTTACTGCGAACATTTAATGTTTGCAGCATTTATCTACGACAATTGGCTTTCTCGGTCTTTTATCGCGAGTACCTGACTACCGTGGTACTTTCCCATGGGCGATATTTCTTGTCGCGGGCATCCCTAGTGCCCATAATATTTTACTGCGGGGATTGAATACCCGCAAATTTAATGCGGGTATTTCATCTTTAGGCATTTGCTACCAATTTAATGCTTAAGGCATTTTTTGCCGTGAATGCAAACTTAGGGCTCGAAGCAAATTTGCAAAGAACACTTGGTGTTCTCACCTCTTTGCTGTGAACACTATGTTCTTGGCAATTTGCTGCCAACATTTTGTTGTGAACACTTAGCGTTCTCATTATTTTGTTGTGAACACTTTGATGTTCACTGCATTGTATAAACTTTGGTCACTAAGGAAGTTGACACGTTTTGAGGAAGTTTAAGGAAGTCCAAGGAAGTTATGTAAAAATTAAAGAAGTGTAAGAAATTTTAAGGAAACATTGGAAATCTAAGATGAAACTTTAGAAATTCAATAATTGAGCATAAATATACCTCTAGAATTCATTATATTATTGATGCAAGTATGTAGTACTCAAATGTGAGAATCATATTAAGTGATGCGTTGTTTGCTTGTCTGAGCTGTAATTTTTTCTTAGTATTTCTCTGGATTGTCAATTTTTTTAAACTATATTTCATCTTCTTTGTCAAGTGAAGGGTATGTATTCCTTTATTTTTCAATGATTATCCATGTTAATTGTTTTGGAAAACTAAAAACCTTATGAATGCGCATTGAAGTCGATAAATAATTGAAATTCAATTTAGTTTCTAAACCTATTTCATTCTACAATTGATGGAGCTCAATGTTCTTACAATACTAAATCAATATGTGAAGAGGAGGAGATGAATAGTTAAATAATTTTGAATTTATGAAATACTATTAGGAAATTATTTGATTTTTTTAATATTACTAAAAAGTCATTATGGACATAATTTACTAATAACAAGATTATTAGAATAATAAAATTATAATTTATAGTAAGGTTAATGCTAACCACACTCTAATAATAAAATTATAATTTATAATAAGGTTAATGCTGGCACACTCTCTTTTAAAGTTGGTTATATTTATAATAAGGTTAATGTTAGGTACACATGTCTTTCTTTATGAAGAAAGTAAGTTTAAAACGAGTGAAACTAGTATTACCCTTTTAAGTTAAAACCTGAAGTCTTTCAATTTGCAAATATTTTCTATATACTTCGGTTAACTTCCAATGAAGTTCTACATTTTCTCAACAATTTTTTTCTGTTTCGGTCGAAGTTTATGGAAGTTTACCAGGAAGTCTAGTATTTTTAAAATACTAGTGCATTTCACTTCGGACACCACGGAAGTCAACTCAATTAGGTCAACTTCGGCGGAATTGAGTCAATTTTTGATATCATGGAAACACGACAATGTTTTACTAACTTACAAGTTTCACACAACAAACTTTGAGAACTGACAGACCCAAACATAATAGGAAATATAATTTTCAAGGAGTGAAACAAGAAATGACCTAACCGATTGTACTAGCGCACGATCTGGTCTTTATTAACATAATTACTGGACTGGAGTGCACTGGAAGAAGTAGGAGCCTGATACAAAATGTACAGTCCATCTAGTTCATGTCCACTTCCAATCTATCGCTATGTCACCAGATCCTAAAAGACACAACGAGATGAAAAGAATGTCATACTACAATTTAGATGCTTAATTAAGATGCTAACAAAATGGAGATTATTGGAAAAATTAGGTATATGTAAAATAGAAGACAATGAATGATTGAGAGTGATAATTATGTTTCCTTTCCCAGATATAGAGGAAAAAGAGCTATCATCTATTTTAACTTCGAAGAGGACCCGAACAAGGATTATAAGATGAGAATATAGAGGATATACGAAACATGTGATCTGAGACTCCTCAATCGATGATACTAGGAAACTCGATTGATGTTAAGGAGGAGACATGATGAGCAGATGCATATATACATGTCTGACCAAAGAAAGTGGATGATCCACTAGAGGGCTCCATCTATGAGGGTAAATGTTGAAGTGCTCAAGTTCCTCTCTGGAAATTGATAACCCCTCTTCGGTGAATGCTGAGGATGAGAAGGCATGGTGGATGTCTCTTCTAATGAGATAACACTAGTGGATGAAGCATTATGCGCTGTAGAAGATCTCGGGCGAGTGCACTTTGGTGGTCTACCAACAAAGTTCTAGCAATTTGCCTTAGTGTGTTTGGTTCTGCCACAATGCTCACATCTTAACTTATATTCTATCCCCATTCAGTTTGCGTGGCCCTTCCTTATTCCCTCTCAACGAAAGTGAGGCAAAGGCTAAAGCAGAATGCTCTGAAGGGAATATACTCTGATGTATAGTCAATTTTCTGCTCTCTTCCCCTCGAACAAGTGCATACACATGATTCAAAGAGGGCAACATGTCCTTGCTCAGTATCTGAACCCGAGCAAACTCAAACTCTAGAATCAACACAATCAGAAACTCAAACATTCTGTTATGCTCAGTCAATCTCTTGTAACTCTCCCCATTAAATGTATATAACGCTCGAAAAATTTGATAGTGGCCTAGCTCCTCTCACATATTACGAAGTCTCGTGAAATATTCGGCTAAGGATCTGCCCTTAACATAGATGGAAAATCTCTTGCCGTAACTGATAGATTCAAGCAATATTTTGAGCTTGTGAATACATTTGGGCAGTAAAGTACCAAATCTCTTTGGTTGTCTAAAGAAAAAAGGAAACCACGAGATACCTGTGGCTGCATGGAGTGAAGCAACTGGGACATGACTGAGATTCTCTAATTCCCACTTATAATGTTATGGATCAATCACACTTGGCTCTTCAATCTTGCCTGCAATATATGCAAGTTTTCAACGACTGCTGATAAACATCTTGGCCGATTGGGACTACTCCAGATAATTCCTACCATCTAACTTTACCATACTAATCTGCGTACTTGGGTTCTCAGATGAAAGAATCACAAAAGATATAAACCCAGGATAATTTTTGCCTGTTGAACCGCCCTCCATACCACTAGTCCTAGACATACTGTCAATTTAGGACTTAAAAACTATGGTAAGAGCAAACCCGGGTTCTTCCAAACACCCCAACTAGAAGGAAAACATGGCTGATTTACGGCACACAGACGAACTTATTATTCACCACATTTATCTCCACAAATTAGGTCACCTTCATACAATCACATAGCATATTTCAAACATAGCCAAAACAGAAAAAACAGCATGTATGCTCTAAGAAAAACAAAATAGAGCCTTCAAATCTCAACCAAAGATCATGAAACTTCTTTCCATACTTCTGTATCAACAAATCACACTGGCTTTTAATCAATATACCACATCGGCTTTTAATCAATTTACCACATCAAAAAGGCCTAAACAGATGCATCCAATTGTTCGACTCATAATTGAATTTTTTCACAAACCAAACAATTTGGAAAATCACCATTAAGATCTTCTCAGGATTCCTGGAAAAAATATCAGAAATCATTTGAAAGGCTTTCCTCATAAAAAATCAAAACTTTTCTGATCTGTAATCCTTGGGGACCGTATGGCTGCTGTGATGTCACCTCCTTGATTTGGCTTGTCTTCTTTGGCTTTCTATACTGTTGATCCTCCCTTTATTTGATCATATGCTCTAATACCAAGTAGCAATCTAGGGTTTTGTGCTCTAGGGTTTGTAAGAAAGAATAAGAGAAGAGGAGAATGGGAAAAAGAAGTGTAGGGGTTGGAATTATTGTCTCCACCCTCTCTAAATCTTCTTTTATACTACTAATGAAGATGAAATGACATAAAGGCCCTTAATACAAAGAACATAAAACATAAAGACATAAGGACGTTATGTCATATATGCTTATTTTATTAGGCTCATTACAAGAAGTATCAATGCATTAATCCTTGACAATAACACGAAATAGGAGTTATTGGGAGATTTGCACGACGAAATGACGAATATCCCATGAGAGGAGACCGAACTCGGCAGCTCCGAGCATCAACATACACTCCAGTCCAAATCAATGGAACAAACACAAGGGAAATTCCTTCAGAACATGAGTTGGAACTTGATTCACTTAGTATAGAACCCCTTAAATATGAATATATGATATTCCCACCCTCATTTGTGGAGTATTTAATCTTATCTCTTGAGGTAACTTTTGTTGAACCAAACAAATTCTTGTTACAATTAATCCTTTATCAGAAACCTTTGAGCCCTCCAGTTCCCAATGACTCCTAATCATAATAATAGAACACTTCGAGACTTAAGATCTAGAATTCTCCACCACTTGCTAAAAATAATTGAAGAGCTTACTACAAATGGTAAATTCTGTATTTACTTTATATATATATATGTGTGTGTGTAAGTTGCTATAAGCACTAAATTATGGATTTATTAAAATTAATAAGATGGAATGATTATTAGTCTACAAGTAATAACAAAATTTCTGCAATTATTAAAATCATATTTTATTGACCTCTTCCTCATTACCCTTCTATCATTGAGCGTGTGACTGATATTACTTGGGTGTGCCACAATGCAGTCTCTATCCCCTATCCATGCCTGTTTTACAGAGGAAACACCAGATCTAGAAAGTGGAAATGGACAATCAGATCAGTATTTTAGGATAGAATGTCAGGCCCTCCTTGAATGCTCCTGGCACTATGAATAAGCATCAACTGTTTTCGTATGCCCTACAAAAGCGCCATCATGGTCATGGATGATACGTTTAAACTTCAAGAACTTTATTTATTGTATGTTGAAACACATCAAATCTAGTCTAGCTGCAAATTGCCATGTCTATTACCTACATATCGTGTATGTATAAGCAGAGAGCATATTGGTTTGGGCTTT
Source organism: Tetracentron sinense (assembly GCA_015143295.1). Lineage (NCBI taxonomy): Eukaryota > Viridiplantae > Streptophyta > Magnoliopsida > Trochodendrales > Trochodendraceae > Tetracentron > Tetracentron sinense. The sequence goes on from CM026571.1 coordinate 31,880,109, forward strand.
CATTGCGGGGACATTGTAAAGATGTTGGAGTGCTCTATGTTGAAATGAAATTGTTTAAAGTGGACCCACCCTGTACTGACAAACAGTTTTTACATGTGCAGCTGGTGAGAAGACTAACCAAGGACATAGTTGAGACCTACCAAATATGTAACCCTCAATTCAAGTATTCAGAAGAGTTGAATCCGAAGAGGTTTCTTACAACCCCATCAATTGGAGTGTTGAATGAAGGCTATGATAATGCAAACTCGGATCTTATTTTGGCTGTGAACTTTGTCTTGGTCAATTTAGACTCACAGCGAAGGTTTGGTTCTGTTACTTGATCATTATCTTTTATCTTCTTATTTTCACAGTTATTATATTCACTCTCTTCCTGTGAGATTTTGCATATAAAAGTGTGTTTCAGAAAGTTTGAGATGGAAAACCAAGACATTGAAGATTTAATTGTTCTTGTAGTATGCATTTCTTTATTTTTCTCACTAATGAGAGTTTTGATTTTACTATTGAATTAAACAGACTAAATATCAAATTGACCAGGAATATATATGTTCTGATGCATGTTATAAACTGTTAGCAAGTCTAAAGTATGTTATTTGTGGTAGCTTCCCACTGCGAGAAGTCAAAATGTGCGTTTGGCTTTCCCTAACAAAGAGTAACTTCTCAGTTTACTAAATCGTTATTTAAGAGCAGTAGCTTAAGGAAAAAAAGTTCCTTTTGACTGTGGTTTATATTTCTAACCATGGTTTTTACTAAAAATTATGGTTAAAAATATAAACCACAGGGTTTTTGTATCTTAACCATAGTAAAAGGATAACATATAGGTTATAATATAAAACAATACACTTGAGCAAAGTACAATGAAGGTTAAAAAACATTAGCTAATTGTCACGGCTTTAATTCTCCCACCCGATTATGACCGTGCGGCACTTGATAGCTTGACCCTTCAAGACCGAGTAAGCCTTCCTCTCAATACTCTTTAAGACAAGAACACCAAAGAACAAGAGAACTCAAGAGAACTTAAGAGAATGCACAACTCTTATTACTCAAGATGCTTACACTTGCTTGGATGTTCACAAATGGAGGGGTTCTACCCCTTTTATAGGGCTCTAAGGGAGGATTCTAGACTTCTAGAATCCCCCTAATTCTAGAGTTTTCTCCCACCTCTTCTTGAGGAGATTTCTAGAGAGTTTCTACACTCTCCTTCTTCTAGAGAATTCCTATACAGTATATGTATGTCTTTTACAGTATTTTGTACAAGTATTCTTTCTACTGTATATGTACAAGTCTTCCAACAATATAAGCTTTCTAGATGTTTGTTGGGATGCCTGAATAAGTGGGCTGTGATATTCTCCCCCACCTAATTCGTCGACATCTTCGTTGTGTTTTCCTCTTGAAATCTTCGTATTTGCTTTTCGAATTGCCATAGATGGTCGGCTCGTTCCCAACTTGCTTCACTTTCGGGTAGCCCCTTCCATTTCACCAAATACTCTATGTAAGGAGCGTAGCTTTGCCGTCTAACTGTTTTATTCGTAATGATGTAGTCTACCTCTTTGTCATAGGAGTTAGTTACTGCTGTTGGTGCCCGTATTGAGACCCCTCTTTCAGGGTTATCTGCGTCTTCATGATAGGGTTTTAGATTGCTCACATTGAAGACTGGATGCATCTTCAGTTGTGGTGGTAACTGTAACTTGTAAGCAACCTTCCCAATCTTCTTTTTGATAGGGAAAGGCCCTTCATACTTGCGCACCAACCCCTTATGCACCGGTCTTAGCTTCTTGAATTGTTGGGGTAGGAGCTTGACTAGGACCATATCGCCTTCTCGATACTCAACCGGTCGCCTTTTCTTGTCCACCCATTTTTTCATACACTTGGTAGCCTTATCAAGATATGTTCGGGCTAGCTCTGTCTTTTCTTGCCAGTGTTCAAGCTTTTGTGCAACTGGACTTTTTTCTTTTTGCCCTATCATGATGGTGTGGGGAGTAAGTGGTTGTTGCCTGGTAGCAAGCTCAAATGGGCTATGGTAGGTTGACTCACTCTTCTGTAGGTTATAAGAGAATTGAGCTACATCCAGTAACTTAACTCAATCCTTTTGGTTTGCACTTACGAAGTGTCTAAGGTAGAGCTCCAAAAGTGCATTAATTCTCTCCGTTTGCCCATCGGTTTGAGGATGGAAGCTAGTCGAGAAGTGTAGGTTTGAACCAAGCAATTTGAATAATCCAGACCAAAGATGTCCTGTGAAGCGTCGATCTCGGTCACTAATAATGGTCTTTGGCACTCCCCAATACTTTACCACATTTTTCAGGAATAGCCGGACGGCTTCTTCTGCGATGCAATCCTTTGGAGCAGCGATGAAAGTGGCGTATTTGGAAAATCTATCAACTACCACCATGATCGAGCCACATCCTTCCGATTTTGGTAAGGCCACGATGAAGTCCAATGAGACACTTTCCGATGGTCTATCTGGAATGGGTAATGGCTCCAACAACCCCCCTGGCTGTTGTTAATCTACCTTATCTTGTTGGCACACTAGACATGTCCTCACATATGCCTCTACATCTTCTCTCATCTTTGGCCAGTAGTATGCTGCTTCCAGAAGGGCTAAAGTACGATGTTGTCCTGGGTGCCCAGCCCACAGGGTATCATGACACTCCTTCATTATTTCTCATCTTAAGTTGCCCCACCTAGGCACATAGATTCTTTCCCTTTTAGCATATAGTAACCTATCTTGTATCCAAAATCTCCGAGTCCTTCCTTGTTGAGCCACTTCCATGAGACTCTTTGCATTAGGATCTTGAATTAGACCTTCCTTAATCTTGTCCACGAGAGGTCCTTGGAGTTGGCTTATGGCAGCTAGCTCCACCTTCCGGCTCAGCGCATTAGCAACTTGATTGGTCCTTCCTGGTTTGTACTCGAACACCATGTCAAATTCTGCTAGGAAGTCTTGCCATCTTGCTTGTTTAGGACTCGACTTCTTTTGACTTTGGAAATAGCTTGTAGTATTGTTATCTGTCTTTACTGTGAAGTGTGATCCCAACAAGTAGTGCCTCCAAGTTCTTAAGTAATAGATGATAGCAGTCATCTCTTTTTCTTGGATCGTATAGCGCTTCTCAATGTCATTTAGTTTTCTGCTTTCATAGGCTATTGGGTGTCCTTCTTGCATAAGAACTCCTCTAATAGCAAAATCCGATGCATCAGTATGCACCTCATATGGTAGGTGATGTTTGGGTAACCGCATCATTGACTCTTCCATTACTGCCTTCTTTAAGTCGTCAAAGCTCCGTTGACAATCGATCGACCATTGTCAGGCCATACTTTTCCTCAGAAGGTCTGTCAAGGGTGCAGCCCGGGCAGAGTAGCCTGCAATAAATCTTCAATAATAATTTACTAATCCAAGAATGATCGGAGTTCGGTTACCTTCGTTGGTAGCTCCCATTCTTGGATGGCCATGACCTTCTCCCCATCCATCTTGAGTTGCCCATGACCAATATAATGCCCCAAGAAAGCTACTTCTGGTTGGGCAAATGAACACTTTTCCCTTTTCACGTAGAGCTCATTCTCCCTTAGCACCTGAAACACCGTCCTCAAGTGTTTTGCATGTTCCTCCAAGGTGTTGCTATAGACCACTATATCATCCAAGTAAATTACTACGAACCGGTCTAGGTAGGGGCGGAAGAGCTCATTCATTAGTGTGCAAAGGGTCGCTGGGGCATTTGTTAGTCCAAATGGCACGACTAAGAACTCGAAAGATCCATAACTTGTCACGCAGGCGGTCTTGGGTTCATCTCCCGGGGCTATCCTTACTTGATAGTATCCTGACCTTAGATCAAGTTTGGGGAAAAACTTGGCTCCTCCTAGTTGATCAAACAAGTCAGCAATCAAGGGAATAGGATACAGAGCCCGGTAGTCGATGCAAAGTCGAAGGGATCTATCATGCTTCCTTTGGAATAGGACTGGAGCTCCATATGGTGCCTTTGATGGTTTGACGTATCTCGCATCCAACAACTCTTTCAATTGTCTTCTAAGTTCTTCAAGTTCCGGTAGTGCCATATGGTAAGGACTCATGGCCGGTGGTTTGGCTCCTAGCACCAACTCTATCATGTGATCCACCTCCCTTCTTGGAGGTAGTTTCTTGGGTAGCTCTGGAGGCATAACATCTTTGAATTCTCCAAGTACTTCATGAATCTTGCCAGGTACCTCCTTTTCACTGTCCTGGTTATCCCTTGGTGTCTCATTTAGGGCTGCTACAAAGGTGTCCTCTCCTTTCTTCAATCCTTTGGTGAGTTGCAGTGCTGATAACATCTTTCTCCCAGTTTTATTGCTTTGCACTACAGGAACCATGCAAGGAGATCCCTCTTCCATGATGCATACAGAATTGACAAAGGGCATAGGGATAGCTTTTACCTGGCTAAGGAATTCCATACTGAGCACTACTTGCAAGTCGTCCATGGGGACTATTGATAAGTCAGCTTTTCCTTTCCAAGCTCCTATGTACAAATTTACTCCACGGGCGATACCATAGAGCTCCACAAAAAGAGATGATTGCTATCATCCATTGCTTAAGAACTTGGAGGCACTACTTGTTGGGATCACACTTCACAGTAAAGACAAATAACATTGTTACAAGCTATTTCCAAAGTCAAAAGAAGTTGAGTCCTAAACAAGCAAGATGGCAAGACTTCCTAGCAGAATTTGACATGGTGTTCGAGTACAAGCCAGGAAAGACAAATCAAGTTGCTGATGCGTTGAGCCGGAAGGTGGAGCTAGCTGCCATAAGCCAACTCCAAGGGCCTCTCTTGGACAAGATTAAGGAAGGTCTAAGTCAAGATCCTAATGCAAAGAGTCTCATGGAAGTGGCTCAACAAGGAAGGACTCGGAGATTTTGGGTACAAGATGGGTTACTATATGCTAAAAGGGAAAGAATCTATGAGCCTAGGTGGGGCAACTTGAGAAGAGAAATAATGAGGGAGTGTTATGATACCCTATGGGCTGGGCACCTAGGACAACATCGTACTCGAGCCCTTCTGGAAGCAGCTTACTACCGGCCAAAGATGAGAGAAGATGTAGAGGCATATGTGAGGACATGTCTTGTGTGTCAACAAGATAAGGTAGATTAACAACAGCTAGGGGGGTTGTTGGAGCCATTACCTATTCCAGAGAGACCATGGGAAAGTGTCTCATTGGAATTCATTGTGGCCTTACCAAAATCGAAAGGATGTAGCTCGATCATGGTGGTAGTGGATAGATTTTCCAAATACGCCACTTTCATCGCTGCTCCAAAGGATTGCACCGCAGAAGAAGCCGCCTGGCTATTCCTGAAAAATGTGGTAAAGTATTGGGGAGTGCCAAAGACCATTATTAGTGACCGAGATCGACGCTTCACGGGACATCTTTGGTCTGGATTATTCAAATTGCTTGGTTCAGACCTACACTTCTCGATTAGCTTCCATCCTCAAACCGATGGGCAAACGGAGAGGATTAATGCACTTTTGGAGCTCTACCTTAGACACTTCATAAGTGCAAATCAAAAGGATTGGGCTAAGTTACTGGATGTAGCTCAATTCTCTTATAACCTACAGAAGAGTGAGTCAACCTACCATAGCCCATTTGAGCTTGCTACCGGGCAACAACCACTTACTCCCCACATCATCATGATAGGGCAAAAAGGAAAATGTCCAGTTGCACAAAAGCTTGAACACTGGCAAGAAAAGATAGAGCTAGTCCGAACATATCTTGATAAAGCTACCAAGCCTAAGAAGAAATGGGCGGACAAGAAAAGGCGACCGGTTGAGTATCAAGAAGGCGATATGGTCCTAGTCAAGCTTCTACCCCAACAATTCAAGAAGCTAAGACCGGTGCATAAGGGGTTGTGTACAAGTATGAAGGGCCTTTCCCCATCATAAAGAAGATTGGGAAGGTGCTTACAAGTTGCAGTTACTACCACAACTGAAGATACATCCAGTCTTCAATGTGAGCAATCTAAAACCCTATCATGAAGACTCAGATAACCCTGAAAGTGGGGTCTTAACACGGGCACCAACAGCAGTAACTACCTCCTATGACAAAGAGGTAGACTACATAATTACGAATAGAATAGTTAGACGGCAAAGCTACGCTTCTTACATAGAGTATTTGGTGAAATAGAAGGGGCTACCCGAAAGTGAAGCAAGTTGGGAACGAGCCGATCATCTATGACAATTCGAAAAGCAAATACGAAGATTTCAAGAGGAAAACACGACGAGGACGTCGACGAATTAGGTGGGGGAGAATATCACAGCCTACTTATTCAGGCATCCCAACAAACACCTAGAAGGCTTATATTGTATGGAAGACTTGTACATATAGAGTAGAAAGAATACTTGTACAAAATACTGTAAAAGACATACATATACTGTATAGGAATTCTCTAGAAGGAGAGTGTAGAAACTCTCTAGAAATCTCCTCAAGAGGAGGTGAGAGAAAACTCTAGAATTAGGGGGATTCTAGAAGTCTAGAATCCTCCCTTAGAGCCCTATAAAAGGGGTAGAACCCCTCCATTTGTGGACATCCAAGCAAGTGTAAGCATCTTGAGTAATAAGAGTTGAGCATTCTCTTAAGTTCTCGAGTTCTCTTGTTCTTTGGTGTTCTTGTCTTAAAGAGTATTGAGAGGAAGACTTACTTGGTCTTGAAGGGTCAAGCTATCGAGTGCCGCACGGTCATAATCGGGTGGGAGAATTAAGGCCATGATAGTTGGTATCAGAGTCGACCCAGGGACATTGGGGGTGTTGGACGGATTCATAGCACGTTGGGATTCAAGGGTGGATCGCCCTGACGAGGGCGTCTCAGGGATTTAGGTGGGAGAGCCTGTCACGTGCGTATGTTTAGTCCCACACCAGCCATGTACTGGGCGTTCCGGGCCATTGGTGTGGGAGTAGGCAACATCTGAATTGGCTAGTCACTTCGGTTGGCAAGCGCTCCGTGACTAGTTGTACATGGCTAGTGTGGGACTAAACATACGCACGTGACAGGTGATTTTGTCACGGAGCGCTTGCCAACCGAAGAGACTAGCCAATTCAGATGCTGCCTACTCCCACACCAATGGCCCGGAACGCCCAGTACATGGCTGGTATGGGACTAAACATACGCACGTGACAAGCTCTCCCGCCTAAATCCCTGACGCCCTCGTCAGGGGGATCCACCCTTGAATCCTAACGTGTTATGAATTCGTTCAACACCCCCAACGTCCTTGGGTCGACTCTGATACCACTTGTCACGGAGCGCTTGCCAACCGAAGTGACTAGCCAATTCAGATGCTGCCTACTCCCACACCAATGGCCTGGAACGCCCAGTACATGGCTGGTGTGGGACTAAACATACGCACGTGACATAATGCATGCGCACAATAGAATATGATGGTGCTGGAAAATACAGAGTAAGTTGTATAAAGTAATCCAGTTTTTAGAAGTTATAAAACTTTGGATCATAATTCGAAAACTCGGTGAGTCACCGGCCTAACTTAGCCGAGTTACTCGAGTCGATTGAATTTTGATTTGAGTCGCCTCAAAACTCAAAGGAGGCACTATTTGCCAAGTTACTTGGGTGATTCGGTCGAGTCGAGCTGAGTTTTTTGATTTGTCGGACTAGGACGAGTCACAAAAGGGTATTTTTATCAGTTTTTAAACCTGAACTCGAACGTCACACAATTTTTGCATCATATATTTTTGGGTCTACAAACTATGAGTCTATGAGTTATGTTAAACCTAGTTTATAGGTTTGAAGCTGTAAAACTAGCATACTTTGAGTTCTTTTAACCCAGGTTTTTCAAGTTATTACATATATATTCCGAGTTAGACCAAGTCGAGTTACTCGACCCGGCTAACTTTCGAGTTGAGTCGAGTTTTCGGGTTTTTGAACTATGGTGTATGGATAACATAGTTCACCTCTCATATCACAATTATCCTTCTCAAATAGAGGGGGGAGGGAAAAAAAAAGACGTGCTCTAGAAATGGTTGCTCTCAATCAAAACATCTACTCAATTCAAACACTGCATTTTCCTGCTGGCCAAGCATCCAGCAGTCTCTAACTCCCGATGGACCACACCACCACAAAAGGAATGTCCATGGCACCTCTTGACATATTGCAGGAAATAAAGGGGTTTCCTTATTTGCTTCATTTTCATGGTTTTGGACTGGTGGGCGTAAAATCAAATTGATGCTTCAACCCTGTTAAATGACTGGTGGGCGTGAGAAAATGGAGATAAAATTACCATTAAAAAACGAGAGAAGGCATATAAAATTGAAATTTACGGAGGGAATTAATGAGTTGAGGATTACTGGTGAGAGTAGAGAGCAGTGCCGGCGAGATCCATCACAATAGCTGGCAGCGTAGGTAGAGAAGATGCTATGTGGTGGGGAGTTCCTTAGGCTAGGCGTTGCTTAAGCGATGCCCAGTCGACTTTTTTTAATTTTTATAATACATAATTCTATATAAGATTAAGTGAGCGACTGCCTAGATCATGATCTGGACGATAGTGGTCTTGGCTAGGTGAGGTGGTAGCCCAAGCGTTACCTAGGAGACATTTTGGCTACATTGAAAGAAACACAATCATGATCGTTTAATCCATAAAAAGAAGGAAGAAAATGCCAAAAGTTATGAAATACAGTAGTCCAAAGTTCCCAAATCCACCATTCAAATTCAGCATAAGAAACAAAATATTATCCATAAAAGTAAAAATTATCCAAAACTCACCATCCAATTTCAGCATAAGAAAATAAATGTTATCCAAAAAATAGAAATTATCCAACACCCACCATCCAAATTCAAAAAAATAGAATGCTGAATGCTCCCATCCAAGAAAAATAAAATCGTTGACCGCCACTTAATTTATGCAACGACCACACCTCTTGCGGGTCTAATTCAATCAAAAGAACATGTTTACTATCTTGTTATCTGTAGAAAGTAACTCTATAGCATCGAGCACTTGATCTTCATCTAGATCTGGAATTGCCTTGAGTTTAGTCACTAGCTCAGGGACGTCAACTACAGAAGAAGTTTCATGAATGACTTTGGCTAGGAGTTTCAAGTTATCATTCAAAGTTGACGTATCTTCCCCACATACTCACGTCAGCTTTTCTTCTTTTTTCTTGCCTTAGCATTTAATCAAGACGTGGAGGATCCAGATGTTGTTTGTGCCATGCTTGTTGGAACAACCCCTTCATCTAAATATTCAAAACCCATTTTTAGTTCTTCAACAGTTATTGGGTCTATTGTATCCACTCCTGCATCAAATATATTCTCTTGCCTGTCCTAGCTCGGTCATTGCAGAATATGGTAGCAATGACATCATAATTAGGAATTGACCTCGAACGGCAAACTTTAGCAGTTTTGTGACTGGGGAAAAATTGTTTATTTATATATTTTTGGGTATGGGCCGTATAGTTATCAAGGCGACTTGAGGCGACAGACCCTATAGATGCCTGAGGCGTCGCCTGATGAACTTTTTGCTGTAGGCATCCCCCAATATAAGATCTATGTATGACACATTTCCTTGAATAAGAGGTCCTGTAATTCATATAAATTACAAAATCTCTTTTGTTAAGATACACTTTGATAGAACCATCCTTGGAGACCATAGTTACCGAGTACTTTGATTTTTTCAAAAAATCCCGAATAATACTCGACTTTTTCGTCGAACGATTAATTCACGAAGTATTCGTGAGTTATGGAAAATAGTGACTTTTAAAAAATGTTGCGAATTAAACACGAATTATTCACTATTTTTTGAAAAATTCCCGAACAAATATAGAATATATGAAATATATTTGTTTATACATTTCATAATTAGTAATCTTATTTTTTATTTTTCCATTTCTTGTTCGACATTTTCTCGATTTATTTATGAATTTTCCGGATTTTGGCGATTTTTTCCAAACTTTTTCCTAGACGAATTATTCCCAAACCCCGACTTGGTAACTATGTTGGAGACATGTCTAAGCATAGTTCGAAAACTCGGTGAGTCACTCGAGTAACTCGGCCGACTTACTTGACTTGGTTGAATTTCAAGTCGAGTCGCCTCAAAACTCGAAGGAGGCACTATTTGCTAAGTTAATCGGGTGACTCGGACGAGTTAAGCCGAGTTTTTCGACTCGCCGGACTAGGTTGAGTCACATACAAGTATTTTTATCATTTTTTTAAACCTAAACTTGAACGTCATACTATTTTTGCTTCATATTTTTTTTAGGTCTACAAAGACAACCTACTATGGGTACTTTTAAACCTAGTTTATAGGCTTGAAGCTGTAAAACCAACGTACTTTGAGTTCTTTTAAATCATGTTTTTCAAGTTATTACATATATTTTCTGAGTTGGACTGAGCAAGGTTCTGAATATCGATTTTGCATGTCATTTCGAGCCATGAAAAAAAGATAAATCGAGGATATTTTGCAAGATATATCGATATCGAGGGAATAATATCGCACGTGGAGGAAAAAATTGAAAAAAATAGTGAAAAACATGGAATTCTTTTTAATGAAATTTAAGAAAATGTTAAAATAGATATTAATACACATCTGAGAATCAAAAAAATTAAAAAAATAACAATGTATATAAGAGATGTAATGAGAAGGGAGCCAAAGACATGCGCTGATGCTGACGACAATGTATGATTTACTAATATTGATGTAACATACATAAAAAGTTGTATTCATTTGTCAATCAAGCATAACAATTAACTCAAATACAATCAATTTTAATCATAATAGTTAATACATCAATAATGATATCTCTAACTTTGTTGTCGATTTATTTAATTAGAAAATAAGATATCTTGCACGTATATTTAATTAAATTTATTTATAAAAAAACACTGATATATATTTAATAAAATATATCTCTCTAAAAAAAATAACACAATGACATATATATTAAATAAAATATATCCTTAAAAGAGATAAACTAAACTAAATATTTGATAAACTAAAATATATTCTTAAAGTATATCCTTAAAAGTGCAGGGTTCTTCTTTGGTTTAAAATTTTATTAATTAAAGTTTTCACGTTTTTAAGGATATATTTTAAAAAAGTATGATCCATTAAAAGGTGGAGAGCAATTAATGTTGAGCCTATTAAAGTAATATATACTAATTAAAAAAAATAAATTTATCAATTTAAAGATATTATCTACCCATGCAAAAATTATAAATTGTTATTTTAGTAAACATATCACATATGTAATAGAGTCCTTCTAAGTTCTAAGTTTAATAAAGAGAGTCCTTACTCCTTACCAATTACCATATTGTTAAACGCATGAAAATTTTAATATAAAGTTTTTATTTAATAAAGTAAAGTGAAAGATATTTACGTCCAAGTAAAGTTTTGCAATTTTTAATTTATGAAATTTTATTAGGCCTCCACTACTAACACTCTTATTTAATACAATTTTTTTAAAAATATCATTAGTGTGTAAATTGTAATGTAAGGGAGGGGTCTCTAAAAAAAAAAAACCTAAAAATGAAAATTATTTATAAATAAGTACCTTTTAGTTATTAATGATTAACTAAGGTTTTTTTTTCGTAAAAAGCCGTTATAACTTTAAAATCCCTAAATCCTTAGCATTCGTAAGATCAGATTCAAGATAACAAAAAAAAAAAAAAAAAAACAGAGAAGAGGGGAAGAGGAGAGACTCATCGACAAGCGACACCCAACGTCCAGCAACAGGAGTCATTGCTCGGCGATGGAGATGGTGATGGCGACGGCAACATCGACGGCGATTGAGGTCCTCCAGGGTCCAGGCTACAAGTTCTTCTTCCTTCCTTCCTTCCTTCCTTCCTTCCTCCTCTCTTCTTCTTCCTCCTTTCTCCTCTCTTCTTCCTTCTTTCTCCTCTCTTCTATTTTTTATTTTTTTATTTTTTATGTTTTAGACAAAGGGAACCCTAAGAGGGTTTCAGAAAAAAAAATCACAGCAAAAAAAAATGGGGTTTTTTTTTCTCAATAAGGATGTTTTGAAGATTTCAACCGAAATTTCGGAAATATCGTGCGATATTTCCGAAATTTCGATCGACATTTTCGAAATTTCGTAAAAACCTAAATACTTGGTTCAGATATTTTCGAACCTGTCGATATCGAGAAATATCGTCGAAATTTCATCGAAATTTTAAACCTTGGGACTGGGTCGAGTTTTTTTCGAGTTTTCAGAGTTACTCGACCCAACTAACTTTCGAGTCGAGTTTTCGAGTTTTTGAACTATGGGTCTAAGAACAATAAAGGAGGATTTCAAGTGTTGGGGATAAAAAACGGAACAAAAAAAACAATGACTTCAATGATTGCCGAAAGGTGAGGGGGGGAGAGAAGAGATTATGAAGGATAAAAAAACAAAAGAAACAATAGTCTATAGTAATAGCTGAACATGAGAGAGGATGGAGAGCGTAAGACTGAATAAATAACAAAACATTATCCGACAGTCAATGTGACGTCAAACATGAGAGAGATAAGAGGGGGAGAGAGGAAGGGAGAGGGAGAGGAAGAGGGAGAGGCCGTACATCTTACTCTCATTTCTTCTTTCTTCATTTTTTTCGATTATACTCAAGAAATGTATTAAAATATATAATAGGTAAAATATATAATTATGGGGTTTGCACTTATTTAAATTATAAAAGAAATCTTTAAATATAAGTTTATGAGAGTTTTGGGGGTCCTAGAAGAAATTTGAGGTATTTAAAGGCCTTTTTTTTAATTGTTGGATACTTGGTCGCCTAGGCGACACTTGCAACAACCATGCAAAAGCAGATGAGGACCATATGGTCCACCCACAAACAGAGGAAGAGAGAGAGACCAATTGTCCACCCATTGAGCAAGAGAGGTCAGGTTAACATGAGGGAAACATACTTGATACCATTCCTCTCTGTTTTTTTCTTCTATGTGCAAATTTTTTTTTTATTGGATATACAAACCCTAATATATTATATGGTAAAAGACATTAAAAATACATAAAATGACATTTTTTTTGTTACCAAATTACTATATTCAAATAAAGTAACTTTTATATTTTTAAACAATAATAATATTACATATATCAGATTTATAATAATGACTGCTTGAGGCGGCCAGTTGCCTGGTCGCCGAGGTGACCGCCTGAGGCGATGCCTTTAACAACTTTGATGAGTCGTATGAATACGAGTATGAAGGTATAGCCTTATCTGGCAGTGTAAGTGACAACTGTGCTCTCAGGAATACAGCTATGCACAGCTAGAGGGCTAATATCCATATAGATATGTTTTTATGTATGAGTCACATACATATGAGTATAGAGGTGAACAACCTTATTTGCCAGGGCCGGTGACAGTCGAGCCTTTGCGTAACTCCTTTTGGTTTTGATTGTAATTATTGAAGTGGGTTGAATTATTATTATGTATGTTTGTATTGTTATGAATTATAAATTTATAATTGATTGAGAAATTAATGAAACATTTTATGTAAGTTAGTTATGATTTAGGAATATGAATCAATCATACATTATATCTTCATCACACATCTTTGCTCCCTTTCATTGCATCTCTTATGCACATTTTTTTAAATGTTTTTATTCTCAAAGTTGTATTAACATCTATTATAATATTTTTTTAAAGTTTTTCAGTTTCTAAAACCATTGACATTAATAATAATTGAAATATAAATAGAATATATATCCCTTTCAGTTGATAAAGAAGATAAAATATAGTTTTAAAAAATTGACAAAATAGAGAAATATCAAGAAGAAATTATAGCTCCGACAAGCAGACAACGTATGTCACTAAACATGATTCTTACATTTGAATTCTACATGTTTTCATCAGTAATATAATGAATTTGAGATTTGTATTTATGCTTAAGTATTGAATTTATAAAATTTCATCTTAGATTTCCAATGTTTCTTTAAAGTTTTCTAAACTTCTTAAATTTTACATAACTTCCTTAGACTTCCTCGACACGTGTCAACTTCCTTAGCGACCGAAGTCTATACCGAAACTGAAATTTAATACCTTGCTTACACGTCATCTTTTCACTTTTTCATCATACTATTAAGTGCTACTGGTTACCGTAGCAAGAGGTCAATCTTCACCAAGGATTAAAAATACGATTTTGGGGATGTATCGGTCCCAACCGAAACTTATATGTATCGGTTTCAGATGATACATATAGTTTTGTCTTAAAAAGTTAAATTAAATTAAAAAAAAATCAAAAGAGTTATAAGAACCAAATTTACCAAATATAAAGTCATGAGAAGTGACTAAAAAACAAAATAGCAAACACAATTACAATTCTAAAATGAATTAAAATACATAGATTTAATAAACGATATGTATCGCCCATTTCGTATCAGTATAAATATTGTATAGGAGGCTACCGATACCTATACATATCACCCATTTTGTATCGGTTTCGGCGATTTTTATTTTAATGTTCTTCACTGGTCATTGTTTGCTACTGGTTACCGAATTTACCGTAGCTAGAGGTCAATCTTCATTGGTTGTTGTTTGCTTTGTTATCAATGTTGTTGTTAGTACAATCGAAGGGAGAGGGGAGCTGTCATTGTAGTCAGATAGGAAAGTTGGTAGTTGTTGAGGTGGCCACCGTCGTCACTTTATGAGTTTTGCAAAGATCAATTGAGTTCAAGGTTCTTAAAATCGACAATATCGGTGATATTTGTTGGTATCAGTCATGACCGACACATCTACACCCTGTAAGGAATTTTTTAAATGTTATCAAGAGTTATCGCCGATATATCGGAGACATATCAGCGATAACTCATCTATTTCGACCAACACAGTTCATTCTACAGTTCACTCTATAGAAACAGTGATGTCCACTCCATTTAATGTCTTTAAATTTGAAAAATCCCACAGATCATTCATGCAAATTGCAAACAATCTTGAGATTTAAGAGTGGAGAATTTAATATTTTGGATTTAGAAGGGAAATGAAAAGAAAAAAGGGTTGAAACTTGAGAGTAGAGAAGAAAGAAGAAGGAAGAAGATAGTACCATGGCCATCCGCCGTCGCCGTTTGCAATAGCCTTCGCTGTCACCAGACGCGAAGCCAAGGTTCCTCTCTCTCTTCCTCCTTTCTGAGCTCTGCAATGCTCGGTTTTTTTTTTGATTTGCTTTTCTTATCCTTGAATGAGGATGAGGCTTGTTAACAAGGGTTATGCTAGCTTCACTCTACATTCCATTTTATTTGTTTCAATTTAAACTTTAAACCCTAACAAGGGTTATGCTAACTTCACTCTTACATAACATTCCATTTTATTTGTTTTAACCTTTAAGTGGTTTGAACCCTAACAAGGGTTATGCTATTACCACCATTTTTTTGTTGGTTTAAAGAGATAACACTCTAAAAACACACAATCAGACCTAACACTTTAAATTAGGTAATGCTATTTCCACCGATGAATATTTTATTTATTGTTTTAACCCTAACTCTTAAGTGCTTTAACTAGCCTTGAACTGTGGTTAACAAGTCTTAACCCTTGTGATTAATTTTTTTCTAGAAACTAAGATCAAAATTTTTAAGCCTTTAATCCTAAGGGTTAGTGACTCTTAACCAAAGTTAAAGGGGTGTCCCCTCTGAACTCCCTTTAACTGTGGTTAAGATTCACTAACCATTAAGATTAAACCATCTAACTTTAATTTTAAAAAATAATAAAAAATAAACGTGTCACCTTGTAACTCCTTTAACTGTGATTAAGATTTATTAACCTTTAGGGTTAAAGCATCTGACCTTGGTTTTTAGATTTTTTTTATAAAAACATGTCCCATTTAACTTTGTTTGACTGTGGTTAAGATTTACTAACTGTTAAGGTTAAAGCCATTGGAAATACTTTCCACATCTAATGTTATTCACAGTTCTCTTTACCTCTCTCTCACTCCAATGGTCATAATTCATGCAGATAAAAAAATCTTCTATAATTTTTAAGGCTCTGTTCTTTTGGTGGAACTTTTAAAAGTCCAGAATAGTAATGTTTTGCAACAAGAGGCAAGAGTCTAGGAAGAGAGGGGAGAGGGTTTCTAACCTTTTTACCTGATGGTATCTCGAATTTATCGAGTTCAATTTAATTAGAAGTGGACACATCTATGGAACTTAAAAAATCCAAAGTTTTTGGTGGAACTTGAAAGTTCCATATCTGTAGAACTTTTGCACTCTATGGAATAATTTAGTTCTAGACATTAAGTAAAATTAGGCATAAGTAAAATTAGGCATGAAACAATGGAAGTTATAGATTTTAAATGTTCCACCAGAAGAATGTAGCCTAAAAGAACTATAATGATATTTTCTATCCTGTTAAAAAAATATAGATAGAAAAAAAAAAACTTTGTTTTAAGTCTTGCTTGATTACATTAAACATTTAATCACTTAAACAACACTCAATAAGATTTTCAGATTTTTAAAACAATTAACATGAATAATCCTTTAAAAAGAGAGAATCAAATTGCCTTACATATTTGTTCAAATGAAGTAAAATTGATTATATTAAATTAATATAGAGGCTAGAGCACATCTTATTGAGAAATGAATGAAACATGAATCAATCATACATTATCGTTACTCGTTAGTGCACATCTTTGGTCTCTTCTTATTGCATCTCTTATGTACATTGTTGTTTTTTAAATGTTTTTATTCTAAAAGGTGTATTAACATCTATTTTAAGATTTCCTGAGGTTTCACTGCAAAATTCTATGTTTTGCCCCATTTTTTTTTTACTATTTTCCCAAAAATCACTGATAAACGATGTATCTTCCGATATATCTTTTTTCTACGGCTCAACATGTTGAGCGTTATCGACATTTTGAACCGTGATCGAGTTGAATAAGTTTTGCTATTGTGAAGAGAGTTGTAGAGAGAAGAGGGAAGAAATGTTACTCATCATTGTTGTTGTCACCGTCGGTGAGAGAATTGCAGAGATTTAGAGGGAGAGTTCTACTATTAAAGAGGGAGGAAGAAAGCTATTTAATTAAGATGTGAGTTTTCTCTATAATTTTTTTTTATATAAACTATTTAATTAAAATGTGAGGTGACACCATCAAGGCTACCTGGATCAAATTTCCAGTCTGGCGGGGTGGATTCGAACCCCCTACTAGGATGATTTAAAAAAAAAATGGTTTTAACAGATTGAACTACAGCTCCAATTCATTTAATGACTCAACATTTGAGCATTTTGAATTGATGTACATGTGCTTCACATGTCAGAATTGTGTGGTGTGGGTCCAAGGAAGAAGCATGGAAAGTTGTTTAGCGTATCTATTCTATATAAAATTGTTGTGGATTGATGTGCATCAGAGTTACAAATCTCGTTCTCTAGTTTTTATCGGCCAAAGTTTTTCTCGGAAGATTTTCAAATCTGAATTATTTTCAGGTGTTTTTTGCCTAAATCTCAGCAATGATTAAAAATATATATTAAAATTACAAAAAATAATAATAAATATCACCAATTTATAAATTCAACAAACCAACAATATTGGGTAGTTCTTGCGATATTTTTAAAATATCGGCTAAATCTCGCTATATATACGGGATAAAAATAGAAAATAGTATTTCTCGCGAGATTGTTAAAATATCGCAATGAAAATGGAGTTTTAACTTTAGATGTTTTCCTCGGGTTTTCTCAGGAGAAACTGGGTATTTCTCAGGAGATTTGTAAGAATGATGTGCATGTGCTTCACATGTTAGAATTGTGTGGTGAGTCAAAGGAAGAAGCATGCAAAGTTGTTTTTATCTTTCCTATATAAAACTTGGATTCAGTATGTGATTTTAGCTTAAAACTCTTAAATTCTTAATCTTGAAGGAATGCTTACATATTACTAGTTGAGGCAGCACGTGCTAGTAGTAAATATGAAAATTAAAATTTTAAGATTGGAATGAAATTGATTTCTTCAAAAATTTGATTTTGATCATCAACTAAATAACATATGAAGAACCAAATCTTAATTGCGTAGGGCTAAGAAATTGAAAAGGCTTTGCTTTGACAATGAGAATAAGACACAAAAATTTAGGAAAGCTATTATTATCAACAGTAAGGGGTGTCAGGCATGTCCAAAGAGAAAATTACACATCTGGATTTAGCATTGTTCTTATTTTTAGCTACTCAGGGTATAGCTGATACGGTATGGCTCGTGATAGAAAAGGGTAAGAAATTAGTGATTTCTATACTATATTTCTTTTCTTCTCCACTGAACTGGAACTATTTTGATAGGATATCTAAATAATAGAAATCTAAATGCAAAAAAAATAGAAAAATACATTGATAAGAACGAATGATACAAACAATTAATATATAGAAAAATTACCAAATCATTTCAAATGTCACAATCTAATGCAAATAAATTATGTATTTTTAACATTATTAAATCTAAATAAACCCAATAGATCATATAATTAAATTTGTAAGGTTAATTGTTTTTATTTTAAACTCAAGAATATGAACTCAATTAATTCTCAAACCCCAATATTATGCACAAAATAAATGAACTCAATTAATCCCAAATGTTAAGTAAAAAATAAACTCAATTAATCATCAAACCCTAAAATAAACCATTTCTTGATGTTAACAATTCATTTGATTTTGTATTTATTGGTAGGATTTTTTTGAAATGTTTATGTTAATCCCAAGAACAGTTGCATATCAGATAGAATTTAATTGACTTACCAAAAATTAAAAATTACAAAGAAATTCCCAATGAAAGCTAAACAATAACAAAGCACCATTTCCGTACCTCTCTACTTACTCTCTTTCAAATCAATATTGTCCAGTTCCATCGACATCATCAAAGACGCAAATGAGAGCCTTATTGTTAACAAAGACTACATTACCATTACATATATCAAGCATGTGCTGTCACCAACAGGAAGACCAAAATCAAATTCCATGAACCTATCTTTGGCCGCAAATTGTGATGTCTATATTTCCCATTTCTATCTATATTGGAGAAGAAAGGATATGAGTAGTGTTGTTATATTGCATGGGGGGTGGTAACAACTCCACCTATTAACCATTAGCCGTGGCAGCCACTTGAATGACTCCTGTGAGCATTGATCTGGTTACCTTCCGATTATCTGGACACATGGCACTCATGATGACACTGGAAAGTATTTTAAAGGATGGGAATAGAAGAGGCGGTGGGAAAAAAACAGGATGAGAACAAAGAGGAATTGGTGTAACTGGAATGCTCTTTTTAGTCTCGAGCACCATATCATAAGAATTATGGATAGTTATGGAATAAAAGTTCGATGAAAACTTTTGGAAAATAGTGAAGTTACGCTCTTTTTATTAGGTTATAGACATAAATAAAGTTATTAACATGTAACTGGAATGCTGCTTTAGTCTCGAGCACCACAACTCAATTGGTTGATATCTGCACTCAAATCATGTGTGTCTTTTTTGTCTTACCCCATCCAAGACAAAACAAGCATGGTTTTACATTTCCCTCAAAACTTTGAAATTTCACCGAAATTTTACCAGTTCGCCACCCTACTGAAATGATACCCATGACATTCTCAAATTTGTTACAAAGATTTCAAAAATACCGGCTGATGTTTCGCACTTCGCACAATGTCACGAAAGATTGTGTAATCTCTGCAATAAAATTACAAGATTTTCAAAAATTTGGTTGAAATATTGTTAAATTTCTGCCAAACACCCATTTGGTCGAACCCACAAAACTCCTTTTTAAAAATCTTTTGTTTTATGTTGGTGTTTTTTTACAATTTTTTTATTCTCATTATGTTGTTTTGTTCATATTATTTGGCTTGTTTTAGCTGTATTACATATAAAAAAATCAGATATATGTAACTAAGATGCAGTTAAGTTTAGAGAGAAAATTTTAAGGTGAATTGAATAGCTTGGGGAGACATGCATTTTACCTTAATTATTAATGTTTGGGTCATAGGAAATGTTTTGGTAGAAATAATGCACCATTTACTTTTTCTTATTTTTTTTTTCAAAAGTAATTAGAAAACAAAAACATATTTGCGGGTGATAGATATAAGAGAGAAATGCAATGGCTGATTATTTCAGGACATTAATCTTTGTAATTGAGAAATTTTGATTATTTCAGTCCATTGATTTAGTAATTAGAGAATTATAATAATATTTCAATTTGAAAATTATACTTTTATTAATCTGATAAATTAGGATACTTTTTTATTGCACTAATTGAATTCATTTACTGATGTTATGACAATTGGATGTACATACAATTATTGATTTAGATGTCAGAGTATCTAATTATGCCCATCAATGACTAGTTTTGCCTCCTAAAACTTATGTCACATGATTGTGTTTGTAGTATTTTTCAGTGTGAGTGTGTAATCATGTCTCTTCTAACATATCCCCAAATACCATTGAATATTCCATGTTTTTCAAAAATCTTCTGAATTGTTTCCCAACTATTGCGAAGTATTACACCAAATAAAAGATTTCTCATGAAATGTCCTGTTTCCTCCATGCGAAATCTTTCACAAATAAATGTTTAAACCGGAAACCGGAGGTTTTACTTATCGCATTGAGCATACTCATAAATCATAATTCCTGAGGTTATTAATACGAAATTGCATATTCATCACAGGAAGAAGATTGTTCCCGCACATCCATGTTTAAAACTGCTGACAATGGCATTCTTCAGTAAAATGCTTAATAATGTGGTTGTTAATCAGTGTAGTTAAATATGCGCCTAGGTCCTTGCCTCACCTAGCCAGGATCCCTGCCTCCTAATCGGCTAATCCTGATCTAGACAGGCACTCCCAAAAGTTTATAGTCTTAACAGAAAGAGTAAATTTTTGTCGCCTAGGCATCGTCTAAGCAATGCCTTGCCTAGAGAACCCCCTGTTACCTAGGCATTGCCTGGATGCTTTAACTACACCATTGTTAATCCCCTATTATAGACCTGTATTATTGTGGCTTCCCAGTTCCTTTAGTTTGATTGTATAACCTATCTGTGGACATTCTGCTTCAATTTGCATTACTGCATATTGTGGCCCTGCACTAGAAAATTAATAGAAATAAGCCAGAGGAGTGAATCTGAAGAAAAAACTGGTGATGTTGGTATACAATTAAGTAATGGTAGTATGCGATGGTTTCTTACAATATTGAAGTTCAAATTGACTTTGTAATATATCAGGTTAATTCCATTTAGCCTGTCAATGATTTAATTTAATCTAGTTTCAAGGATTTGATTTAGTCCTCCTAGATTAACTAACTGTGTTGCTTGTGAATATTGTCAGGTATCTTGTCAAAGATGTTCTTGGCCACGGGACTTTTGGACAGGTTGCTAAATGCTGGATCTCAGAAACCAACAGTTTTGTTGCTGTTAAGATCATCAAAAACCAACCTGCATACTACCAGCAGGCGCTGGTTGAAGTCTCTATTCTGACAACGGTATGTGAACTCCCTGTTAACTGGACTATTTTCATGCTTGGAGTTATTAGTAATGAAATTCCTTTACATGCCTTCCGAAAAAAAGAAATTCCTTTATATGTTCCGTGAATTCTTTTTTTCTTCTACTTCTTTTTTCCTTGCAGTTAAATAAGAAGTTTGATCCTGAAGATAAGCATCACATAGTTCGGATCCTTGATTACTTTGTATATCAACGTCACTTGTGCATTTCCTTTGAACTGCTTGGCACAAATTTGTAAGTTATTTACACAACTCCTTTTTGAAAGTATTGATACATTCCAAAAGATTGATCTACTGCATGTATTTTCTGCTGTGCTCATACAATTACTGTTTTTATGTATCTATATGATACATGCTATTGACATCTTTATGTTTATTCAGGTATGAGCTCCTCAAGATAAACAAGTTTAGAGGGTTATCACTTAGCATCGTCCAATTATTCTCAAAACAGGTATGACTTTACTGTTTCTGCTCACAACTGAGGTTAGTGTGCATAGATGGTTTTAATCTTGGGATGATCATGGATGCTCTTTCAACAATGTTTTTCCTTACCATGCTTTATATTTATTTTTTAGATATTGCATGCATTGGTTCTGATGAAGGATGCTGGTATAATTCATTGTGATCTGAAGCCAGAAAATATTCTTCTGTGTACAACGTGAGCTACTTGTTATGATCTTGGACTGTAAATTGTGTAGGCTGCATTTCTGTTCTTTTAAACTTTAAATGTAGTGTTTTGGAATTAACAGTGTGAAGCCAGCAGAAATCAAAATTATTGATTTTGGATCAGCTTGCATGGAGGATCGGACAGTTTACTCCTACATTCAGGTCTGCATCTCTGACACATTTTTAGACTTTCATTTCATCATTATCATTCTGAGGTCAATCTTATATTTGATTCCTGTCCTTTCCTACTGCAGAGTCGTTACTACAGATCTCCTGAAGTTCTTCTGGGGTCCCAGTATCCTTGTAAATGAATTGCATAATTTTCCCTCTTTGAAATATCTTGTCCCTTAATCTGTTCATTGAAGGGATTGACACATTATGGTACACCTTGATTCTCTCTTGTACAATATTCTCCTTTGATATATATATTTATATATATGTATATGTTTGTATATGCAAATCAGATTATATAAGTAATTCAAAAATGTATAGAAACGAGAAAAATAATAATCTGAATAGATAAAATATGAAAAGAAATATATGAGTGTATTTATTTGGCGTAACATAGTTATTTAGCAAAATATAGAAATAGCACATAATAAATAGCACAAATTATATTTTTTCTTAGTTTGTTCGATTTTTTTTTTCTTTTTTGGTACGAGATGTACGTTTAGGCCGCAACGCCGGTTAGGTTTTAGTATCTGTTCAGTTAGTGGACGGGTGGAGAGTATGTACAAACTCTCACCCTCTCAGGAATGGAACCCGGTACCTCCCCCCAAAGCAGGGGATACACTACCACTGGGACAAAGCCCTGACGTGTCGGTCGAAATTCAACATAAACTCGAATAGAGTTTTCTCCTTCTTTTATCAAATTTCAATCAAATGGAGATTTCTCAGTGTGAAATAAGTCGGATTTTTTAGTAATAATTCTATTACTAATAGAAAGTACATTTTGTCATTATTCTTATTTTAGAATTCCGAATAAGCATGAATAAATAATTTGTGAGAAATCTTCCTTCGGAATAAGTTCGGCAGTTTGGGAATTATTCACGAATAATTTGTCAGTTCGAGAAAAAGAAGCTTTTTTAAAAGTTCCCCCTTAAAAAGTGAATAGTTCGGGAACAAATTGGGAACTATTCGAGGACTTTGTTACTATGTATGTATGCATTCGTCTTTGTTATCGATTAAAAAAAAAAGTGCCATCTCTTCTCTAAATTTGTTTTCCCTTTTACTTTCTTGCCCTTCTATAATTGATCCGCATTGGCATTGGGTATTTTTTGTCACCCGCAATCTCAGCTTCCTTATATTGGAATTTTGTCCTGGTGTAGAATGGTGTAGCCTGTAGGGTTCTATGTTTTGGTTTTCCTCACACCCTTAGGACTTAGGAGTAGTAATTTTTGCGTGGAAGTTTTGATTGGGTGTAACATTTCACAGAATTTTGTAAATTTTTTTGGAAATTCATGAAAAATTAAAAATATTCACTAAATATTTCAAGTAATGTTAATAGTGGCATCATTACATGCTCAAAATTCATATTGTTACAATAAACAATCATCGACAATATTAGAAAGTTTGGGGAGCAATACTACTCACTGATGGGGATATATGATACCATGGGAGCAAAAATTCCAGTATTATATTGTTTCGAACATCTTGTAGTCATGTAGTGTAAGTAAGGTTCTAAATGTTGATATCGCTCGACATGTCGAGCCGTGCAAAAAATGGTGCAAAACTTAGAATTTTACAGTGAAACTTAGGAAATATGAAAGAGATGTTAATACACCTTTAAGAATAAAAACATTAAAAAAAAAACAACAATGTACATGAGAGATGCAATGAAAAGGGGCAAAGATGTGCATTGACGACACAATGTATGATCGATTCATATTCCTAAATTATAACTAATTTGCATAAAATGTTTCATTCATTTCTCAATCAATCATAAATTTATAATTGATAAGCTTCTTAACAATTCAAACATACATAATAATAACCCAACCCACTCCACTCCAAGAACTACAATCAAAACCAAAAGGAGTTACGCAAAGGCTTAACTACCATCGGCACTGGCAAATGAGGTTGTACACCTCTATTCTAATATGGATGTGACTCATACACAAAAACATATCCATATGGATATTGGTCCTCTGGCTGTGCATAGCTATATTCATGAGAGCACAATTGTCACTTGTATTGTCAGATAAGGTTGTACCCCCATACTAATATTCATATGGTTCATACTTAAAAATATATCCACATGGTTCTTTTAGAATTTGAATTTGGGAGTATTTTAAATATAGGGTGCCCATAATATGCTTAATTTTGTTTTTTGTAGAGCTTGAATGTAAAGTCTTTTTCTGCTGAACTATTGACTTTTTGACCCTATAGATGAAAATGTTTTGAAGACTAAATTATGAGATTTTTTTCACAGGACTTTTGAGTTTTAGTAATGTTTTGACATGGAAGAATTTATGAAATTTTAGATTTGAGAAATACCTTAGTATTTGAAAGTAGAAATTCTCAAAGGTGCTAAAAATCAGATTTTATTCTTGAACTTAAAAGTTAACTTTTTATTCTTCAGGAATTTGGATTTAGGATAATTTTTGTTGAATTCAAATGGGCGGTATAACTTTATTTACATATGAATATCTAAAGTAAATGGTAAATGATATTTTATGTAAATAAGATAGAGTGAAGCAATGAACTTCACTCTCCTATCCTAAGGAAAAAACCTTTAAAAAAATAGGAAAAAATTATTTTGGTCGATATTGCACGATATCGGCAATATATCCTCGATATGGTGTAAAAAAATTTAAACATCATGTAGATGTGTCGCCGACTAGCCATATCGATAAATATCGGTGATATATTGCCGATATTGTCGATTTTTTGAACCTTGACTCAAATAACAATTGCAACTGAAAATAGTCTAATACCACATGAGGGCCTCTCACATGACTCACATCCGCATATTGTTAAGTTTAGTGAAGAGTTAAAACTTATTTTAATAGAACATAAAATCTTAACTCAATTTTTAATTCTTATAATACTATATGATTGATAGTAAGAGGCCAATATACAACTTGTTCATATATCTATGGTTCTGTAAGCCTAGTAGATTTATTGATATTTTTAGTTATTTTTCAAAATTATATTGATTTTTCAAGTCATAATTTAAATTATTAATTCAATTGTAAAATAATAAAAAATTGTCAATATGCTACAAAGTGTGAATAAATGTTTTTCCCTAACAAGTATCCTAATTAAATTTTATGTTCTGCTTTTGTGCGCCAAACTGTTATTGAAACCATTAATTGTCCTTAACCAAATAAAACCATTAATTATCTGCTAATTTTTTTTAAAGTTTTAAGTAAGAAATAATTTTTTTATTTTTAAATAATATATTTTGACTCCCTGATTATGAATATATGTTGGTTTGGGCTGAAAGTGAATTTTGAGAAAATTGGATTTTTTTCTCTTTTGGCGGGGTTTGGGGTCTTCCAAAATCCGGGCATATAATAAGGTTTGGTTTAAATATCTTGATCATAACCTTGAAATATATCAAATATAATATTATGATGGAAAATTTCAGCCAACATTTGCCCCTATTTTCGAAAAATCATGAATGTTCCTGAAAATTTGTAAATTGTATATTACTTTGGAGTTATTTTGTCCCCTCTTCATGACTGCTTTTGGCTACAATCCCACAAATTATCCTGAGACTCAAAACCATACTATGGTCCTTAACTAAACTTTCAGATACACAACTGCTATTGATATGTGGTCTTTTGGGTGCATAGTCGCGGAGTTGTTCTTAGGGCTGCCACTATTTCCAGGAGCGTCAGAATTTGATCTTCTCAGACGGATGATAGAAATACTTGGGTATGCCACCTTCTTTTGTATTTTTATTTGGAGTTAATGGTTTGTGCCTAATGTACTTGGGATTTGTTTGCAAAAATCATAGAGAAGTGGCTATTCCTTTTCTTTTTCCTCATAGTTCTGAAAATGAAATGACAAATTAGGCTATTAGCACAAAGAGAAAACTAAGGGAAACAAGAAAAGCAGACTAGTAATTGCGATGTCCAATTTACGAAATTTGTAGAGTTAACGCTCTTTTAACTAAAAGTTTGTCTTCCTCATGTTGTGTGATGTCCACAATTCTCTATAATGTGGTCATTGTTGTACATTGCGACTTGATCTCTATGATTTGGCTAAGATAATAATTTGAGATTCCAATATTTTCCCTTTTACTTGGGATTTGTTGAGTAAGTCTAGGGCTCTTTTAAAATAAAAACTGTATCTTGTAATTAGAACTACATGATAAAATTGTAGACCTCAAAATCCTTTGAATTTTTGTTAATAATTATGTACTTTTTAAGAAACATAAAAGGATTATCCATTTGCATTGTGCATGATATGTTATTGATTTTGTTTGATTAAATATGCTCCTTAAATAACTAAAATCCTCATAATGCCTTTTAAAAACATTGAAATTATTTGTGGTGGAGGGGTTGGTTCTTGATTCAAGATTTGGTTTAACGCTTGCTTGAATTCCCATGCTTTGAGAATCACTTGTGCTTGTTGCTGAATAATCACGAGTCTTAAAAAATTTAGGTTTCCAAACGTTGAAAGTTCTTCGCATGATTGATTGTAATGTGTGGGTTGTTATAATTGAGGAATATTTTTGTGCATGGAATGGAGTGCTTTGTGAGCAGAACTTGAAAATTAAAAAGGGTCCCAAATTTATAAGATTTACCTCATGAGGGTTGAAGATCTGCCATGCGACTTTTCTTTTCTGACACCGGAGTCCAAGTCTTTTATTTTTCTAAATATGCTTACAATAAAGCACATTCGGAGTTGCTGTGGCCTCTACATGACCATTATGTTTGTGTTATATGTTGCTATATATATTATCCTTAGAGTAGAACTATGGTTTCTGGCATTATTGATCCATACAGATTGTGCTGATGCTTGACAGAGCCGGCTGTTCACATTCATCAGTCCATGGTGGATATTACTGGCTTATCGGGTTTTCTATTTCTTGACATATTAAGGGAGAACCTTTTATTGCTAAATGATCATTGTGGCTGAATGCAGGCCCTTTCACTTGCTTGGAGTGAATTAGGCTTCATGTTCTTCTTTGATTTGCTTAGTCTTATGGCTCAATGTGGAAATTTATTTAATAGACGGCTCCGCTATCAATTGCATTCAGTCATGTGTCCTGCTAAACCAAACTATAGATGGCAAGGTGCTTGACAATAGTGTTTAAAAGGTGAAGGCGTGAGGCAAGGCGTTAGGACGATCTCTAGATGCTTGAGGCTTAAGCCTCACGCAAATGGTTTGTCTTTGACTACAGGGAAGCAAACCAAGGGCTAGGAGTGCTGACTGTAAGCATGCCACCGGCAGCAAAGGGTTCTAAAAACTCCACTCTCCAGATACGCCTTTGTCTGTTTCAGACGTTCATACGATGACCTCCAAGATGTTGCAGTCGGGTCTGCTGGGCTCAAATCTTCTGGTTACTCCCCGGCTCACCTGTTAATAGGGCATGTTTCTAGTTCTTTCGGTGCTTCCATATCCACCAAAGATGTTGCTGTCTTGTCAGATGGTCGAGGGGTAGATGGGGAAAGTTCTCTGGCCTGTCAGTTACCTAGTACCACTGTTACAAATCTCCCGAGAAATACCCTATTTCTCCTGAGATCGTGGAGTGCTCTCTTTGGAGCCTTGAGTATATGGGGCGAGAAGTGTTCTTTTACTTACAATGAGCCCGAAATATCCAATGGCAAGCTTGTTATCAGGGGCTCTTACGAGGATATGAAGGGGTTGCCTATTGGAGACCCTCTTCGGTCGGCTTCTTTGTGGGTCCTGGGCCCCCTTTCTTTGCTGTTCAATCTGGGTAGGATTGCATTCGGAATTTAAAAGCGGCTGTGGAGGTCATTAGAGAATGAGTTTTGCATTTTTCATTTCAATAGGGAGGAAGATAAATCCAGATTTTTTGAAGGTGGCCCATGGTTTATTATGAATAAGTTGCTGATTTTGAAAGAATGGGATCGAAAGATGAAGTTGGAGGAGTTCTCTGAATTCTAATCTGGGGGAAAATCCATTATCTCCCATTATTCTTGTGGACTACAAAATTTCTTTGTTTTGGGGAGTGGGATTGGGGTCCCTTTATATGCAAACAAACTCTGACAAAGTGACAAAGAATAGGTTAAGCTTTGCAAAACTGGCCTTGAGTTTAAAGCAGATCATCTTCTGCTTGAGAAAATGCTGATATCTGTGAATGATAAGGAATATTACGAGCTTAGGATTTAATATGATTGGTTACTTCTAGGTGCAGCAAATGCAAATCCTTCTGGCATCCTAATGCTAAATGTATTGATGAATCCCATGTATGGCTAGTGAAGAAGTCAAAGGATCCTAGTTTGACGTCTCAGTTGGCTGAATCTCAGTGGTAGAAGGGCATTCCGAGGTTTTGGTGGGAATATGGAGCAGGGTCCATGACAGAAAGGTTCTGAATGTCGATATTGCGGGATATGTCGCACCTTGGAAAAAATATATATTGCGGGATATATCATTTTGTAGGGATTATATCCCCATGTTGACAATTTACCTCAACATGCTTAATATTGTCATGTTGCACATGATTGTGAGCAATGTTGATTGCCGCTTTATTGTCACATATAAAGTTATTGAAACCTAATTGCTGTCAGAAGTAATCGAAGCCAAAGCAATTTACATACCCCATGTGCCATGACTCTAAACTTTGCTTTTGCACTGGAACTTGCAACCACATGTTGTGTTTTGCTTCTCCATGTAACAAGATTGCCTCCAGCCATAGCGCAATACCCTAAAGTAGAGTGTTTATCTAAAATTGAGCTAGGCTAATCAACATCAGTGTAGGCTTCAACTCTTAAGCTCACATGTATACGTTAAACCTTTTTCAATTGATGACTTCGGATAACGGAGAATTCTATTGATAGTCTCTAGTTGTTCAATGGTGGGAGCATGCATAAACTGACTAGCTACATTGACTACATAAGCAATGTCTGGTCTGGTGAAAGATAGATAAATAAGGCGACCAACAAGTCTTTGATATCTCTATGCATCTGAAAGGCATTCCCCACTACCTTCATTTAGTTTGTGGGTCATATCGATGGTGGTATCACATTGTTTACAACCCATCATACCTTTCTCCTCCAGAAGGTCAAGAACATATTTGCGTTGTGAGATGAAAAAATCCTTCTTAGACCTAGCCACCTCGATCTCAAGAAAGTATTTCACTTGACCTAGATCCTTGATCTCAATCTCCTCTGTTAGCTTGCTCCTCAGAAATGTAATCTCATCCATATCATTGTCTGTCACCACAAAATCATCCACATAGACTATCAAAACAATCACCTTTTGATGAGACTATTTGATAAACCATGTATGGTCTGCTTGTAACTAGTTTTCACCATAGCACTGCAAAACCTCTCAAACCAGGCTATAGTAGACTGCTTTAGTTCATACAAGGCTTTCTTCAGCTTGCACACCTTCCCTTCACTGGAGGGACATGTAAAGCCATGAGGAGGTACCATATACAATTCTTCCTCCAGGTCACAAAGCAAGAATGCATCATTCACATCAAGCTGGTATAGAGACCAATTTTGGTTGGCAGCAAGGGACGAGAACTTTCACTGAGTTCATTTTGGCAACTGGAGCAAACGTCTCCTGATAGTATATATCATATATATGTGTATACCCTTTCGCGATCAGGCGAGCTTCGTATCTTTCAAAGGATCCATCGGTGTGGTAGTGAACACCCACTTACATCCCACTGATCTATTTCCCCTTGGTAACTCGACAATATCACAGGTACTATTCTTCTCAAAAGCAACCATCTCTTCTTCCATGGTTTTTCATCACTTTAGTTGAGAAAGTGCATCTGCTACACTACGAGGGACAAATACCGAAGACAAAGGTAAGACAAATACATGATACGATAAGGACAAGACATGATAGGAACAAAATTAGCAATGAGATGCTGAGTACAAGATCTAATACATTTTTTTTTAAGAGCGATGAGTAAATCAGAGTTTACAATATTAGGACTTGTAGGAGAGATATTACCTAGATCCTAAGAATCAGAAGCTGTAGTGGGGGGTTCTAACTAGGACATAAAACAACAGAAGGCCTTTATCTCGCCACGGGAAAGACCATGATTGTCTGAAGGATGCACTGGTGCCAGAGTAGTAGTGGGAGGTAGATCCAGAGGGGTATAAATTGAATGGGCACTCGATCCCCCTCCGGTACCATAGCGTCTGTCCCTGTCACCGCATCCATCACTAGGTCCACGTGGAGGATGACCATGTAAATTCCAACAAATATCTTTCGTATGATGATTGCGGCCACAATAGTTACATTTAAATCGATCCTTATCATCACTCGACACACTGGAGGATCCAAACTGGCCTTCGCCCCGACCACGACCTCCATTCTGGCCACCCCTCTGTGATGATGAGGCTAAGGCAAATCTATCTAAGGAAGGGGTTGGAGCATAGCACTTTGGCGACGCTCCTCATAGTGCAAATATTAATAAAATTCCAGCAAGGTAGGTGAGGGCTCTTTACCAAGGATCTGAATCCGCACTAGTTCATAATTTGAGTTTAGGCCAACAAAGAGTTCAAATACATGAGTTTGTTTAAGCTATTTCTAGTAGGCAGTGGCTTCTTCCAGATACTTGGCAGTAAAGGTTTGATAATGATCCAACTCCTCCCAAAAATGATGAAAGAGTGGAGTAATACACTCGAATAGATGTATCCCCTTGCTTCAATTGTCAGATGCTTTGTTGTAACTTATATACATGAGCTGCATTGCCCACTTAAGAATAGGTATATGTAATTGCTTCCCATATCTCTTGGGCAGTGGAGAGAAACAAATAGCCACTACCAAGGATCGTAATATCGAAAATATCGGCGATATATCGCCAATAGTTTTTGGTATCGGTGAAGACCGACACACCTATATGGGGTTAAGAAATAATTGCATGATATCGTGGGATATTGACGATATATCGTCAATAACCCACCGATACCGACCAAATCTCAAGAATAAAATTGAAAATTGGAAAAAAAAAAAAACAGAGTTTGGCAGAGGAGGAATAGCCAAATAGGTTAGGGTACATACCGTCACCATCAGTAGGCGAGCTTGCCGTCATCGTCGCCGACTGCAAAAACCAGGTTCTCCCTCTCCCCTCTTTGTTTTGCTTTCTTTGGGTTTGCTGGCCTCTGTGAGAAATGATCGAATGATTTGAGTTTTAAACCCTTAAAAGGGATTGCTAAAGTCACTTTTATTACAAACTCTTCAAGGATAATGCTAATGTCACTCACTTTTAAACCCTTAAAAGGGTAATACTAATGTCACTCCAAAAAAGTCTACTAAACATACTTCTATACCCTAAAAAGGGTTAGATTCTTTAACCTTGAGGGTTAGTGAACCCTAAGCACAATTAAAGGGAGTTAAAATATAGGTTTAATTTTTAAAAAACAAAGCAAGGTTAGATGCTTTAATCCTAAGGGTTAATTAATCTTGACCATAGTTAAAGTGAGTTAAAAAGGGACACCTTTAGGGTTAGAGCATCTAACCTTGGTTTTTAGATTTTTTTAAATGAACATGTCCCCTTTTAACTCGTTTAACAGTGGTTAAGATTCACTAACCTTTGAGGTTAAAGCATCTAACTTTGATTTTTAAAAAAATTAACTTGTCACCTTATAACTCCCTTTAACTGAGGTTAAGATTCATTAACCTTTAGGATTAAAGCATCTGACCTTGGTTTTTAAATTTTTTTTAAATTAACATGTCCCAAATTAACTCCCTTTAACTGTGGTTAAGATTCACTAACCGTTAAGGTTAAAGCCATTGGAAATACTTTTCACATCTAATGTTATTCACAGTTCTCTTTACCTCCCTCTCACAAATCATGCAAATAAAAAAATCTTCTATGATTTTTTAAAAAACTAAAATTAAATTTGCTAACTTGTTAAAAAAATATAAATAAAAAAAACTTTGTATTTTGGCATAGAGGTCTTTTTTGATTACATTAAACTTTTAATCACTTAAACAATACTCAATAGACCTAGAGGTCCTGCTTGTTTGCATCAAAAATAAAATTACATCCACTTCGCAGTCAAATAAAGTTACAGTCCTCTTCTTTTTACATAATTACATCCAAATCAAAATAAAATTCACATCCTGCTTATTTACATCAAATAGGAGTCCCACATATTTAAATAAATTACATCCACTTCTTTTTACATAATTACATCAACTTTATAGTTAACTAAAATTACAGTCCTCCTCTTTTTCTCTTGATGTAGGGTCTGATAATTTAACTATCTCTTCTTCTCACATATTGATTCAATCCTGTAAAAACATGAAGTTCATCAATTGTAGATAGAAATAGGTTTAGATACTAAATTAAATTTCAATTATCTGTCAAATTTAATGTGCATTTATAAGATTTTCAAAAGTTTAAAACAATTAACATGGATAATCATTAAAAAAGAGAGAATCAAATAGTCTTACATATTTGTTCAAATGAAGTAAAATTGATTATATTACAATTAACATAGAGGTAAGAACACATCGTATTGAGAAATGAATGAAACATGAATCAATCATACATTATTGTCACTCGTCAACGCACATCTTTGCTCTCTTCTCATTGCATCTCTTATATATATTGTTGTTTTTTAAATGTTTTTATTCTAAAAAGTGTATTAACATCTATTTTGACATTTTCTGAAGTTTCACTGCAAAATTCCATGTTTTACCTCATTTTTTTTCAATTTTTCCAAAAATCACCGATAAACGATATGTCTTCTGATATGTCTTTTTTCCCATGGCCTGACATGTCGAGCGATATCGACATTTAGAACCTTGGCCACTACTAATATCCGGTTGCATCGAGTGAAGGAGTCATGACATAACAATGACATTCTCAGCCTTCCACTTGGCATAGACAACATCAAAGAGTTGGGGAGCAGGATTGTCACGGGTCAAATATCCTATCTTCCCCTTATCCTTAACAAACAACATAGCAAATTGAGACCATGCTATGAAATTATTTCCATCTAACTTTATTGTAGTAATCAATAGATTTGGGGCATCAATTGTAGTAACCCTAACACTTCCTCTACCCTGCATAGGGATACTAGAGGACTGATTCATCTCAGATTCATCCGCCATAATATTCAAAGAGTCGAGTTACACAAATCAGGCCTTAAAATAAAAATTACCAATTTTTCCAACACACCAACAATCAAAAGGGGGTTCCACAAGCCATATTCCATGCAATCAAAGCACTAACAACTCGAAACAACATGCATACCAGCAACCTAATAGTGTATAGGTAATATCCCATCCATACTCAAGTCATCCATAGCCATAAGGAGTTTTCGGAAAAAAATAAGGGTGGGAACATAAAAAATTGGTAGATATGTAGGGGAAAAATCAATACTGAACACTCAATACTCCGATCTTCACAAAACTTGTTCCGGAGGATTAGTATTTTTGATATTGATTAACTAATACCAGATTGAATCACCAAAAAATCCCCAACCAATCGCAGCAACAGTTTTCCCAAAATTATATATTGTTTTTTCAGAATTTCTCCAAAAACTCAGAAAAAACACATCTATAGATCTCAATAAATTACGAAAAAATCACCACGATTCCTAAAAAATCATGATCTACTAACCGCTATGAAAAAATTGAAGTTTCGATGACGTCAGAGTGACCGTATGACTGGCACCAGTATGACGTTGTAATGCTGATGTCAGCACTTGCATGGGTCTGTCTTGTCACGTGGATTTCTTGTTGTTCTTCTCTTTGACTTTGATACCAAGTTGGTTTAGATGGTTAAGGTTTTAGGGCTTAGATCTAGGGTTTGAGAGAGGAAGAGGAAGAAGAAGAGAAGGTGATTAGGGAAAAATTAGAGAGTTAATTATGTCTCCCTACATACTTTATTAGTTATACCCAATAAGGGTGTACTATTAGTATATGAGATTATACTAATAGCATACCCTTGTTACAACGTGCAAGACATGAGACATAATAAAGACAAATTGTTCCAAACTTCTCTAAGAAGAGGACTTCTGTAGGAGTACTTTTAAGAAAAGTAACTTTTGAAAAAAGTTTAAATGTTGACTTCCTGTGAGGGTTTCCTTGGGCTAGCTTCATAGAAAAGATATTTTTCTGACTTCTACTGACTTTTGATTTTCGGAGGAAGTCAAAAGTTATGTAGATAACCAAATGTAATTTCTATCGACTTTTGACTTTTTAGGAGCCAAAAATTGGTATAGTCAATTAGAAGTTTATCCAAATGCAACCTTCATCTTTTCTTAATGAGTTAATTTACTGATAAAATAAATGAAGGATAAAGATATTGCTTCTTTATGTGATCCTGGTTATTCTAGAATTGAATTGTGGTCTTGATGTCTTGTTTGTCATATGTTTATAAGTGTCAACATATTAACTGATTTATTTAAACAAAGGATTCTTATACACTGAAAATTCTGTTATCAAGTTTCTGTTTTTTTCAATGAATTTCATTACACATCAAACATTTTGTTCTTAGATTCTGCCAGTATTCCAAGAAGTTCTGTTTTGCTGCACCATGCAGTAAGTTATACTCCTACGGTAATGGGTGCTAACAGCCTGGTAGGTATGTTTGTAATTTTGTAGAGGACAACCCCCTGATCATGTACTAAAGGAAGCAAAAAACACAAGTAAGTTCTTTAAGCGCGTTGGGAGTGTCCACCACGTAGGGAATAGTGAAGCTTCCATGGGTGCTAGAAGTGCTTACCAAGCATTAACAGAAGAGGAATATGAAGCTGTAAGTGGAAAATTATATTTCATTTTCGGTAAAGAGATAAATCAGTAAATAAGTAAACATTGTTTCTGATACACGCAGGTCCGCAGGTCTAGTAATGCCTTTGACTAGTTCTCTTTATTCTTAGCACTCTTATAGTCTTATGTCAGTATGTGTATGTTATTGCATCAATGCTAATGGTATTTTGGTATATGATTTATTTGGTGAGTGGCTGTAAGCTTCACCTTTTTCTTGGTTCCAATTGCTGGTTTCTGTTCAGAGGGAGTTGAAAAAGCCGTTAATAGGAAAAGAGTATTTCAATCATATGAACCTCGAGCAAATTGTTACCACCTACCCTCATCGGAAAACCTTGCCTGATGAAGAGATCCTTAGAGGTTAGCTGCTATATATTTTTTTAGAGAAAAAAAAAGAGTTTATCAACAAGTACAACAGTCTCAGTGAATCTGTTACTATT
The DNA here is from genome assembly GCA_015143295.1 of Tetracentron sinense. Classification (NCBI taxonomy): domain Eukaryota; kingdom Viridiplantae; phylum Streptophyta; class Magnoliopsida; order Trochodendrales; family Trochodendraceae; genus Tetracentron; species Tetracentron sinense. The sequence goes on from CM026571.1 coordinate 31,915,487, forward strand.
TCGAAGAAGTAGCTGATGGATGTCCTGTCATGAACATGTTACAGAAAATCAAATACGCTTAGCACTGATTGATTTCTTGAAGGGACTTGTTGAGTTTGATCCTGTGAAGCGGTGGTCACCTTTGCAGGTTGTTCAATTATACCCCATTTACCAAAATCCTCTTCATCTTTGAAACTTAGCTTCTGTTGCTATGTGATATTAATTCTAAGCAGTGAATATTCATGATTTAAATTTCAATGCCTGCAGGCTTCAAGACATCCTTTTGTGACTGGGGAACCCTTCACATGCCCTTATAAACCTCCCCTGGAGACCCCTTGCATGGTAAGTACACATACATTACCTCTATTTAATTGATTTTGGAAACTTCGAATGCAACTTTGGAATCTTCCTCTCACTCTTATCTTTTCCATCACTGGCTACCGCTACCCTGAGTCCTGATCCACCTTTATTGTCATCAATTCTGTGTCATTTCTACCTTTGAAAAATATCTGAGTATTAGAATTCAGGTTCCAATTCCATAGATAATATGGATCGTAGAGTTTATAATGATAGAGAAACGAAATTTCTATGAGCATTGATATTAAATAAGTTAATTTTCTATTGTAAAATAAACTCTGTTTATTATTACTGGATAGATGCTTCCGAGCTGCTTGCTTCCTGACTTTCTAAGAATTACTTGTGCTTTCTTCCAAATCCCACACCCTCCATCACTGAGGCACTTACAAAGGAAACCTTAGCTTGAGTCTGAAGGGTTCTTTGTTTTATGGCAAGCTCTTTTTATTTTTTCTTCTTTTTGTTTATTATTTCTTTCTGGGGTACAGAAGCTCTTAGGCTAATTTTACCGGAGGTTTTTGAACTGAAGACCTGCTCCTTAGTGGGGGGAGACCCTTAGGCCTTAAGGCCCTTAACCACCACACCCCTAGTGAGTGTGGTTATAAAAAGCTCTTTAAGAGCTGAAAATAATTAGATATATAGATTGTATCTAACTCTTTGTCTATTCTATAGCCTGTTGCTCAGAATGTTAAGGTGGACCACCACCCAGGTGGAGGACATTGGTTTGCTGCTGGTCTCTCTCCTCAGGTTAGGCGTGTTGTCCCTTATATTTTCCTGTTATTATATTCCTTCAGAGTCCGTACACATATTTGACATTAACTTCTATTAGTTTGTTCTTAAACTAGAGTCTTCACACATTCAAGTAATTTTGAAATTTCAGTTGGTGGCAATTTATCTGCAGATATATTTATATATATCTAGTGGAAGAGTTTCAGAATCCATTTTTACCCTTGCAGATTTCAAGCATGAACAGAGGTCCTCCGCAGAACAGCCCACATTTTCATGTTGCACCATATTCCCATGCCAGTAGTTATGGCAGTTTAGGAAGCCATGGTAGCTATAATGATAGTGCTGGACTCGGAAGCAGCTATGGAAGCTATGGAGATAATAGTAGTTTATACGCATATTATTCGCCCATTGGGCCATCAGGCTTGAACATCCGTGCACAGGGTGGACTGTCAATCCTTGGAGCTAGTCCTGATGCAAGACGAAGGACTTCTCAACTCACTCCTGGAAATGGAATTGGTGTCAGTCCATCTGCCGGAAATTTTGCACCAATGTCTCTAGGAGCTAGTCCCTCACAGTTTACTCCTCCGAGCTCTCATATTCAGGTTTCAGCTGGTTCTCCTGTAAAGTATGGTCCAACTTCTCCTGCAAGAGGCAGTGGTGTTCATGGCTCACCACTGGGAAAAGTGGCTGCTGGTAGCCAGTTCAATAGAAGAAGTTGCGGATATCCAGGAAGTTTGCAATCTCAGGAGAATACATCATCTCTACCCTGGCAAGGTCATCTTACTGATGGTGCCAGCTGTAGTTATGCCGAGGGGAACTCTCGAGGACATGGTGGTTCTCCTCGGCATGTGCAATTACCTTCTATTGTCCCAAGTTGGAGGCAGCAAAGGGGAGGCAATGGATTCACTTCAGGCTACTCCTTGGCTGTTCATAAAATTTCAGAATCCTTCACACTTAGTTCTAATGTGGTGTTCCAACAAACCACAGAAGCTTCCCATGATAAGCCTGAAAGCAGTTTGTCACTGCCTGATCCTGGAGATTGGGACCCGAATTATAGGTAAGCATCCAAAAGCTTGCAACTTATAGTTTAAATTTTAAACAAGCAGGTAATGCTCAGTTTTTTAAAAGGTGTGTGACGCTTATGCCTCAAGACGAGGCTCAACGAAAATGTCTTGAAGCTCAACGTTGAGGCTTTAATCTCACGAGCCTAGCGAGTAACGCCTCAAACTATGAGGCTCACATGAGGCACATACCTCACGCCTTGAGGCTTTTATGTCTGACTTGTGTTGTGCCTCATACATTAATAAAAAATAGGGTCCTAGTCACATAATTGAGGCTTGAACATTTTTTTTTTTTAAGGCGTGTGCCTCATATTTTAATCAAAGCTAGGGTTCTAGCCACATAACTTTATGAGGTGTCTCATAAATTCTTTTATTGATAAAAAATATTAAATTTTTTTTGTTTCATTTTGTTATTAGTTTAAATCAACACTTAATTTATTATGTCTAACGTAGTTAGGTTTTTTAAAACCTTGTTGAAAATATTTCACTCTAATTTTCGTAGTAGACATTGTAAACATTTGGAGACATTGCCTAACATATATAGTTGGTGAATGAAGACCATTTTGCAATTATTTGTTGGAATCCAAAATCCACCACATTATGATTGAAAAGCATCCATCTTTCAATATGTATATGGACAACAAAGTAAATTTAAAACTTTAGCCTTTCTTGCCTCTTGTAAATTTTCTTTTAATGGCTGATTTTTATATAGGAATACATATATGCACACACACACACACACACATATATATATGTTTAATAACCTATAAATAATTTTTTGATTTTTTTACAATATTATTATGTATTATTAATTAATTTGTTCAAATGAGGGAGCGTGAGGCTCTCTTGTGAGGCTTATTCCTCATACATCTTCAGGTCCCAATGCCATGCCTCACATAGTTGCACATTCGCCTATTAAAACATTGGTAATGCTATAAGCGACATTGGCCTTTTACATTTATGTAGACACATGCACTGATGCACAGCCATCTGTTGAGATGACGTATTTATTTGTCTCTGACACATGTCACAGATGCAATGTTGGCAATTAAATGAAGTATTAGGCATGCGTATAATACCCAATCCAGAGTGTGGCTAACATAGAAGACTTTACACTATACCATCCGTAGTACCACATTTAGAGTGATTTGATATTCTCATCATTTGAGATCTATTATATATTATTTTCATGTGACTTGTCATTGCTCTCTCTCTGATTAACATGTGATTATGAATTATTAATGATTACATTTGATCACGGTTGTAATAATGTTTGCGAGATTTCAATAAACAAAGCTTTGTAGTATGTGTTTGAGGAGCATATTATAAATATCCAGAAGATATTCATGTGTTCATTCACCGGGGTCCTGGAGCTTCCCTAGGTGATAATTTTGGTCTATTTTCTGGGTTTGTCTTGGCCTTCTGACAACCTTATGTGTAGGTAATAAACTTTTGAGTGTTTTTACTTGATGCACTCCTGTCACAGTGAAGAACTTCTTTTGCAAGAAGATGGATTGGATGTGAGCTCCTTAGCTACTGAATTGACCAACAAGATGCGCTTTAGTCATGCTTTGGACACTGCAGTTCCAATGACTGGAGTTGGAAGATTCAACCGCATCCCTAACACAGGCTCGAACTTATCCAACCATAGGTGGGTTGTGTATCTTTTGAGTAGTTTCATTTGGTTATGTTGCTGGGCTTCTTGCAGATAGAGACAGAGGGGAGGCAGGAGCTCTCTCTCTCTCTCTCTCTCTGTGGGTGCATGGCATATTTATGTATGCACATGAAATTATTTTCTCCGTTGTTGGTATCTAAATATCTGCATGCTCAAGCACAGTTTTATTTCATATGATGGATGTATTTGTAGTAGAATATAATGACAATGACATTTTAAAATAGATTGAATTGTTTTTATCTTTGGAATCTTTTACTGCCACAACAAAATTTCGGGATTAAATTTTTATTCCTTTTAATATCGTAAACACAAGCTGGTTTAATTTAATTCATGGTTTTCTGTTGTAATTCAGAGCAATTGGACCTGTTCAAGCAAATCCACATGTAGAGGTGGGAAGTCCTCCTTCGGGCCATGGTAATATGCATGCAGGGTATACCCGTCCCATATCAAATCCATCATATCTTATTCCTCATTTCTCACAAAACTCTCCAAGCCGTCTTGGGCTGCAACCTGTTCAGCGGTCCACCCATTGGCAGTCTACATTTGTTGGTGGTGGCGAGTGGAATCATCCGAATGTTCAGCCTCCTCTGCCCAACTGTAACACTGGGGGCCCACGTTCTCCTAGCAATAACAAATTCACGAATAGCATGCCATGGGGTACTTACTAGCTCTGCACTGCCAGGCGGCTGCAGCCTTAGTATTTTAATTATGTTCTTTTTCTCACTTTATGTTTTGAATTAATCCAAGTTAGAGCTATGTTTTCCTCAAAATATCTTATACCTCTTTTGGGGCTGAGGGGTTTGGGGAAGATGACCTTGCGTCATTTTGACCAACTCTGCTTGTATTGTAGGGCGAAAGGCCGGGCATCCCTTTACCACCATTCCACCAACATCCCATGCAAGAAGGGACTTCGGAAAGATTACCTGATGTGGACGCTAGCCCAGTTTAGTGGCTGGGAGGGATTATGTATTCATTGTTGGCAAGGAAATTTCTACTCTATAGTTCTTTCCATCTTGTGGGCTTTGTCCAATCTGTGGAAATCATCTTCCGGATCATGTTGATCCATTGTGCTTTCATAAATAATATTAATGATTATGGCACCAATATATTCTTGGCACTTCGCGTGCGATCAGTCTATCTGCTATTTAATCTCTTCAAGGGCTTTCATTCTCGGCACCGGTTACCCAGCTTCTAGATTTGTGATGACCCCTCCCCTTGTGTGCTAATCTTGAATTTCCTCTCTATTTGTTGAAGGAATGGTCTTTGGCCTGGTTCTTAAGATACACAATAAATATGGACAAGAATACTCAGTGGTGGGTTCAGGCTGAGGCCAAATGACAGGAGGTATCTGAAAGGTAATGCATCTACATGTTTATTTGACTCTGAAGTTGGAGGGTTCTTTTTAGTGCTTGAAAAATAGTCTCTGGTGCACATTCTGTTGAATTGTAATTGCAGATCTCCATTGACCCAGTGTATCATCCCTTCTGCCAACTTGATTGTAGGGTCCTAGATCCTGTTGTAAGCATAATGGTAAGATGGCAGAGAACTGGTGTTGGACATTGGTATTTAATCTTCATGACAAGCCCACTATAATTTGTGGTTTTTGGTATGATTATGACAAAACTTTGGTTTTACTTATAATATCCCAAGGAAGCACATACAGATGATTTGTTCCATAACCTACGTTAATGGTTTTCTTGATTTGATTGTATTTTCATTCTACACATTTACCAGTGTTAAGAGTAATTTAGTTTTATTGAAGAGGTTCCAGTCATTATTAAATTCAGGAGAGAAGTACTTTCTTAACCTCTTTTTTTTAAATGTATTTCTTGTCTCCCATTTAATGGTTGCAAAAAAAAAAAATGGTTGCAAAAAAAAAAAGAAAAAGAAAAAAGAAGTCTGTCAGTACAAGTGTACTCGCAAATATAATCCCAACCCGGATCAACATTAGAGATAGAGATGGCTTGGGATTAGAAAATACAAAATAAGCCGAGCAAAATTCTGACCTTAGTTTTAGAAAAAGAATTAAAAAATATTAACCTTAGGTTAACTAACCTAAATCACAGTTAATGCGTGTGCCTATAGGCTGCCATGTATCCCTTTTAACACACACTAACTGTGATTAAAATTTATTCACCATGGGTTCATCGTGGTTTTTAGAAAAAAAAATTGAAAAAATTATTAACCTTGGGTTGACTAACCTTAACCATAGTTAATGTGCCAATCTATTGGTTGCCACGTCTCTTTCAACACCCATTAAGTGTGGTTAAGATTCACTCACCCCTAGGGTTCATTCATCTACCCTTGGTTTTTAGAAAAAAAATTGAAAAAAATATTAACCTTAGGTTGATTAATCTAAACCATAGTTAATGCGTGCACCCACAAGTTGCCTCGTGTCCCTTATAACACCCACTAACTGTGGTTAAGATTTTCTCACCATTAGGTTCATCTATCTACCCTGATTTATAAAAATAAATAACTCTTAAATTAGTAAACTTTAACTAAGGTTAAAAGTGATTAAAATGACGTGTTAAGAGGAGAGGCGTCCGACTACCGTCGGGCGGAACGAGGACGCGTAACGAAGCAGTCCCCATTTATTTAATTGAATAGTTTTCAATATATTGGTAAAAAACGACCAGTGAATGTTACCATGTTTACTTTGAACTTACCAAATTTAGTGAACAATGTTCCTACTCTCTGTTTTCTGAAATGGAAGGCTGCGATCTACTAATTCGTGACGATATTGTATTTTTGGTTAAATGTATTTAGCATGGATTTGCGCAGCAGCCCGTTACAACGGGCATCATAGAGCATTCCTAGCAGCCCTTATTTTGGTGAGCCAAAACACAAAAAAAAAGCAAAAACACGTCTCCAGCAACCTTCAAAGTAACCATTTTGGTTTGGTCGGTGTACAGTACTCACCTAACCAAATATTTCTCTTCCTTCCTTTTTGTGGTCCCACATAAATCATAAATAATGTTTCTCTCCCTTCCTTTGTTGTGGTCCCACACAAATATAATAAAATAATGTTGCTCTCTCCCTTCCTTTTTTGTTTTCCCACTCAAATAATAAAATAATGTTTCTCTCTCCCTTGTTTTTTTTTTTTGTTACATTGGTGAGGCTAGTGGGAGTGTTTTAAAAAAGTGGATAGCCAAAATAAAAAAAAGTGAGTTTTGGCTATTTTAGTGAGTAAAATTTGGTGAGGCTGCTATGACAGTAGATGCTCTTATTGGCCTACATCAATAAAATAAAAAATAATGATTCAAAAGAGGAATATATATATACTACTATAATATAAAGAAATAAGACTTTTCTCTTTACTCTCCAAAGTTCAATCCCTCGAATCTCATAAGTTCTATTTTAGAAATGACATGTGGCTTTTCTCTTTAATCTCCACCGTTCAAATTTGGGACCAACTATTTCATACTAGAGTCCTCTCTATCTCCACTATTATAGACTCCTCTCTTATCTCAAACTCTTATAGGTTTGGGACCCACTATCTCATCCTAGAGCCCTATATATCTCCACTATTGTAGAGTTCTCTCTAATTTCCAACTCTTGGGTGTATTAATTTAAGTTTAATACTAAGAAACTTATGATTTTCTTATAAATGTTATTAAAATAATAATAAATTATTATTATAAAATTAATTAATTAATACAAATAATAATGCATATCAAATAATAAAAAACTAATACTATTAAAAATAAAAATTTATGAAATATTCTTAAAGTATATTACTTAATATTTAAATAAATAAATAATATTATTTAAATTTAGATATTCTTAATTATTACCGCGCATCGTACGGGCTCTCTACTAATATATATATATCTATCTATAATATAAAGAAATAAGTGCCACCTAATCCCTAAGAAATAAGTGCCACCTAACCCCCTCTCTTTGCTTTCCAATCTTTAATCCTAGGAATTCTATGAGTTTTATTTTAAGGATTCCACATGACACCCTTCTTTAATCTCAACCGTTAAAATCATTGGAGCGATTTCAGGGAATTGTGATAAGAGATGAGTTGTCAAAAAATCGTTTCCTAAATTATCTTATTTATCTCTATCTATCTAACCTTTGACCACACACACATCTCCTACCCACGCATAACTTCTCCCCTCTCACGTTTCTCTCTCTCCTCTCACTCTACTCACGTCTTTCTCTCCCCTCCAACTCAAGTCTCCCTCTATAGTCTTTGCTCCAACCCACGCATAAACTCCATTTATATGTTTTTTAATTCTTTCCTTTCCTCCATCATTGCCCAAAAAGAAACCTCACAACCCCATTAAAATCAAGAACCATTTACTAATACGAAGGACATGTACCTGAGGGCTTCGCCACAGTGACACACTCCTCTGATGATTGTCCTTCTTCCATTTGCGAATGCGCTACTCACTCGCTTCTGTCCCTGTGTGAAGGTAAGGTAACTAACATCGATTTCTAATCATTTATTCACATGATCTGTAATTTGTTATGTTATTTCTGAATTTTTTTGCTTCATATTTGTTTAGATCTTTCATCGAATTAATCTTAACTGGAGTGAAAGTATGTCTCTTTTTAATTTTAGAAAGAAAGTTCTTTGGAGGGGGGAGGGGGGGGGCATACATTGAATCCCAAGATCTGATTAAGATTCTAATTGATTTTATTCAATGAAGGTTGAAATAACATTCACCTTAGCGACTTTGAAATTGTTAAATCAAATCTATGTTAGAACAATACTCGCAAAACTTCATAAGTGTCAAGTCTCATTCGCGATCCACACGAACCTTCTTTTTCCTTTAAAGCTTTCTCTAATGGAAGCTAATGACCCTTCCAAATTCTAACTCTTTAATATTTTTTCTTTGATCCAAGAACCTTTCTTGATCAATCAAGAATCAATCTTGATTTGTCCTTGATTTTCTTCAAGACCAAAACAAACTTAGAAGAATAATGGGAGAGAGATGGCCCTACACCCTCAAAGGGAAGAGAGATTTGGGCTTGAGATTAGAGGAGAGGAGAGAGAGCAAAACGTGGAGAATGGAATAAATCATCCAAGGTGGGCATCCACCAATATATATAGGCTCCTCTTTTGATTGCTTGAATTGTAATCCAATTATAACACCTCAACCTTATTCTAATCCAATTAGGATTCCTCAATTGTTTCTGTAACGACCCCAAAACCTCACATTAGTCATAATGAGACTTTGAGTCCGCTACATTACTTATCCTTGCTTGGCTTCCATGGCAATAAGACATAACTAAAAGATAATTCTCCCAAAATAGCAACGATAAAATTCTTTCCATAAAAACCTTTTATCTGATATATAATAAACTGATAATAATACAAATCCATAAACATAAACTGAAATAACCCTAACATACTCACTATGATCGGATAGAATAAGGTCACCAAATAACAATTAACAGTCTAAGCAACATCCTGAAAATAACATAAATCTGAAACAAGACAACTCAGAAAGTAATTACGATCTATTAGCATGGATAACTCTCAAAATCTCTGTCTCCCTCATTTGGAAGCTCACCTACTTCTTCTTCTTTAAAGTACTCGTCTTCCACCCAAGGAGTTGCTACTGATCCTGTGCTAGACCTGTACGACAATAACAGGTCGACTGAGCATTGAATACTCAGTGGATATCTAAACTAACCAACCACAGTACAAATATATATCAAATATCCAAATCATGAAAAAATTGTAAAGTCAATAGCAGTTTAATATAACATGAATATAATCAGAGTTCGGAAACATGTGAACATCATGACTTAACTTGACTCGTGTACTTGTGTGACTCTTGAACTTGTGACTCTTGGACTTGTAACTCTTGAACTTGTACCATGAATGCAATGCATTCTTGTTTTTCCATAAAAATAGTTAATGAGGTCTATGTATTTAGATTCATGAAGGTGCATCGACAGAAGTGTAAGTCCATTAGAGCTCTTAGATCCCAAATGTCTATGATAATTATCCAGGACTTGAAATCTTATCCATGGAGAGCATCAACGAATACCAGAGCTACTTGATTTTCAGGGTCTTTGTAAAACAGTGCAGTGTCCTTATCCTTATACTTATATTTCAGTGTCCTTGTACTTGTATTTCAGTGTTCAGAGTCCTTGTACTTATCCTTGTACTTGTTCTTGTCCTTATATTTTAGTATCCAGTGTCCATGCAATGTTCGTGTTCATGCTTGTGTACTAGTGATACTTGTAACTATTACACATGGGCACTTGTACTTGAGTGTTGTGATTAACATCCGACTTTAGTTATCACTTAGATTCCGTCTTCTGTCAAGAAACTCCGCTAAGTTATATCCAATTTTTAGAGAATTCCCGACACGAAGGACTTCCTCTAAGAATTGGTCTACCCGAATATCAATCACCATGCAACTTGAGTAAACATAATTTATCAAAACATACTTCATACCTTGGCAAAATCATGCTAACATTTCTAACATCACTTCTAAGCATAATTCATCATAGCGTATCTTATTATACTTATACAAGCCTTTCAATATCATCACTTTCCATACTTAGTGATCTTAGGCATTTCAACAAAAACACATATAATGCATTAATTATGTATACAATGCCCTTCTCATTTTCACATTCCAAAACCATATCACTACTCATTCATAAACCACATTCATCTCTTCCAAACCTCACACCAATCCATATATTCATCCATTCTCTATTTTAGCCTATCCACCATTATTTTCATTCATTCATAATCCATAAACATAATTCATAATTCAATTTAAGCTTCTAAAATACAAATCCATCCATATCCTTACTTATCATGCAAATCCAACACTAATCCATCATTTATCATACTTATTCAATAATCATAATAATTCAAGAGCTAACTTAGAGAGGATATTGACTTAAATTCCTATTTTCATTCTTAAATTCATGCATATTCATGTAGATCTCTTGATAATCCATACATATTGTAGTTTAAGCTTACAAAACACCTAAATGAGTTGAGTTAGAAGAGATATCGACCTTAGGGATCCTTCCCTTGGATCCAAATTGCTTCCAAGATGATTTGGGGAAGATCTCTAAGCTTTCTCCTCCTTCTAAGAGCAATCTCCACCTTCATCAAGCACAACCCTCTTAGAAACCCTAGGTTTTCTTTCCCCTTTTGTCAAATTAGGTTAAAAATAGGTAGAATACTCTAAAACCTCAAAATAGGATCTCTATTTATAGCCCCAATGGTTAAAAAACCTAAAATCCGCGTCTTAAATGAAGCAGGGTCGTGTTATGACGATCGATCGTGAATTTGGACAATCGATCGTCTAAATTTCTGAGGCTAAATCAACTTTCTGGGCTCTGTACGATCGATCGTCGGTTTGTGACGATCAATAAAGCTGACTGATCTGGAATTTCAGCAAATAAAACATCATAAATCCTACCTTTGACTTAGCTTAGACTCAAAATATGGACAAACATTAAACATGAACCTTAAAGTGGGTTTCAATACCTTTCTAATGGTTTAAGAATCACTCGATTTCGATAAAAGGTGAAAAAACTAGAGCTTCCTAAAGTTGAGGGATGTTAAGACATTCCTCTAGATCTTTGGTTTATTTTAATACTCCATCTACCTTGATTCGAACCCCTACTCTCATCTCATGACTTAACCCCTATATGTTTTAACCTACCTAGGTGATCATCGAACACACACTAACATGCATGAAAGGTCCCGACTTCTTTATGCCTTGCGCACTAGCACTAACCACATGACTCCCGGAGTTCTACATACATACTTAGGGTGTTTTATACTCTATAATCTTGGATACTTAAAGTACTCGTATCCTCTTGGTTTAGACTCAACATAAACCTGCATCTAGTCATCATTTCACTAAGAAACACCCAAGACTATAAATAGAGGCATTGACCTCTATAAGCACTATTCACTTAACACATAGAGTATGTTTTATACTCTATGTTTGCTTTCCCAAAAACACCTCACACCCCTTGACTCATACACTAAACCCACAAAAAACTCAGGCCATGAGAAAACCCTCAAGATAACTAGTTATGCAAGAACACATACATGCAGAAACATTAAAGACTAAAATACCCCTGATAGACTAGGCAATGACATGAAAAAGATTCGGGTCTCTACAGTTTCCTTAATGATTATTCTCTTAATCCAATTAGGATTAATATTAAAAGAAACTTAATTTATCCATTAGTAACTAATCTTATCCTTATCTAATAAGAAATCTTGAATTAGTAACTAACTAATGAAATCTTTAACAATTATGGAATCTTTAATTAGTAACTAACAAACTAACCTTATCCTTATCCTTATCTAATAAGGAGTTTGTTATTTAGAAACTAATTAAACAAGATCCTCATCATGAAGTGGGTGTCCCACTCTAGATGGGCCCCACTTCCACACGCCCCTTAGGGTTTCCAAAACCCCTTAGGTTATCCTTTGATCTTTTATCAAAATTCCTAATAGGTCCTACCCATTTGGTTTATCACATCCAATGTGATTTTACCTTTTAGAGCTTCACTATACCATATAGTGATTACTTAGAGAAATTAATTAATTAAATTAAAAGCTTTAAAAATGTCCTAATGTGTGAGATCTAAAGGGATCTCCTATTTCTGGTTGTGGGACTAAGTGCTTAACCTTTTGGTTGAAACATTGTTGCTAGGAAACACTTTCTTAAAACTCCATTAGGATCATAGAATTTTATCTATGTCCCTAGACTTCCACCAATCACAATAATGTCCATTAACATAATGTGACTAACCTCCAAAAATTAGAGAATTGCTTGTAAGTACCATCTTACAATATATTTACAAATAAATCATTCCACATTCCGATATCACTTGTAAGCTTCCGAGATTGGAACAAGTTCACTGTCTAGTCTCTAGCTTATGAATAGAACCCTTTCTCATGAATAATTTTTCATTGAACTAAACTTTCAAAATACTTTTGAAGAAATATTAGAAAATAATTGACATATATATATTTATATATACTTTTCCATATTGAAAATATCAACTTCGATAAAGACCATTTTACCAAAAAAGCACCAGTACTGGATTTAACAATTCAGTTCAACAAGTATCACTTTGATATCATTATCTCTAATTAAGGAGTTGTGGATTCCTTATTGAGTGTTTACATACTTCTCCAAACATTGTGTACATGACCCAACGTACTCGGAATTAGTCCTGTGAATTGGACCTTGCCGATTGGCACATCAAAGCCATATGGACAGATGTTTGAGAAGATGTTAATCTCTCAGGTCTAAAGACAATTTGTCGAATAGATGACCCTAATACAATCTGACAGTGTATTCCATAGGGTATCCACTAGTGACCCCGTTCAGTATTATGTACTTGCTATATATACTCACATGTTAGTCAAGAGTTAACACTCTCTGTGAATGAGATTCATCACAATATCTTATAGAACTACACATGTGCAAGCCATGATGAAGTACGGTGCCTAACCAGTACTCTAGAAGCTTCGAACAATATTAGATTTACAAGGAACTGGAAAATTATATCTCCTCGCAACCTTTGCATGATTTTCTTACAATGTTACCTATGGAACTTTATGTCATAATCAAATGAGACGGTAATTAATATAAATACCCTTTATTGTTGGTTGTGTGAATATGATGCTTGTCTAATCAACATTGAAAAGTCTCTTATTGGCTTTCGAGGACATATATGTCCAACACAGAGTATTGATACAATTGAGAGACGTGCGAAGAGACACAACTAACCCTTTATATATGCATTTTATCACGACCCTTGATCCATATCCTCACGTGCATCCCTAGCTAGGGTCTATCATTACGTGTCAAATTAATATTGACTGTGGTGGAACATTGTTTTTGTCTTGATGAAGCTGATTGTCTTTAGCACATGTGGCCATGGTGACTGTAAGGTTGACGAATAGTGGTTGGTGCGCCACAACGTACATTAGCGGGATGAGGGTCGGGAGTATATTGGAGGCTGCTATGATACAAGCATCCCCTTTTTTTTTTTTTTTTTTTTTTTGGGTAAACTCAATCATACCACAAGGCTGCTATGATACAAGCATCCCTTTTTATTTTTTAGTAAACTCAATCATACCACAAGGCTGCTATGATCCAAGCATCCTTTCGATCCATGAGTATTCTCTTTTATTTTTTCCCTCGTGGTGAATGGTTATTGTCATCGCCATTACTTATAATGGACGCAAGGAAGCTTGGAGCAAGATCTTTTGAATTAGAATTAGTTATAGGGACCTTCTGATAAACTACAAGTGGCTAATTTTTTTTTTTGGTCGGAAGATATCATTTACCTACATTAGTATAGGGTTAGTGGTTAGCATTGGGTTTTAGATTTTGGAGGATTTTGTAGACTTCAAACTCTATCTATGTCATGGATGTACTGTATATGCATGAGAGATACCTAATTGGAGCATGGTGTAATTTGAGGAGAAGATGGTGTACTTTGTTGAGATAATATTTAAAGTTTTGTTTTTCTTATTATTACTGTCTACACATATAATCAATCATTCTTAAAATATACAACTCCAAAACATTGGCATCTTGACTACCTTTGAGTTTGCTGAATGCACTGGTATGGTATGTCTGTGGTACACCTTGCCCACCTCCTACACTTTTTTCATAATTTTTTTTGTCATATTAATTTTATCCTCTCCCGCGCATCGCACGGGGTCTCTGCTAGTATGTATGTATATATATATATATATATATATATATATATATATATATATATATATATATATATATACTACTATAATATAAAGAAATAAGATTTTTCTCTTTGTTCTCCAAACTTCAATCCCTCAAATCTCATAAGTTCTATTTTAGAGATGACATGTAGCTTTTCTCGTTAATCTCCACTGTTCAAATTTGGGATCTACTATTTAATCCTAGAGCCCTCTCTATCTCCACTATTATAGGCTCTTCACTAAAAAGAAAATATAACTTTCTTTTTAACCATCAAAATCAATAGATGAAGGACACGTGTAAGAATAAAAGGAGGTACACATCCCTGTCTCCCGAATTTATGAAGGTGGAAAGAAAATAAGAGACTAATAGGATAGAAACGGTATGTCACGTTCCATGTGGCTCACACTTCTAACCATGCAACACTCTTCCTTAACAACAATAGAAAAATGCTTAACTTACCGGCTCTTCCCTTATGTAACCAAATGGCCGGTCCTCATTAGCACACACGCCTCAATATTTAACACTCAACAATTGTGATTGATATTAACTCAAATTCAAAAAATATCTTAATTTTAGTTTAATTAAGCTTAACCAAGTTTAAAGAGGTGTTAAAAAAACACGAAGATACAACTGTAAGTTAAGCAGTGTACTCGGGTCCACTAATGACTGCTCATCACTATTGGCACACACTTCTCAAATCCCTCTAAAGCTACCGCATGTCCAACCATGCTCGACTTTAATTAAGTATAATTTCTTAAGTTTACTAGGTTTCTTAATCAACTCCAAAAAAAACCTCTATGTTACTTAATGAGTGACTGCGAGGTCCCCTTCCTAGCTAACCAGTGTCCTCCAATCTCTTTTAACCCATTTTTAATTATGATTAAACTTAATTAAATTATTATATATATATATATTTACTAAAAGCCAAGGTTGGATGGATGAATCCTAAGGGTAAGTAAGTTTTACCCACAGTTAATAGGTGTAAAAATGAAGAGGGCGAACCAATGAGATCATATTTCACCAAAAAAAAAAACCAATGAGATCGTACGGTCACCTTCCAAGCGAATTCGGATGGGCAACAACGCTTGCTGTTGTGCTATTACCCATATGTGTCTAGCAAAATGGGCCCTATATCCATCATTTGGTGATCCCCATGTGAAAAGTAAGTGGCCCCCATTTTATAAGACACATATGGGCATCAGTGCAACAGCAAGCGCTGTTGCCCATCCGAACTCCCTTCCAAGCTGACCGCGTGGTCCCTTTCCCATTTCCTAGACTCCACTTGCAAATGGAGGAGATGACTCACCTACCGCTTGAGACCATGAAAAGCAATTATCCTCAATTGATACTTCACATCAAAAGCATGGCCCACCAGCAAATCGAGCAAGCCATAGATACGAATGCACAGTTTGGATCATTGGGATATGGCCAGCAGTATGATTCGGTGATGGTGATGGTGATGGTGATGGTTGATCGAGCAACGGGAGTGGTTAGGATGAGGAGGCTACATTTGAATGCTATGCAACCCATTGTAGCAGATATTTTCTCAAGTCAATAATATTCTGGCAGCTTGGGGGAGGAATATACCAGGAACGTGATTCATTTGAAGTGTAAACGCTACTTTATGTTTATTATATTCTAAAGAAGTGAGGACTTGATACGACCGAGATGACCAGGACGGGCTGCTCTGAAAACACCTTTAAAGAAAACAACAATTCTTTTTCCAAACCCACGAGACTTGGACCCTTTGAGTGGGGACCTCTTTATGGGCAAGTAGGCTACGGCTCAAGCCATAATCAAGCTATAGCTTCGCCTAGGATCGGTATATTTTAAAGTAGCTGTTAAGACTACTACTGACTACAATAACATTTGTCTAGTGGTGTCTAGTGGTCCTAATATTAAACATTAGACCATCTCAACTATTTTTGGCTTGTGATGAATGACAAGTTTTTTAGTCATATTTTTCTAGAAAATACTTCTTGATGCTATCTATCTTTGATGAAATAGTCATATCTTTGGTGATAGAATGTCTTGTATGGATGTACTGTAGATCTCTAGTGCCAGTTTTCCCTCGATTATTGTTTGATTGTGCGTTGTTTTGGTATTCGTGACAAAAGAGGGAAAAATATTGAAGTACTCCATGGTTTTATATTGATTTTGTTCCACCTGTGTTCCACTTTATTTTGACTTTGTAGTTCTCATGCTTCACTTGGTTGTGTGTTTTAGCATGTGCAGGTGTTCAGTTCAAGTTGACATAAAAAGATCAAGAATTTGGATGTATATGGTTTGTGCAGGTGTTCAGATTAAGTTGACATAAAAAGACCAAGAATTTGGATGTATATGGTTGTGTTGATTTTTTTGTCAAAAATGTAATTCTGAGTCATGTAATTGATTAACTCTCCATGTTTGGGAGTTTGTATCGAGTCATGTACTTCAGTTTGTATTTCGTTATGGAATTGCCAAAGGAGGAGATTGTAAGGTCATAAATTGTATTGTCTTAATTCCGATGTCAAAATGGTGTCAATGTTAGTGTAGTGTCGTTGTTCCTCTGGTTGATGAAGTTCGGTGAAGATGAAGCTCCAAAGACTCAAGTAAAGTACATTCGAGCTTCAAGCTTCGCTCATACTCTTAGGATAGTAAGTGCCCTAGATACTTAGTGGTTACCTTAGGTGAAATTGACTTAGTAAACTTTAATCATATACCCTAGGTGATTAGAAATTGACCCAAGTAATTTTAATACCATTTGTATAGTCTTTATGGAAGATTGGATGAAGTGGTAGAGGTTTCAGTGCAAATTATATAAATTTAGCACAGGCCGTTTGAATGCCCAAGAACGGCCTGCTAGCCGTTTGAACGGGTATGTGTAATGCAAATTCCAGTAGCTACTTTGGCGGCCTGTTTTTGTCCAAATCAATCCAATCTCAGAACCGTTCGAACACCCCTCATGGTCGTTTGAAGGAATCTCGTATTTTCTGTTTCTAAAATTATCTGAACTCTATTTTAGCAAGTGCTATTATCTTAGCTATTTAATTGGTGACCCCTTAGCTTGTTTTAAGGAAGTTGAGAGAGTTTTCAAAGACTACTTTGAAGATTTTAGGGTTCTTAAATCCCAACTTGGTGGATACCCTTAGTTCTCATCTCTCAAGCTCTAGTTAATGCAAGATTGAATTGTTTTATTTTGGATCTCCACTGTTATTGAGATCCCACTGGAGCTATTCTATATCTTCGAATTAGCTTGTAAACTCTGTGTGAGTGTTGGTTGGCGTTGCCAAAGTCGTCGAGGACGGAGATCAATCTTTAGAGTTTGTGGTTGGAAACTTTGAGAAGAGTTAGCCGGTGAGGAACCGGAGCTGCTGTTGCAGGGATTGAATGAAGAGTTCGTGGTCTAAAAGACGGAGAATCTTTACCGAGGAACAGTGTTTGGTGTCCGGTTGGGTAAGATTTGAGTCTTGTGTTTGATAATTATTCTCTTAGTGGATTTTGTATTGGACTAGGTCCCGTGGTTTTTCTCGGAAGGGTTTTCCATGTAAAAAATCTTGTGTGTGATGGATTGCTTGTCTTCTATACTTTTCGCATTTGTTTGCTTTGTTTGCCATAACTCGGATTGATAGCTCGATAAAATTAAAATTGGAAGACATTGCAAGGAAGACTTATTCACCTCTCCATCTAGGTCAAATGAATCATTGAATAAAGATATTTCAAAAAGTTTAACCTAAGGTTAAATTTTTTATAAAAAAAATTCTAAGAATTAATGTTAGATTGTTGAACCCTAAGGGTTAGTGAATATTAACCATGGTTAATAAAGGTTAAAGGGACACGTGTTAACTTGTGAGGTCAATCACAATTGACTGTGATTCAATCTCAATTTGAGCTTGATAACTATTTAGTGGTGATACGGAAGAATTACATGTTATTATCACCCAACCACTTGTTTCAAATTTTTTCTCTTTAAGCTCAACAAATGTTCTTATATTGATGGAGCTCTTCAACCCTGCTATTGAGGGTACGTGTTGCACCCCAAAATACCCCATAAGAGTTAAGGGATACTTTAGGAGTGACTATGTGTACCTGTCAAACCATCCTGAAGTAAACATGGCTAACACAATACAATAAAGATAATAATCAGAGCGCGGAAGCTAAACATAAATGCGGAAGTATGAACTAACTTTTTCTTTCCTTTTAAAGTTCCGAAGTAGTATTCCAAGTTAACATATACACAACACACATCCAATTCTAAGGTGGACAGGCCCACCTATCAAAATATCAAAATACATAAAAGACCCTCTAGTACTCTCCCCTCAACAGTAGTCGAGGTATGGCCATACGTCAAGGTCTCGGTCTGCCTGAGACTGTAGTGGAATAGACGGCTCTCTCTCTTCTATGTACTCTTCCTCGACCCAAGGCTCCGAGTCGAGGGCTCCCTCAGTACCTGCCGACATGAAAGTACGGTTGAGCATGGAATACTCAGCGAGTACAAGCTACTAGCTAACCATAACAATTAATAAAACACAACAACAGTAATACAATACAAAGCAGTAATAGGAACATCACAAAAGAACAATATTAAACATGGTACGATACAATCATTTTGACGTGCGTGCATGAATGCGAAAACCCGATAAAACTCAAGCTTGGAAATCCGTTTCATGTCTCGGTATGGCTTGAGGAAATCATGTATGCGTGCATGCATGAATACCTTGTCATCATCTTATAAACTTGCATCTTGTAACTTGTGAGCCAGAGGTTAGCACCCGAGTCTCCCTGGGCTGCCAACCTTCTTGATATATGGTTTTCTTGTGAGCCAGAGGCTAGTACCCGAATGTCCCTGGGCTACCAACCTCCTTGACATGTAGTAATTTTAGTTTTCTTGTGAGCCAGAGGCTAGTACCCGAATGTCCCTGAGCTACCAACCTCTTTGACAATACGTGAATTTTAGTTACTTGTTTAGTTTTCTTGTGAGCCAGAGGCTAGTACCCGAATGTCCTGGGCTACCCACTTCCTTGACATGTAGTGTTTTGGGGTTTTCTTGTTGATTATTATATGCATATGCTCTTGAAATCTCGGTCCATGCATACATGCGTGCTCGTGTTCATGGCAATGGTGACAGTCATAGGAAAGCGGATAACAAGAGAGATATGACATCACAATTCAATTCATAGTATAAGCATAGGTAAACTTGAGTAATCTACATGGCATTTGATCAATTCATCATTCATAAGAACACATGCCTAAGAGCTACTTCCATTTTCTTCATTTAAGTCATTTATTCATAGTTTAGGCATTTTGTCAAACACAAGACCTACAATGTTCCTTAATAGTTCATCTTCTTCTTTTTAGTGCATGTTTTCCATCCAACCATAAAGGGATCATTATTGGTAAAATGCCCATCCTCCATGTTCCATTACACACACCACACATATCATACATCATACATTCGGCATCCCATCGCCTCAATCAACACCCCACACACATCCATACCATTTTTCTTATCTTATTTAGATTTATTGGAGATCTTACATTTCATAGGGAAAGAAAACATAATAGCAAGAATCACATTTCACAATAGAAAACCTAGATTATTGCTAGGGGAAGTTAGTAGGGTGTACTAACCTTGAATCAAGGCTTGACATTGAAGAAGCCTTGAAATAGAACCCCAAATGGTAGGGAAGAACCCTTGCTTGAAGAGGGCTTGAGTGGAGGAAGAAAGCCCCTTGAAATTACCGTGGAAAATGCTGCCCTTGCTTGAGGCTTGGCTTGGAAGGAGAACCAACTTTGTGAAGATTTCTTGGATGTTCAAACCCTTGATCTCTTCACCAAGGATGCCCTAGGAGAAAATCCTCTTCTTCTCTCTCCCTCTCTCTCAAAATATTCTAAGTATAGTGAATGAAGCCCTAAAGGCTCGGGCAAGCCTTATAAGAAAGGGTTTAACCCCCAAAAGACGAAATAGCCCTTACTGAAATTTCTGCAAAAACGTGAAGATCGAGCGATCGGTGGTTATGACCGATCGATCGGTTGCCTACCGAGCGATCGGTGTTATTGACCAAACGACCGGCCAAAAACATGCTCTCTGAAAAATTTCCCTATACAAAAACGTTGACCAGTCGATAGCCTCCGATCGATTGGTTTTGGACCGATCGATCGCTACTCAAGACTGAGCGATCGGTTGTTCTGCAATTCTGCTGCTGAGTTCACTTTTCACCTATTCTTACTACTTGAACCTTTTCCTCTTCTATTCTAATCTCTCCTAAACTTTCCTAGTACATTTTCGAGACTTATAGACATTTTTAAATAATTTATTTAATTAATTATAGCATTCTTGCAAAGATTCTCAAAGACTTCAAATTCTCATTTCATGAATTCTTTTGAGATTACATATGTCTCATGCCTTGACACACATCCAAGGGCATATACAAAAGTTCCGGGGTTCTACATCCTTCCCCCCTTATAAGAAATTTCTTCCTCGAAATTTGAACGATATGTGCATTACAATTCAAAAAAAATTACAAGTCATAAAAATTCATCCAAACAACTCGGGGTACTTTGCTTTGACTTCGGCCTCACGTTCTCATGTAGCCTCTTCTCGAGTGTGATGTTGCCATTGCATGAGAACTAGCAGTATAGTCTTGTTGCGAAGTACTTGATCTCTTCGATCCAATATGTGGACTGGCTTCTCAACCAAAGTGAGATCCTCTTGAATCACAACTGGGTCAAGTTAGATGACATGAGAAGGGTCCGGAATATACTTCCGAAGGATGGAGATGTGAAACACATTGTGGACCACTGCCATATGAGCGAGCAAACCAACATGGTAAGCCACCTCACCGACTCTTGTCATGATCTTGAACGGACCAACATATCTCGGACTGAGCTTGCCTCTCTTTCTGAATCTCATAACACCCTTGGTTGGTGAAACCCGAACAAATACAAAATCCCCAACTCGAAACTCATGGTCCCACCTACGGGTGTCGGCATAGCTTTTCTGTCGATCTTGTGTGGTCTTCAATCTCTCCCGGATAAGCTTGACCCTATCCGCAGTTTGTTCAATTAATTCGGGGCCCAACACCTTCCTTTCCTCAACATCATCCCAATACAACGGAGATCTACAACTCCTTCCATACAAAGCCTCAAAAGGTGCTGTAAGCACCCCAATTTTGCACCCTTTTAACACCGTTAACACCTTCAAATCTTCTCAAAAACTCTTTCAAAAACCCTCTTTCAAAACCCTCTTTCCAGGTGTTTTGATTTTCAAAAATGACCAAAGTACCCCTAGGGTAAAAAATTACCAAAATACCCTTGAAAAAATGCTAAAAAATTGTCATTGGGTTCAAAATGATTTTACAAATTTTTTGATGAATTTTGGCTATTTTTGGGATTAAATCGGATCTTAAAATGGGAAAATGACCAAAATGCCCCTAAGGTGCAAAATGACAAAAATACCCCTGAAAAATACTTCAAAACTCACTTTTTATCTAAAAATATTTTTCTTAGATTTATCAGTTAAATTTCGGCTGTTTCCGGGCTCAAATCAGGCTTCAAATACATAATATAGCTCAAAATCACTTTTTAAAGCTTTATTTTGGTCGTTTATACCAAAAACGACCAGCCTTTTTTAGGCAGGTTTTGGCTGGTCGTTTTTGGCAAAAACGACCAAATTTTTTTTGGTTTTTTTTGGTTTGTCGTTTATGTCATAAACGACCAAATTAATATCCGGTTATTTTGGTCTTTTCCCCCCGCAAACCGACTTACTTTCCGTCATCGCCGACCTTTTGCCTTGGTCGTTTTTCACAAAAACGACCAAAGCGAAATTTTTTCAAAAAAAGATAGTCCCACATCGAAAATTTTGGTTTTTTCTCTTTTTTTCATCCCCTATAAAAGCCCAACCCCTTTCCTCAAAATCTCACCAATTCACTCACCCTTTCCTTGGTTTTTTAAAGTCCTATGACTTAGAAAAACCCTTGGAAAATCATTTCCCGGGTGTTCAAAGTTCTAAGTTCTTTTTCTTTTCTTTTGGAGCATCCCCTCTTTGTCCGAAAGTTCACCGTACTTTCGGGAAGGTAATCTCTCTATCCCTAATCTCGCTTTCAATTTTTTAAGATTAATTACTTAAATTATGTTTTGTCTTTAAATTTTACTTTTAGACTGCTAAAAGCCCCGCTTAGTCGAGCCTCTGCCCAAATCCCGGTTCAACACTAGCCCCGCCTAGTCGAATCCCTGTCCAGTTTACTTAAACCCGGCTTAACCTGTCAAACCGCTGTCCAGTTTAATTAAACCCGGCTTACCCTGTTGAACCTCTGTCCGAACTTCGGTTCAAACATACC
This sequence comes from Tetracentron sinense, assembly GCA_015143295.1. Taxonomy (NCBI): domain Eukaryota; kingdom Viridiplantae; phylum Streptophyta; class Magnoliopsida; order Trochodendrales; family Trochodendraceae; genus Tetracentron; species Tetracentron sinense. Next base: position 31,938,315 of record CM026571.1, read on the forward strand.
ATACCTTGTCAAAACCCTGTCCGAATCTCGGTTCAAACCTTGATTCAAAACTCACCTACCTAAACCCTAATTACCCCTAGGTAAACCATAGTTGACTCCAGTTACCCTACCTAAACCCCAATTAGCCTACCTAAACCCTACCTAAACCCCAGTTACCTTACCTAAACCCTAGTTACCCCTAGGTAAACCCTAGTGACCTCTAGTTAAACCTTACCTAAACCCTAGGTCAAGCCTTACCCACCTAGTCGAACTTTTGTCCAAAAACCTCGCTTTAAACCCTGTTTCAAATCCCATCAAACCCTAAACCCAAGAGGCTCCTTGACATGAGCTAAAACTGTCCAAGTGCTCCTTGACATGAGCCAAAACTGTCCAAACACTCCTCAGCACGAGCTTAAAAGGCCACCTCGCTCCTCTAACAGGAGCAAAAACCCCCGAACCATTTGAAAACATCCTAACATCCAAAGGTCAACCTCAGCTTGTCCAACACCCACAATCCAAATCAAACCATCAACTACCCATCTGGAACTACATGTGGCTTGATTCCACTGACTGTGGATACGTAGGCAACCCTGATCGGGTTCAGCTCACCTAGGATAGAACCCCTATCCTGTCCCAGCTTACATTAACATGTACATTATTGTTTGTACAATATTTGTCAAACATATAGATGAAATACAAGCTTCTCTTATGGTTTCCCCACTTTAATTCAGACTTAAGGAGTAGGTAACCATCTCCGGATGAGAGTTTAGGGGTGCCTAACACCTTCCCCTGACTCAAATGAACCCTTACCTTGAATTCTATTTCCAGACCAAAGCCTTATCCAATCTTTTAAGGGACCCTATTTTCCCTCACAATCTAAATAGGTGGCGACTCTCTTTTCAACATTTTTAACACTATTCCTCCTCGGGTTCAATCCTGATCGGGAGTGGGGGGTTAAAATCCCGGATATACAGCTTGGCGACTCTGCTGGGGACTCTGGTTTCGCAGACCAGTATTCAAGCCAAAACCTAAGTCTGAACTGAACAAGGGAAACCATATCAGAAACTTTTAATTACATCTATAAGTTGCTAATTTTACTAATCTGTACATATACTGACTCATTTTGTTGCCATTCATTGAATCTTGGACATTTGTTTGCCAACTTAGCAACATGCCTAGGATTCCATATTTTTTTATTCATTGCTTGATTTTGATTATTGTATTCATATACATTCATATTCAATGCATACCAGAATAAGGACCCTCTCACCTATCTAGTTGGATCCGGTAAGCTTACAATCGAGGGATGGTTATCCCCGATGCTGGAGCCCAAAGATCTGTGGAAAGCACTGGTTGTAGACCTAGAGATGGTTATCTCCGGTTAACGCAACTGGTCTTTCCCGCTTGCACCAATCGTCCCTTTTTAGGTATATTCTATACCGAAGAGTCGTATATACGGTCAAGTGCTCATCAACCTTTAGACAAAAACCTTGCATACACCAGCATAAGCATATAGACTATAGGTTTTGTTTGGGTATAAACCAAGAACACCTGTCACGAGGGACTACCTTATCCCTATTCTGTTACTGGTTTAAGCTACTCCTGCATCATTTGTTCAGGTATAGGGATAATCTTATCCCTATACTTAACCATTTTTGGAGCTTGTGTGAGCCTTGATTGCTAGATAGGTTTAACCCTAATCCATTCTTTAGTTAGCTCAATCATGTGAGGTTTAAAAGCCTAGATCTAAAGAGAATCATATGGAGAATCCATTGATTCATTTCGATCTTGACCCATTGGGCTCTGGCTTCCTACAACCCAGATAAGTGAAATGGATCTCTGCCCATTCACCTCATTGGATCACACGTTGAGCTGACTCATCCATTTTCTGAGTATACTTGCTCAGTTCATTTGTGCATATCACCACATTCAACATGCTAACAACTGAAGTTTTGTGCATTAGACATCCATCATTCTTTGCACATATCTATATTCATGACCAGACAAAGGGCAACGTCCCATGTCAAAACGTCATCCATCAAATCATATGTGTGTCGCATCACTACTTTCATCATTGTCTTAACTCAGTCCGCCTTTAGCATCTCCACCTTCATTTGACTCATCTGTACATACGTCTTATTACCACCCAGTTTATAGCACCCTGAGCGGTACTAAACTATCTGCCCTCTTCGAGATGACTCCTGTAAGCACGAGATTAACTGATTGAGAACAGCAAGTTGTCGAAGGTGTGGAAACCGACCCTGACAGCCCAGTATCACCTCAACATGTACTGCAGCAAATCCCTGATTTAGAGGCGAGGGTACTTGGAACTGAACAAGGCATCCTAGAGTTGAAAAACATCATGCAGGATATCTTGAATGCCATGAATAGGAAGCAACCGTCCTCCTCTTCTATCCCGATCGCCGAACCACTAGCCTTGAACCGATCAAACCCATCATCTTGCAACCCACCACCTCCAAATCCACCCTCTCACAACCTATCACCTTCAAATCCACCTTCTCACAACCCACCACCTCCAAATCCACCATCTCATAACTCATCACCTTCAAACCGGCCATCTCACAATCCACTACCGTTGAACCAACCATCCTCCAACATCCCGCCACCACGCACTGACCTGTATGAGGAGGAGGAGGCAAGGATTGCCCAGAATACAGAACAGCCAGGCATATCAACCAGCTCAGCCCATACTCCAGACTTCTACAAGGACAGGATTGAAAGGTTAGAACAATTGGTGAAGAGGGCCCAGGGGTCCTACAACTTAACATCTACTGACTTCCGAGATATGTGTCTGCATCCGGGGATTCAATTGCCTCGAGACTTCAAAATGCCCGAATTTGAGAAATACAACGGAAAAGGATGCCCGGAGACACACCTGAAAGTCTACTGCGGAGAGTTGTTCCAGCTAGAGCACGGTGACAAGCTGCTGGTACAGCTATTTCAGAGAAGTTTGAAAGGATCAGCCCTACAGTGGTTCACCAAGGTTGACTCAGCCAAGGTCCGCACATGGGAAGGCCTCTGTGAGGCATTTGTCGCTCAATACTCTTACAAAATTGACTTGGTCCCACAGAGAGCAGATCTGGAGAGAATGACTCAGAGAGAGAATGAATCATTTATCGAATATTTTGTTCGATGGAGGGAAAATGCTGGAAAGATGAACATTCCTCTGCCCGAGGATGAGTTGGTGACCACATTCCTCCGCACACTCAAGCATCCATTCAAGACTCTACTAGCAGCCCAGCCTATTTCCAATTTCAGCACTATGGCCAAATGTGGGGCCAGGATTGAGGCTACAATGGGAGATGTGGGAGCAGTTGACATGTTCTCAGGATCCAAGGGGGCGTCATCCTCTAATCGTCCTCAACCACCGCGAAAAGATATACGGAGAAGAGAGGATGAGGTGCAAATGGTGACAGCAATGCCTGTCCATATTCCCCATTTATCCCAGCAACCCCGACAACTCGAGCAGACTCAGCGACAGCTTCCCTTGCAGCATATGACATTTGAACAGAAAAAGAGAAGAGTCTTCACTCCCATGCCATATACCATGACACAACTCCTCCCTTATTTACTGGATAAGAAATTGATCACGCTGAGGGAACCCAAGCCGCCACCAATCACGCTGCCAAGAACATACAGGGCCGACCAGCATTGTGGGTATCATCAAGCCCCGGGGCATTCCACTGATATGTGTTTTGATCTGAAGCACGCAATCCAAGACCTGCTTGAAACGGGAAAGATTCAATTTGAGCCAGGGAACACCGACATCAACCAGGTCCCTCTCCCTAATCATGCAACAGCAGGAAACCGAGGCGCACCAGCCTAAGCAAATCTATAGCCAACTTTGAGCAGTCTCACCAGTTTTTTTGTCTTTTTAGTTTATTCCATAATTTCTCTTTTTGCAAATGGCCATAATGGCCCAAATCGAAGTCTTCCCTGTCAGTTAACATATTAGCCAATGGCCACTTGTCTTTATTTTCTGCATTTGAGTCTGTACATCCTTTCATAGTCTAATGAAATTCTCCACTTTTGTTAAATCTGTCTTGCTTACTACTCCGAGATGCCTATTTTTGGGAACTAAACTAGATTCTAAGCTTATAAAGGACAATTGATCATCAGGTGAGTAGTCTAAAAACTCACGACCCTCTTATGAACTAGAAAGGTACTCTGCTCCCCAAAGATTTCAAGGCGAGCTACCAATCCATCAAAAGAAGAGAAGCAAAGGAGCGACGAAGACCTCCTCGAGCTATCAAGCATTAACACATTTGAATGAGGATAATGCAATGACCACGCATGCTCTTGACCAATCAAAGAAAGGATAGGAGGCCATCCTTGGATAACCCTTAATATCTCCTTCGTACCCATGCAATAACATACGCTAGTTAGCCCTTCGAGCCTAATAGCCTTTCTTTTTAACCCATACACTAGGGCACCCTATGAATCACAAATCAGCATAGCTGAATCCAACCAATCAAAAGCAAAGCTTATTTTGAACTACGGCATGACCTGATTCCACTGATCGTGGATACGTAGGCAACCTAAAAATAGGTTCGGTCACATTATGCCAAATTTTCAGCTATCTCTAAAAAAAAAAAAAAAAAAAAAAAAAAAAGCAAAAATGGCAAATCTCCAAAATGATAAAGAGAAGCCAACTGGTTCCGTCTCTGCATGCAGCAACAAATAAACCTTTTAGGGTGTCCTACCCCCAAAAAAAATAATAATAATAATACTTTGAGCCTCAATCGTTTCTACCCCTACTACATTTCGTCCTAGTAACTAAGCCCTCTTTGATCTTTGAAAGGTCTTGAGCATCAGTGGTCAAAAGCATTAATCTCTACCATTTTACCAGGCAATGACGGGAGAAGACAGATCAGCTTATCAGAAATCGCAGGCTTAGTGAAAACCAGAAATGGCACTAAGGCGCAAAAATTATGCGAGCCCAGCCTTGACATTGTTGTCAGGGACAAAAATGGGAACAAATTAGTCAATTACGCAGGCATGAGTGAAAATCGGAAACGACCTCATTGCGCAAAATAACGTGAACCCAGTCCTGGTGAAACCTATTAAGGTCCAGGGGCAAAAAAGGGAAAATCAAAGTTCAAGCTTTCAGCAACTTACAATCAAGCGCCACTAGTAGCAATCGGCTAATACAGTCAAGCACTATCTTATGCATCTGGCATCTGGCAAGGACATCCAGGAGCAGACTTACCTATCTATTTCAGAAGCTATTAAGCCAGACTTAGTCAATTCCTTTCTAAGACAAAGGAATCCTAGCTAGGCTTCCCATCAACAGGCAATATCGGACATCTTTCAAAATACTTATGTCGATTGCCAGTCTGTCAAGTCATTCTGTCAACCTATCACCAAGACATCGGTTTGTCATGTCAAGTCAGTCAGTCAGAGTCATGTCCTCATGCAAGTCAGCTCAAATTTGGCTAATCCTTTCGGTGGTGCAATCGGATCTCCTGAACTTAAGACTTGTTCAAGCAAATTATCCTACCAGATTATTTCAGTTGGACAAATCCAGGCACAACCTCAATACAGTATTGATACATCGGGCAGAGGGCAGATATCAGATAGAGGCTCAGGGTCGTGCTCCACTCTCTTAATCCTCATACCTCATTCATTTCATTTGCTTGCTTATGGGTATGCCATGTGGCTATCCCTTTTCATGCATTTACATTTTGCTTGCTCATGAGCTAGCCGTGTGGCTATCTCCATTTGTACATATATCGCATTCATTTGCTTGCTTTGCAATCATTCTCAGTGAAGACGGTTGTGTAACCAATCTTCACTAACCTTATATTTTGCTTCTCATGGGTTAGCCGTGTGGCTTTCTCCATTCATACATCTTTCTTGTAAAATGGAGCAACCACGTGGTTGTCTCTATTCATCATACACTCTGCTTGCTTATACACTTGCTCGTGGACTAGCCGTGAAGCTATCTCCACTTATACATCTGCTTGCTTACTTGTGCTGAAGTGATCATGCGATCCCTTCAAAACCTAGCTTCATTCATCTTACTGGCATCTTACCCGGTGGGGCAACCGTGCGGTTGTCAGCACCATGGCATCTTACCCGGTGGGGCAACCGCGCGGTTGTCAGCACCATGGTATCTTACCCGGTGGGGCAGCCGTGCGGTTGTCAGTACCATAGCATAGTACCCGGTGGGGCAACCGCGTGGTTGTCAGCACCATAGCATAGTACCCGGTGGGGCAACCGCGCGGTTGTCTACACCATGGCATAGTACCCAGTGGGACAACCACGCGGTTGTCAGCACTAATTGCATCTTACCCATTTTTTGAAGGAGTAACTGAACGGTTGTCTGATCAACCTTCAGTTGCGGCCTCTCGTGAAGCTGGTTGTGTAACCAACCTTCACTCATTTGCATCTTTCACCACATGTTCACATTTCACCGCACATCACTGCAATACTTGCTCACTCTTAAAGGAGTAACTGACACGGTTGTCTGAACGACCATCAGTTGCGACCTCCTGTGAAACAAGTCTTGCATTCTTCACACACTGTACTGCAATACTTGCTCACTCTTAAAGGAGTAACTTACACGGTTGTCTGATCGGCCATCAGTTACGGCCTCCTGTGAAACAAGTCTTGCATTCTTCACACATTGCACTGCAATACTTGCTCACTCTTAAAGGAGTAACTAACACGGTTGTCTGATCGGCCATCAGTTACGGCATCCTGTGAAACAAGTCTTGCACACTTCACACACTGCACTACAATACTTGCTCACTCTTAAAGGAGTAACTGACACGGTTGTCTGATCGACCATTAGTTGCGGCCTCTTGTGAAGCCCGTCTTGCACACTTCACACACTGCGCTGCAATACTTGCTCACTCTTAAAGGAGTAACTGACACGGTTGTCTGATCGACCATCAGTTGTGGCCTCCTGTGAAACAAGTCTTGTACACTTCACAGCACTGCACTACTTGCTCACGCTTTAAGGAGTAACTGAAACGGTTGTCTGATCGACCATCAGTTGCGGCCTCCTGTGAAGCCAGTTTTGCAACAAGCATTACCCACTTGCATCTCGTCACTTGCATCTCACCCACTTGCATCATGCACCCCTCTATTTGGTCGTGTGATCGATTAGCAGACAGCTTTATACACCATAATCCCCTCTATCCCCAGCAAGTGCCGACTTGGCACAAACACACCCTTCCTTTGTCACCCATCAGTCATCCAACCCTTGGTAAACAGTCTAAGTAGATTTTATCTTTTCCTCTATCTTTTCTCAGGTTTTCTTCACACACGCGTGCAAAATTGAAGCGTTATCAGCCTTTGTCGTTCACGTGCCCACCCTCCGACAAAGCGGGGCAACTGTAAGCACCCCAATTTTGCACCCTTTTAACACCGTTAACACCTTCAAATCTTCTAAAAAACTCTTTCAAAAACCCTCTTTTAAAACCCTCTTTCCAGGTGTTTTGATTTTCAAAAATGACCAAAGTACCCCTAGGGTGAAAAATTACCAAAATACCCTTGAAAAAATGCTAAAAAATTGTCATTGGGTTCAAAATGATTTTACAAATTTTTTGATGAATTTTGGCTATTTTTGGGATTAAATCGGATCTTAAAATGGGAAAATGACCAAAATACCCATAAGGTGCAAAATGACAAAAATACCCCTGAAAAATACTTCAAAACTCACTTTTTATCTAAAAATATTTTTCTTGGATTTATCAGTTAAATTTCGGTTGTTTCCGGGCTCAAATCAGGCTTCAAATACATAATATAGCTCAAAATCACTTTTTAAAGCTTTATTTTGGTCGCTTATACCAAAAACGACCAGCCTTTTTTAGGCAGGTTTTGGCTGGTCGTTTTTGGCAAAAACGATCAAATTTTTTTTGGTTTTTTTTGGTTTGTCATTTATGTCATAAACGACCAAATTAATATCCGGTTATTTTGGTCTTTTCCCCCCGCAAACCGACTTACTTTCCGTCATCGCCGACCTTTTGCCTTGGTTGTTTTTCAAAAAAACGACCAAAGCGAAATTTTTTCAAAAAAAGATAGTCCCACATCGAAAATTTTGGTTTTTTCTCCTTTTTTCATCCCCTATAAAAGCCCAACCCCTTTCCTCAAAATCTCACCAATTCACTCACCCTTTCCTTGGTTTTTTAAAGTCCTATGACTTAGAAAAACCCTTGGAAAATCATTTCCCGGGTGTTCAAAGTTCTAAGTTCTTTTTCTTTTCTTTTGGAGCATCCCCTCTTTGTCCGAAAGTTCACCGTACTTTCGGGAAGGTAATCTCTCTATCCCTAATCTCGCTTTCAATTTTTTAAGCTTTATTATTAATTACTTAAATTATGTTTTGTCTTTAAATTTTACTTTTAGACTGCTAAAAGCCCCGCTTAGTCGAACCTCTGCCCAAATCCCGGTTCAACACTAGCCCCGCCTAGTCGAACCCCTGTCCAGTTTACTTAAACCCGGCTTAACCTGTCAAACCCCTGTCCAGTTTACTTAAACCCGGCTTACCCTGTCGAACCTCTGTCCGAACTTCGGTTCAAACATACCATACCCTGTCAAAACCCTGTCCGAATCTCGGTTCAAACCTTGATTCAAAACTCACCTACCTAAACCCTAATTACCCCTAGGTAAACCCTAGTTGACTCCAGTTACCCTACCTAAACCCTAGTTACCCCTAGGTAAACCCTAGTGACCTCTAGTTAAACCTTACCTAAACCCTAGGTCAAGCCTTACCCACCTAGTCGAACTTTTGTCCAAAAACCTCGCTTTAAACCCTGTTTCAAATCCCATCAAACCCTAAACCCAAGAGGCTCCTTGACATGAGCTAAAACTGTCCAAGTGCTCCTTGACATGAGCCAAAACTGTCCAAACGCTCCTCAGCACGAGCTTAAAAGGCCACCTCGCTCCTCTAACAGGAGCAAAAACCCCCGAACCATTCGAAAACATCCTAACATCCAAAGGTCAACCTCAGCTTGTCCAACACCCACAATCCAAATCAAACCATGAACTACCTATCTGGAACTACGTGTGGCTTGATTCCACTGACTGTGGATACGTAGGCAACCCTGATCGGGTTCAGCTCACCTAGGATAGAACCCCTATCCTGTCCCAGCTTACATTAACATGTACATTACTGTTTGTACAATATTTGTCAAACATATAGATGAAATACAAGCTTCTCTTATAGTTTCCCCACTTTAATTCAGACTTAAGGAGTAGGTAACCATCTCCGGATGGGAGTTTAGGGGTGCCTAACACCATCCCCTGACTCAAATGAACCCTTACCTTGAACTCTATTTCCAGACCAAAGCCTTATCCAATCTTTTAAGGGACCCTATTTTCCCTCACAATCTAAATAGGTGGCGACTCTCTTTTCAACATTTTTAACACTATTCCTCCTTGGGTTCAATCCTGATCGGGAGTGGGGGGTTAAAATCCCGGGTCTACAGGTGCCATCTGTATGCTTGCCTGATAACTGTTATTGTAGGTGAATTCCACCAAAGGTACGTGATCTTCCCAACTTCCTCTAAAATCTAGCATACAAGCTCGGAGCATGTCTTCTATCACCTGATTCACCCTCTCGGTTTGCCCATCCGTCTGTGGATGGAAAGCTGTGCTAAAGTCTAACCGGGAACTCATTGCACCTTGAAAACTTTTTCAAAACCTGGACATGAATCTCGGGTCCCGATCCGACACAATGCTCACTGGCAACCCATGCAACCGGACTATCTCTTTGATATAAAATGCGGCCAACTGATTTGAATTGAAAGTAGTCCGGTACGATAAGAAATGGGCGGACTTCGTGAATCTGTCAACAACAACCTGTATAGCATCGGTCTTTCTAACCGTCTTTGGCAACCCCACAATGTTGTCCATAGATATGTGCTCCCATTTCCACTCAGGAATAGGGAGAGACTGTAAAAGTCCAGTAGGTCTCTTGTGTTTGGCTTTGACTTGTTGGCACACCAAGCATTTAGACACATACTCCGCTATTCTGTTTTCATGTTCTACCACCAAAAGCGTTTTTTCAAGTCCCTATACATTTTGGTACCTCCGGGGTGAACGGTGTACTTGGACCGGTGAGCCTTGTATAAGATTTCTCGTTTAAGCTTTTCATCGGCTGGGACACATACTCTTCCCTTGAAAGTGATAATTCCATCTTCCCTCGCCGTAAAATCCTTGCTACCACTATTAACTGACTTGTCTCGGTAAGAAAGTAACTCGGCATCCATTCCTTGCAACTCTTTGATCATGCCCAGGATATATGGCCTAACTGTGATGTTAGCCATTACCGGCCCAAAGGTAGGGAGACTAAAACTGATGTCGAGGTTGGATGCATCCTCTAGTAACCTCCACTCCTTCAGCATCATATGCGCCAAAAGTCTAGTAGGCTTCCTGCTAAGAGCATCGGCTACAACATTCGCTTTGCCCGGATGGTATTGAATGGAGCACTCGTAGTCTTTCAAAAATTCTACCCATCTTCATTGCCACAGGTTTAGCTCATTCTGGGAAAACAAATACTTAAGACTTTTATGATCTATGAATACCTCAAATTGTTCCCCATAAAGATAATGTCGTCAAATCTTCAATGCAAACACAACCGCAGCAAGCTCCAAGTCGTGAGTGAGGTAATTCTTTTCATACTCCTTTAATTGCCTCGATGTATAGGCAATGACTTTCTTGTGCTGTATAAGGACACACCCAAGTCCGATGTGCGAAGCATCGTTATACACCTCATAACCACCATGTCCGGATAGCACTGTAAGGACGGGGGCCGTGGTGAGGCGTTTCTTCAATTCCTGGAAGCTCACTTCACATTTGTCACTCCAAATAAACTTGACATTTTTCCTCGTCAGGTGAGTGAGAGGTGCAGCCAAACTGGAGAATCCCTCCACGAATATCCGATAATAGCCTATTAATCTGAGGAAACTACGTATCTGCGTGACGCTCTGGGGCCTCTCCCAACTCATGACTGCCTCAACCTTGGCTGGGTCTAAAGAAATGCCCTCGGCCGACACTACGTGGCCTAAGAATGCCACCTTCTCTAGCCAAAACTCACACTTACTTAACTTGGCATATAGCCTATGCTCTCTCAACATCTCCAGAGCAAGGCGGAGATCTCGTGCATGATCTTCCCGTGTCTGAGAATACACCAAAATGTCGTCGATGAACACAATCATGCATCGATCCAAGTATGATCGGAACACCCGGTTCATCAAATCCATGAATGCCGCCGGTGCATTTGTCAGCCCAAAAGGCATGACAAGGAACTCGTAATGCCCATACCGAGTCCTGAAAGCTGTCTTCGGAACATCCTCCGACTTGATCTTTAACTGATGATACCCCGATCTAAGATCAATCTTGGAGAAAAATCTCGCTCTCTTCAGTTGGTCAAATAGGTCATCTATCCTTGGCAAGGGATAAGGATTCTTGATAGTTACGTTGTTCAATTGACGGTAGTCTATACACATTCTCATCGACCTGTCTTTCTTCTTCACAAAGAGAACCAGAGCTCCTCACGGTGAGACATTTGGTTGGATGAAACCAAGTTGTTGTAACTTCTCAATCTGTTTCTTCAATTCTTCAAGCTTTATAGGGGCCATTCTATATGGTGCCCTTGAAATCAGAGCAGTACCCAAATTAAGCTCTATAGCGAACTCAATCTCTCTGTTAAGAGGCAATCCGGGAAGTTCTTCCGGGAACACATCTAAGAACTCACTCACAACCGGAATGGCCGAAGAGTTTTGTACTTCTAGGTTCACTAAGCTCAAAGCTGCCACACGAGCAATATCCCTTTCTCTCAATCCTCGGAAATAAAAAGGCTTAGCCTCTTCTGGCTTGAAATTTACCATCTTTTCATAACAAGCAACATGCCCATGGTGGCTTGACAACCAATCCATCCCTAGGATGACATCGAAATCCAAGTCTTGAAAATCTAGGACGATGAGATCGGTTAACAGTTCATTCTCCCCCACTTGCACCACACAATCTCTAAATATTTTATCGGTTTCAACTGACTTGCTGAGTGGAGTTGCAACGGTCAACTCCCGCTCTAACGGAGTAGCCTCAGTCGCAAATCCCTTCGCGAAACTAGGTGACACAAAGGAGTGAGTGGATCCTGTGTCGATCAACACTCAGGCGAGATACTCGTTCACTAATAAAGCGCCTGTGCGATTAAGTAACTAATATCAGTAGATTTCAAATAATAACAAGCATCATACATAGGTAACCCCTAGTATAATTAATCACATAACAAACCATGAAAATTTTACACAACTTAAACTCAACATTCTTGCGTACCTTGTATGACATCATCGGATGCACATGCGTCTCTCTCTGATAGGGCGAAGACTCGGCCCTATGTGGCTGGGCGAGGAGCCCGTGTAAACTGTGAGGCCCTCGAAGCCTGAGAAGAGCTAGGCTGAGATGTCTACCTAATCGGGGGTCTGCTCCTTGAAGACTGAGCTGGCAAATGACATCGGGGACAATCTCTAACCATGTGGCCTTGGTCACCACAATGGAAGCAATTTCCAATAGCCCTCCTACATTCCCCTGCTAGATGCCTCCTTCCACAAAGGTTGCAGATATCATTCGCATAGATGGGAGGAGCATATCCCGTAGCCTGAGTCACTGTGGGGCGAGGAGCTTGAGCAAAACCCGGTGGAGTAAAAGGACGAGGAGCCTGTTGTGGCGAATATAACCTCCATGACTGAGCCGGCCCTGCGGACTGATACAAGTTAGTCCTTGCTCTTTTCTCTCCTGAACTACTCGACTGTCCTTTCTCCATTCCTCTTTTTTTGAAGAACTCCTCGGAGTTTGACTCGGCCAATAGTGCCTTGTCCACAACTTCTGAATATGTCTCATGTCTGAACAATGAGACTTGGTCCTTGAGGTAGGCCTTCAACCCCCTTTCAAATTTCTGGGCTTTCATAGCCTCGGTCACTATCATATGGGGAGCAAATCGAGATAGCTCCGAGAACTTGGCTTCGTAAGCCGCTACCGACATATTACCTTGTTCCAAGGTAATAAACTCAACTTCCATCTTCTCTTTCATCCCTATTGGGAAGTACTTCTTGTTGAAAACGTCCAAGAATTCTCCCCAAGTCCAATCTTGACCTTGCCGGGTCAACTCTCGGGTACGAAGTGCGTACTTCCACCAATGATCGGCCTCACCTTCAAGCATGAAGGCGGTCCAAGTAACCTTTTCCGCTTCCGTAGGTGCTAATACAGAGAATATCTTTTCTAATTTCCGAATCCATCCCTCGGCAACAAGCGGGTTAATACTCCCACAAAAGGTTGGAGGCCTCATCCTCCCGAAAGCCTCAATTCCGGCTTGTGCTCTATTAGGAGGAGCAGGTATAAGCGCGACATTAGGCGGAGTGGCCGGTTGCCTTGCCGCTAGCATAGCCAAGGTCTCGGCTATTAAGCGAAGGCTTGGGCAAAGTTGGGTTGATCATCACCCGATGGAGCATTACCTCCATTGCCCCAAGTATTGTATCCGCGACCTCGGGTATCGCGTCTCATGATTTCTCCTGAGAACAACAATACAACATGAGTCTAACTTCGATACACATTTAGGAATAGTTCACAATTTACTCAAAACATATTCATCATGCATATTTACCAAGCACAAATCAGGCACACATAGTATACAACACAATATCATAACATACAATCCGTATTCCTAGCGTAGGACTCTAAGTTTGGTCAAAGTTCAACCTGTTTTGACTAAGACTAATTTGTTAGTCTATACTTGGAATACGACTCCTTCCTAATACCTAATGCCTTGTTCAATAATGGTATCGGGTACTAAGCGACCCTAGAGACTCTAATGCCTAGAGCTCTGATACCACCTCTGTCGTGGCCCAAAATACCCCCTAGGAGTTAGGGGATACTTTAGGAGTGACTATGTGTACCTGTCAAACCATCCTGAAGTAAACATGGCTAACACAAGACAATAAGGATAATAATCAGAGCGCGGAAGCTAAACATAAATGCGGAAGTGTGAATTAACTTTTTCTTTTCTTCTAAAGTTCCAAAGTAGTATTCTAAGTTAACATATACACAACAGATATCCAATTCTAAGGTGGATAGGCCCACCTATCAAAATATCAAAATACATAAAAGACCCTCTCGTACTCTCCCCTCAACAGTAGTCGAGGTATGGCCACACGTCAAGGTCTCGGTCCGCCTAAGACTGTAGTGGAATAGACGGTTCTCTCTTCTCTATGTACTCTTCCTCGACCCAAGGCTCCGGGTCGAGGGCTCCCTCAGTACCTGCCGACATGAAAGTACGGTTGAGCATGGAATACTCAGCGAGTACAAGCTACTAGCTAACCATAACAATTAATAAAACACAACAACAGTAATACAATACAAAGCAATAATAGGAACATCACAAAAGAACAATATTAAACATGGTACGATACAATCATCTTGACGTGCGTGCATGAATGCGAAAACCCGATAAAACTCAAGCTTGGAAATCCGTTTCACGTCTCGGTATGGCTTGAGAAAATCATGTATGCGTGCATGCATGAATGCCTTGTCATCATCTTGTAAACTTGCATCTTGTAACTTGTGAGCCAGAGGTTAGCACCCGAATCTCCCTGGGCTGCCAACCTCCTTGATATATGGTTTTCTTGTGAGCTAGAGGCTAGTATCCGAATGTCCCTGAGCTACCAACCTCATTGACATGTAGTAATTTCAGTTTTCTTGTGAGCTAGAGGCTAGTACCCGAATGTCCCTAGGCTACCAACCTCTTTGATAATACGTGAATTTTAGTTACTTGTTTAGTTTTCTTGTGAGCCAGAGGCTAGTACCCGAATGTCTTTGGGCTACCAACCTCCTTGACATGTAGTGTTTTGGGGTTTTCTTGTGAGCCAGAGGCTAGTACCCGAATGTCCCTGGGCTACCAACCTCCTTGACATGCAATGTTTTCTTGTTGATTATTATATGCATATGCTATTGAAATCTCGGTCCATGCATACATGCGTGCTCGTGTTCATGGCAATGGTGACAGTCATGGGAAAGCGGATAACAAGAGAGATATGACATCACAATTCAATTCATAGTATAAGCATAGGTAAACTTGAGTAATCTACATGGCATTTGATCAATTCATCATTCATAAGAACACATGCCTAAGACCTACTTCCATTTTCTTCATTTAAGTCATTTATTCATAGTTTAGGCATTTTGTCAAACACAAGACCTACAATGTTCCTTAATAGTTCATCTTCTTCTTTTTAGTGCATGTTTTCCATCCAACCATAAAGCTAAGTTCATTATTGGTAAAATGCCCATCCTCCATGTTCCATTCCACACACCACACATATCATACATCATACATTCGGCATCCCATCGTCTCAATCAACACCCCACACACATCCATACCATTTTTCTTATCTTATTTATATTTATTGGAGATCTTACATTTCATAGGGAAAGAAAACATAATAGCAAGAATCACATTTCACAATAGAAAACCTAGATTATTGCTAGGGGAAGTTAGTAGGGTGTACTAACCTTGAATCAAGGCTTGACCTTGAAGAAGCCTTGAAATAGAACCCCAAATGGTAGGGAAGAACCCTTGCTTGAAGAGGGCTTGAGTGGAGGAAGAAAGCCCATTGAAATTACCTTGGAAAATGCTGCCCTTGCTTGAGGCTTGGCTTGGAAGGAGAACCAACTTTGTGAAGATTTCTTGGATGTTCAAACCCTTGATCTCTTCACCAAGGATGCCCTAGGAGAAAATCCTCTTCTTCTCTCTCCCTCTCTCTCAAAATATTCTAAGTATAGTGAATGAAGCCCTAATGGCTCGGGCAAGCCTTATAAGAAATGGTTTAACCCCCAAAATACGAAATAGCCCTTACTGAAATTTCTGCAAAAACGTGAAGGTCGAGCGATCGGTGGTTATGACCGATCGATCGGTTGCCTACCGAGCGATCGGTGTTATTGACCGAACTTCAGGTCAAAAACATGCTCTCTGGAAAATTTCCCCATACAAAAAAGTTGACCAGTGGATAGCCTCCGATCGATCGGTTTTGGACCGATCGATCGCTACTCAAGACCGAGCGATCGGTTGTTCTGCAAATCTGCTGCTGAGTTCACTTTTCACCCATTCTTACTGCTTGAACCTTTTCCTCTTCTATTCTAATCTCTCCTAAACTTTCCTAGGACATTTTCGAGACTTATAGACATTTTTAAATAATTTATTTAATTAATTATAGCATTCTTGCAAAGATTCTCAAAGACTTCACATTCTCATTTCATGAGTTCTTTTGAGATTACATATGTCTCATGCCTTGACACACATCTAAAGGCATATACAAAAGTTGAAGACGAATCAACCCAGATAGACAGAATAGAGATAACCAATTCTCGAATTGGAAATCAATATTCGACCAGTCCATTCGGATTAGTCGAATCTCTGATCTGACGATTAGTCTGTTCGTTTGAGAAAGCTCTGTAACTAAACATGTCACTGACCGGATTTACCAAGAACAAAGAATAGAAGGAGAACTCGGCCAGTGCAGCAATACACTGACCCTTGGGCACTATTACCAAATAGAGCTCATAGACAATTTGTTTGCAAACAGTGTCTCTCTTTAGAAATGATTCTAGAATTCTCATAATCTGGCTTCCAGAATCCATGCAGAACCAATTTTGGAACTGTAACAGAATCGTTCTTAGAGAGTAATTCAGTTTGACACTGATTTATACAATCTGTGTAACTAATTTCTATCACTGTAAAGGGATCACTAAGTCCTTAATCTGATTAACTAATCTGTGGGCATCCTAAAAGGAGGTTTAAGTACAGTTCCTACCAGATAGTTCAGATTTATAGAGGAACGGATCGATTCCTGGCTATGTTGAATCCCGAGGATAGAGTTTCCCTTTTCCCTTGCACAAACGGGAGGCTCCAACTATCTTCAAGAAGCGCTTGTCGTGCCTCTTAGCCGAATTGATTAAGAATTTTGTGGTCATCGTGTGCAAGATTTTTAGGAAGATAGGCAAAGACACCAACAAATTGAAGATATATCTACTCCAATGACCACGGTGACTCCACTCGGCCTTGTCCCTATTAACACAAACTGTTTTGATGGTCAGTTTGATGGGACCAATTTCAACCGCTATGAAGAATATATCATGTACTTCATGAGGCAACTGAAGGTTGCTTAAGTTTTGACTGATGAATGCCACGACATTCTTGCTGCATCTGGAGCATCTAAGATGGAGATGGCCGTTATAACGACAATTGTAAAGAAATGGGTTGATGACGACTACACTTGTCGTTACAATATTTTGAACCCCCTTTCTGATCAACTATACAACCAGTTCTCTAAGAAGACTAAGGGAGCTAAGGAGGTTTGAGATGCACTGAAGACTATCTACATGGCAAAAGATTCTGGAAAGAAGAACTTTGAGGTTGCGAACTATGTTGAGTCCAAGATGGAAGATCGAAAGCCAATCCTGCCACTGATTCAGGATTTACAGAAAATAGCAGTTGCAATCACTGCTGGTGGGATGACTCTTGATAAGAAATTTCATGTTAGAGTCATCATCTCGAAGCTGCCTCCAACTTAGAAGTCTTATCGCTCCAAGTTGATGCACAGGACGGATGACATCCCTCTTGTGCAGTTAATGCACCATCTAAGGTTGGAGGAAGAGTCTAGTAAATGAGATAAGAAGCAAGAAGAGCAAGTTGCAAAGACTCATGTTGCTAAGACAAGGACAGAGAAGAAGAAGACTGGTCTGAATAGTTCTAGACTAAGGAAGAACAATTTCAAGAAGCAAGGAGCAAGGAGGAATGATGACAAGAGGGACTTGTATAGGAGGAAATGCTATAGGAACAATGATAGGAAGCCATTGGAGTGCTATACCTGCGGAAGAACCGGACCCATCGTCAAGTACTTCCGTTTCAGGAAGACAGGCAAAGACACCAAGGAGAAAAGAGACCGGAACGACAAGGATAAAGACGACAAGATGATCGTTGTCATTTCTGAGGTCCTTATGATTGGTTTCATCACGTCTGTTGTGATAAGAATATGTTCACCTCCTACGAATTAGTGGGGGATGAGAGGAATATATTCATGGCTCCAAGGTTGTTGGAAAGGTCTCTGTTGAGCTAGTGTTTACCTCTAGGAAGTCTTTGACTTTCACGAAAGTCCTGTATGTCCCTGACATTAGGAAGAATTTGGTCTCTGGTGTTGCTCTTAGCAAGCATGGTTTTAAAATGGTGTTTGACTCAGACAAGTTTGTCTTTACTAAGAATGGGGTATTTGTGGGAAAAGGTTATTATGTTGGTGGCATGTTCAAGCTTAACATTATGAATGAAAACTCCTCTGCTTTTGCTTATGTTTCTGAGTCTTGTGATCTTTGACATGGTAAATTAGGTCATGTGAATTATGAAACTATTAAATCAATGGTTAATCTAGGGTTAATTTCTAACCATAATAATAACCACCAAGTGAAGTGTCTAGCTTGTAGTAAATGCAAAATTACGAGAATCTCATTCAAGAGTGTTGAGAGGACATCCAACGTCCTAGATCTCCTGCATAATGATATCTATGAAATGACAGATACACTAGCTATAGGTGGTAAGAAGTATTTCAACACTTTTATTGATGATGCTTCTAGATATGCATATGTTTACCTCATTTGCCCCAAAGATGAAACATTTGGGATGTTTAAGGCATATAAAGCGGAAGTTGAGAACTTCCATGAAGCCAAAATCAAAACTTTCAAGTCAAATAGAGGTGGGGAATACCTGGATACAAAATTCAACAGATTTTGTGAAGATAATGAGATCCGTCATGAATTGTGAGCTCTGTACACTCCTCAACAAAATGGAATTGCTGAAAGGAAGAATAAAACCTTAACTGAAATGGTCAACACCAGGTTGGTCAATTTAGGAGCTCCATCTAATCTTTGGGGACAAGCTTTATTGGCAGCAAGCCATATACTCAATCGAGTACCCCAAAGAAAGTTGAAGATAGCTCCATATAAATTCTGGAAGGGAAGAAATCTGAATTTGAAGTATCTGAAGGTGTGGGGATGCTTTGCTCATGCAAAATTACCGAATTTGTACAATCCCAAGGTTGGGCCCAGAGGAAATTATGCAGTCCTTGTTGGTTACTCAATGACCAGTAAGACATATAGGTTTCTGAATCTAGAGTCACCAGCTCCGCATACAATTATTGAAACAGTCAATGCAGAACTTTTTTAGCACATTTTTCCATTGAAGAAAAACTCAGAATTAGTGGGGGTCCAAGCAAAGTCAAGTGCCAAGAGGAGGGAACTTGAATCAGCTGAAACCTCTAAACCTTGAATTAGTTCTAGAGGAAAAGTTCTAAAGGACTTTGGTCCTAACTATGTAGTGTATTTAGTAGAGAAAGATCCTACTACCTATACAAAAGCCATGTCGTCACATGATTCCGTGTTTTGGAATGATGCTACTATTGACGAGATGCATTCTATCATGTCCAATAACACCTGGACTTTGGTGGACCTGCCTCTAGGTACTAAGACTATTGGATGTAGGTGGATCTTCAGGAAGAAACTAAAACCAGATGAAACAATTAACAAGTGCAAGGTTAGGATTATAGCAAAAGGTTTTAGACAACGAAAAATGTTTCGATTACTTCAATACTTATTCTCCTGTAGCGAGGATATCAACCATCAGGATGATGATAACTCTGACTACTGTTAAGAATTTGATTATTCATCAAATGGATGTTAAGACTGCATTCCTTAATGGAGATCTCGAGGAAGAGATTTACATGGATCAGCCATGTAACGCCCCAAAATACCCCCTAGGAGTTAGGCGATAATTTGGGCTCGTTACTTACCACACAACCATCCTGTGAAAGCATATAAGGCAAGCTAAATAGTGAACTGAAAATTTCTTTAATAACTTAATTGTATTCCAAGTGCAATTGTTTACAATCACTGAATATAAACTAAGACATGTGCGTGAAATCCTTAACTTGAGTTACCAACTCAAGTAATACAAATATTCCCAGAAATAAAAACCTTAAATACATGTCTCTCACTCTACATCACTCAACCCTAAGGTCCTATATCACAACCTCTATCACCCTCAAAACCTCCCCAGAAGGCTCCAGCCCTCCATAATCCACCTCGATCTACTGCCCTGGGATACCATGTAGAATGAACTTGCTGACATAAAATGTACGGCTGAGCATGGAATACTCAATAAGTACAAGCTACTAGCTAACAATACTAATAACATTAACATGCCATACATGACACAGTTCATCATAAAGATACATAATCAGAGTGTGGAAGAAAAACAAGATAACAATTACATAATCTCAAACATCATCAATCAAATCATACTCTAAGTTAATGCTTTACCATACATATTTCAATATCTTATGAGTCTTGTAGGTTCCTTATGCTTCTTGTCAAATTCTTAGCTTATGCAATTATTCTCTTTACTTATCTTGTACTTATTTGGAGATAGATGCTAGTACCCGTACTTGGTCATAGTATACTAGCATCTTCTCTTGTTTTCATGTTAACTTGCTTGTGAGCTTCCTGTGAACTTGCTTGTGAGTTTCTTGTGAACTCGCTTTCATGGAAACAGATGATAGTACCTGTACCTAGTCATGTTTACATT
Source organism: Tetracentron sinense (assembly GCA_015143295.1). Classification (NCBI taxonomy): domain Eukaryota; kingdom Viridiplantae; phylum Streptophyta; class Magnoliopsida; order Trochodendrales; family Trochodendraceae; genus Tetracentron; species Tetracentron sinense. The sequence goes on from CM026571.1 coordinate 31,958,944, forward strand.
CACACTTGTCTTGTTCTTGGTTGTGTTTCATATACTTATACTTAAAAACTTCAGTTGATGCATACGTGTGTGCTTGTGTGAAGCAAAGTGTAGCAAATCAATATGACATGGCAACTTAAGGAATAACTCATAGCATTTCCATTCTTTCTATAGTCATGTGAGGTTGTATGAAATCATATAGAGCATTTGATCAAAATTATCATCTAGGAAAACTATATAAATCATACCTTTACAATCTTCATTAAATTGATTGAATTCTCATTTATGCATTTCATCAAACACCTTGCATGCAACAACTCTTTAACTTTTTACTAATGATTTCTTAGCCTTAGGTTTCCAACTCATTCATGCAATTTATCAAACATGTAGTGTTCAACATTCTCGTAGTCATTTATCCACACTTTCTCATTCCAACAATTTATCAAACATATAGGGTGTATTCATTATGTGTACATTGCCCATCTACCATTTTTCCATCACACAACATTCCTCACATCACGTGGCATCCAATCGCCTCAACATCCAACATCACCCATACATTCCATCCACCCTTCCATCTTTAATTTATCTTGTATAGGTTTAGGAAATCATTGGTTTTAAGGTAAACAATTGGGGTTACACATGCTCAATCATACTCACTTTCAAAGAAATTTAGGTTACTACTAATGCTTTCTAGAAGGGTGTACTAACCTTGAAGATCAAAGCTTCTTCAAGAAAATCCTTGGGTTGGGTCCCAAGCTTGAGGAAGAACACCAACTTGAGATATGGTGGAACTCTTGCTTGATTTGGGGAAGATCAACCTTGATCTTGATCTTCTCCCCTTCTTGCAAATCCCCAATCTCCCTTCTCTTTCTCTCCAATCTCTCTCTTAGGTTTAGGTTCACCCAAAACCCCCAACTTGGCTTCCTATTTATAGACCAAGGGGTTAAAAACCCTCATTGACGATTCAACTTGTGTTGGACTCGTCTTTGAAAGGAGAACAACTTTGATGTTTTACACAACTCCTAATTCTTCTTTATTCATGGTCCAAAGTGGCCATAAAAGTGAATGGGTCAGGAATTTCAGCAGAAAACTGATGGAAAACCCACATTTGACTTAACTTTGACTCCAATTATGAAAAAGTGATAAACATGAACCTTGAAGGGGATTTCAATATCTTCTTAATGGCTCAAGAATCACTTGATTCTGATTAGCGGTGAGAAAACTAGAGTTCTCTCAAGTTGAAGGTATTTCCAAACATCTCTTTTCTTTGACACTTAAGTATTTTATACTTTTGTTTTTCCATCCTAAATAACCAACAATAATAAACTAATTTAGACCATTTTTATTATTGTTCATAAACCAAATTACATAAATGGCCCTTGGCCTTCACAAGACTTGCGTCCATGACACTATTCACTACCTTATTCACAACACTATTTCTAGCCTAGTGAACTCGGTTCCGGGGTTCTACAAGCCAGAACGTTACATATTGCCTAGAATTGAGAAGAAAGTATGTAAGTTGCTTAAGTCTTTATATGGACTCAAGCAAGCACCTAAACAATGACATGACAAGTTTAGAAGAATCCTCCTAATTAATGGTTATCTGGTCAATAGCGGAGATATTTGCATTTATAGCATATTTAATGGAGACTCCGACGTTATTATCTGTCTATATGTTGATGACATGCGCATCTTCGGGACTGATTTGGATAGTGTCTTGAACGCTAAAGCATTTTTATCCTCCAACTACGATATGAAGGATTTGGGTGAAGCCGATGTTATTTTGGGAATCAAAATTTTCGATGTGCTGATGGGATTACCCTGTCTTAGGCGAGCTACATTGAAAATATTCTCAAGTGGTTCAATCATTTTGATTGTAGACTGGTTCTTACACCTTATTGTGAGTTTTGTCTTCTCGTTATAACCCTAGATATATAAAGAGTTTTCTTTGAGGATGTGAGAAAAAGGGGTTTTTCGAGGGTTTCAGAAGAGGGTTTTGAGAGAGCTTGTATACATTGTTTTTCTCCCGTATTCTTAGTGGATTTCTTACCGTTTTCTTTTGTGGACGTAGGCACCTTGCCGAACCACGCATATCTTGTCTCCCTTGTGCGTTTACTTGATTTCTTGTTTGATTATTTCTCTAGATTTGTCGAATTGGTTATAGCAAATTGGTATCAGAGCTTTAGGTTGGATAGATCTAAATGGTGGGTAAGTTTGACATTGAGAAATTCGATGGGCGGAATGATTTCAGTCTTTGGCGACTGAAGATGAAAGTTGTGCTTGTGTAACAAGGCTTGACGAAAGCATTGAAGGAAAAAGATGTTTTGCCTACAACAATGGATGATAGTGAGAAAGATGAACTGATAGAGAAGACATTTAATGTGATTCTATTATGCATGAGCAATGAAGTTTTGCGAGAAGTTACTGAAAAAGAAACGGCGGTGGGATTGTGGCTCAAGTTGGAGAGTTTGTACATAACGAAATCTCTCACAAATCGCTTGTACCTAAAGAAGCTATTGTATACACTCCAAATGTGCGAAGGCATGCCTCTTAAAGACCACCTTGATGAATTCAATAGAATTATTTTAGATTTGAGAAATATAGGCATTAAATTTGATGATGAGGACCAAACAATTATTTTAATGTGTTCTTTACCGCCTTCTTTTGAGAAATTTGTTGACACTATGATGTATGAAAGAGAAACTCTTACCATGATGGATGTTAAGGCAGCCCTAAGCTCTAAGGATTTGAAGAAAAGGGTGTTTGAGAGTAGTGTGGAGGGCTCTGGTGAAGTTTGTTTGTAAGAGCACTACGTGAAAATGTGCTAAAAACGACACCAAAAGTTAGGAAAAATGACGGCCTAAGACTATCGTTAATTATACGACGGTTGATGTGAGTCGTTTAGGTGTGATGCTATAAACGACTACCCTAAGCAGTCGTTCTTTGAGAAATAACCCAAATAACCCTAATGCGAAATAACCCTAACCTAAAACACTCTCTTCTCTCGGTTTCTTCCTCTCTCTCTCTAGGACGGCTGCTCTCTCTTGGTTTCTTCCTCCCTCTCACCGCTGCTCGCTTGCCGTCTCCCTCTGGCCACTGGTCGCTTGCCATCTCCTCTCTCCTTTTCTTCTTCTGAGTATATACTCCTCTTCTTGAAACCCTCAAAGTAATTTACTACGATTAATTTTTTTTTCTTTTAGATTTGTTTGAAACCCTAGTCTGTGTTCTTTATCAGGACCTCACAAGGTTCTATTCATGAATTCTCTCTTGATCTCCTTTTCTTATTGTTGTTATTTGCATTCACTGTATAATATTTTGTTTCTCCTGTTCTTTATCTGCTTGTATACCGATTTTCATCCCCAAATATTATCTTTTACCTTTCACTTGACATATTGTTAGTTTGTATATGCGTGAGTTTCAACTAAATGGATCTTATTTGGCAATAAGATCCATGAAAATAACAGACCCTGTCTCAGTAGCTCTGGCAGTTACTTGGCACGGTATGCCCTCTGCATTCTGAATAATGAAACCATACCAGTACCTATTGCGACAGACCAAACCATTGTTGTTCAGTTGCATAAATCCCTGATTAGAAGGCTTCTATGAAACCCATCGCATTTTTTTGTTTCCCTAAATATAATCGAGGAAAGTTCCAATTTCTATTGGTTTGATTTCAGGAATAGAGCTCATTGTCAGTTATAGATGGGCGTAAAATTTTTGCAACATCTATTTTATTTTGTGAAAAAAGTTAGGGTGATGGTTGTGAGTAAAAGCTAAGATTGGGTTGCATATTAAATTTTTAGTGTAAATTAGGAATTTTTTTTACTTTTATGAGCTTAAACACTGCCTAAAAGTTCATCTGTTTACTTGTTAAGCACTTCATTTTTTGGATACCTTAGTTTGGAACTTTGGAGGTTCAGTTGAGGCCAGTGAATAGATCTCTATCGAAAATTAGAGGGATTTAAGTTTCCAAGGTCAGTAATTTATCTAGGCCAAAATTTTCTCTGCTATCCTTTTCTTAGATTTCTACTAGAGCACCAATATTCATCTTATTAACAGATAGTCTTAACTGTTAAAACCCTCATAGCAATGGCTTTCTAAAACCACGAACCTTGCATTTCTTAGATTTCCCTGGATATAAATAAAATTTACTACATCTCCATTTCTTGAAACCCTCAAAGTAATGCATTTCTACATAAATCTGCATTTCTACTAGATTTAGGTCAAATCGGAAGACAGTCTTTCTTGGCTAGGGGTTACCAAAAAGAAAGCATAAACCTGATTCTCTACCACAATAGAATCAGGTTGTTAGAGATTTGGAAAATAAAAGAATGAAAGTCCAGAAGATTCTTCGTGGTTTTTAGAGAGAAAAAACCTAGGAAATAAAATAACGAAATCCACATGGTCTTCTTCTTCTTCTTCTTTGAAATTGGGTTTTTCATGATTTTTTGCTTTGGTTCTTCTCTGATTTACTTTTGTTTCGTTTCTTTTTAAAAAATATTTTTTCTTGAATATTTTGATTTGGGTTTCTGATTTTAGTTTGCTGAAGCTCTATTTTTTTTTCAAGGCATGGAATTTTGTTTTTTAGCTTGAATCAACAAGCTTTCTGTAGAGCCCCGGACTTTTTCATGCTTAATACATGGCACTTTCGTAGCCCATTTGCCTTTAAAGTAGTACAATTAATAAATAAGGAAGAAATTGGAAATTCTGAAATGTCAGAAATGTTCCTTTTCGAAGTACGAACCCAACGCAAGTTGAATCGTCGAAATCCGACGAGCGAGTCAAAAGATATGGCCAAAACAGTCTGGACCTGCAGAGCACCGATCGCTCGGTCCATGGAGTGATCGATCGGTCCAAAACCGATCGATCGGTAGCTATCGACTGGTCAAGAAATTTGTATGGGGAAATTTTCCAGAGAGTTGATTTTTGGTCGAGAGCTCGGTCAATACACCGATCGCTCGGTAGGCAACCGATCGATCGGTCATAACCACCGATCGCTCGGTCTTTGTGTTTTTGCAAAAAATTCATTAAGGGTGTTTTCGTCTTTTGGGCGTTTCACCCTTTCCTATATAGGATTGCCCGAGCCTTAGGGCTCATTTACCACACTTAGAGGATATTAGAGAGGAAGAGAGAAGAGAAGGATTTTCCTAACCTAGGGTTTGATTTTTGAGAAGAAATCAAAGGGTTTGTGAACCCTAGATCACCTCAAGCTTGGATTGCTTCAAGATTCCGGTTCGAGCACTCGTGGAGCACTCTCCTCAAGCTAGGGCAGCATCTACCCGCACGTTTTGGAAGGGGATTCTTTCCCTCATTTGTCAAGTTCGGTACCTCTTGCTACCCCTCCTAGTTATAGCTTTTCTTCTTTCCCTTATTCTTGTATTTTTTGTTTTCTTCCATCTATAAATGGATGATGAGTTGAAATGGTGAATGGTGTGGATAGAGAGGGGTGTTGGAGATTGGATGCCGTGTGAAATGATGTGATGAATGAAATGGGAGGGCATGGTACCCATAATGAACAAACATGTATGATGTGAGCATAACCCACCTAGAAAAGCATGATTTAGGTTGAAATAAATAATGGACACACCCTATGCTTGATGAAATGCCAAGGTGAACAAAACGAAGGATAAATTAAGAAAATGCATGCTTAATTACTTATGAACTTGTTAGGGCTTATGATAGTGTGAGTTCTTGTTTTCTTTAAAATGTCATAAATGCTTATTGTTTAATTTGCAACATGCTATATATTGTGAAATCCCCAAAATGTCATCTTTAAATTTCAATGCAAGTATGCACCCGAATCCACGAGCACGGCATGCATGACATGAATTTACCGAGGTTTTCAAGAATGAAGTTTAGAGGTGGGACATATCCTACGATATGTTTTACCTCGCTTTTCACAAGAAAACAAGAACAAACATTCCACGAGGGGTCTCCCCTCACTCACAAGTTCATAGCATAAAGAAGGGCCTCCCTTCCCTCGCAAGTACATACATATCATGAAGAAGGGTCTCCCTTCCCTCTCAAGTGCATTGCATAAAGAAGGGTCTCCCTTCCCTCTCAAGGCATCTCACAAGAGCATCTCACAAGTACATCTCACAAGAGCATCTCACAAGTACATCTTACAAGTGTATCTCACAAGTTACATGATCACAAGCAAGCACGCATGACATGCATGACATGACACGATATACAAGAATCAAGCAAGTAGACAAGACGAGTTTTCAAGCACGAAAATGGTACCTTAAGTCAAGTCAAGTGCACGGTGTTTTCAAGGGTTTTATCGGCTTTTATGAATGCAAGCATGATTATATACTGCTTTACTTTATTGTTATGATATGAATTATTCCTGCTTTATATGTGTGAATTGTTTCTTGCTCTATGTATCGCTATCTGTATGCTATCACTGTTGGTTAGTATTTGGTACCCGCTGAGTATTCCATGCTCAGCCGTACTTCTTATGTCGACAGGTGATAGCGAAGCAGCTGCTCCTTTTGATGTCTGTGCTCCTGGCCCATGGGTGGAGGAGGAGTACATTGAGGAACCTTTAGAGGAACCTCTGGTCGAGGGTTACTATTAGATGGTAGTAGATTCTGAGTGATATAGCTGTGGGTGAGTTGAGAGAGATATATCCATGTATTTTGGCGGGCATGTTCGCACTTTCTTTTGTATATCTTTTGTATAACTTGGATCACATGTATATACATAGAGGTTTTGTTTAAGTCTTCCGCTGTGCTATGTTAGAATATGTTTCCGCTGTTTATATCCTCTTTGTATATGCTCTGTGGCTTTTTGCAGGATGGTTTGTCAAACAAGTCATGTAAGTCATGAGTAGTCGTCCAAAGTTCACTCTAACTCCTAGGGTGGGTTTTGGGTCGCGACACTTTCGGGTTTTCTCAAATCTAATCCCTGGATCATAAGAAGGTATGAAAAGTTAATTTCTAATTCTAACCCTAACTCTTCTTCGTCCTCTCTCTCAGTTTCCATCTATTTTTGTGATCCAATCGTAGTAGAGTTTGGGTTTTTCTATAAAAGAGCTCACAAGATTGCTTACTTGATATTGGTGTTGATCCATTGTAGTCAGAAAATCTTGAACAAGAAGAAGAAGAAGAAATTCTCAGAAAATCCGTTGGACTCGATCCTTAGAAGCTCATAATCCAATGTAAGCCATTTCTTTTCATATTTTCAGCCCTATTAATGGCTAATTTTCTGGATTTTATTTAATTTCTAAGTTGGTTTGAGGTGCTTTAATGGTGGAAGTGTTTTCATTTGCTTAGGGTTTTATTATTTTGGTATAATTTATTTCCTGAATTTCTTATGTACTGGTTTCTTCGAGCTTATGTAGTCTAGTTGTTGTCTTAACTAGCATGTTGGGCAGGCCTCTTCTCTAAAAGTTCGTGCAAAACAAGCATACTAATTCATTCCCTGTGCATATGGGATTCCAACCCGTAGATATCTTTCACAAAGACCAATTTTTTTGTGGGATATAAGTTATAAACTAGTATATCAGTGCCTGACTACCTGTCAACCTAGTCCCAACGCCCTCTCTTTTTTGAGAGTGTGTGTGGGTACAAAGACCTTGTGGTCTAGGGGGTGTATGTGTGTGTTTGGGGTGAGTGAGTGAGTGAGTATAGTGTGTGTGTGTACCAAAAAAAATTATAAACCAGTATATCAGTTCCTGACTACCCGTCAACCTAATGACAAGTATGCCTAGTGGGTATTCAGGCGAATATGTCTTGTAATTAAAGTGAGTTGCTGAGTTCTTTCCAATGGTTACATCCTTTCTGGGGAACTCTGCAGCAAATGCGGGAGTAATAGGGATGCAACCCAACATGTGACTGGCCCTTTTGATTTTTCTTGGTATTCTTTTCTATGAACCGGGTCATGGTGACAATTGGGTTTATTGTTAGTTTGCCCTACCACATCAGCAATTGTTAGTTTGTTATTATGCTAGTTTAATCTATAGATCAACCTATTGGAGCTCAATGTGTTCAAAAGAAATTAGAATTAACCTATTAAGTTTGATTATTTGTTAGTTTAATCTATATATCAACCTATTGGAAAACTACGAGAACAAAGATATTTGTTAGTTTGTTGGTTTCAAATGAAAACAGGTCACTGTTGAAACTGATACATCTTTGTTCTAGTAGTTTTGGTTTCAATAGTTGTCACAACCCATTTTGTAATGAGAATGTTTCCATAACTCAAACCTCACAGACTCGGTGGCCACCAAGAAACCAACTCTATTTTTTCATTTTTTGAGTTCCTCTTTCTCTTTGAGAGAGATGATGATGAGATCAGAGAGAATGGGAGAAAAAAAATGAAAAATTGAGAAATGCCAAACCCAAGCTTACTTTGGATTGGGCTCGGGTTGGAGGTTTCAAAAAGACAACCTCTATAAAAACATTATAATATATGTTTATATATATATATATAATAAAATATATAATACAAATAAATACCTAGAGGGTCTAACCAAACCCAAGTATATAATTATATCATTGGGAACATTAGATTCCAAGTTTCTTATATCATTTTGAATTTTTTCCCAGCTAACTAGAAGATGTCTTCTTCAACCCCCCCAAGCAAGGAGTGGATGACTGCACTGAGGATGTCTTTCGAATACCTCGAAGGTGTTGCATCATTCCTATCATTCGCAAAATAGAATTGTAAGGGTATTGATTGACATTGTTGTCCTTGTGTTAAATGCCATAATCTGCATGGGAAGAAAACCCTAGAAGTTATCTCAGAGCATTTAATCTGTGATGGTATAGATAAGTCATACAAAAGATGAATCCACCATGGAGAATCATTTCTGATAAATCATGACAATGTTGGGGTTCCTAGTACGTCGACTAGTAATCAACATGAAGATTTGTACCCAAGAATGACAGATATGTTGAATAACACATTTAGACGTGTTAGTCCCGATGACATGGATACATGCCTGAATGAAGTTCATGATAAAGATGACGGTCAAGCTTCAGCTGATTCACAGGAGCATATTCAGTTCAAGAAGTTAATGGAGGATGCGATACAACCCCTATATCCCTCGTGTAGAGGTGAGCACACAAAATTATCAATCACAGTTCAGTTGTTGAGCATGAAAGCAAGAGATCAATGGTCTAATAATAGTTTCATAGAGCCATTGGAAACGATCAAAAAGATTTTACCAGATGAGAAAATTTTGCCGGATAGTATCTACACTATGAAAAAGTTGATCAAGTCCTTGCGTATGGACTACCAGATTATCCATGCATGTCGTAATGATTGCATACTATACTAGAGAGAGCATGCAAGTAAGGATAGTTGTCCTACGTGTGGTGAAAGCAGATGGAAACTGGTGGACGACTCAAAGCCGAGGGCTAAACCTTTATCATGGAAGAAATTAAGATACTTTCCATTGACACAAAGGTTGCAAAGAATGTATAGTGTACCATGGATTGCAGAGAGTAGGAAATGACATGCAAATTTTGTTGAAAACGATAGCCACATGCGTCATACGGTGGATTCATGCAAATTTTGGAGATCATTAAATATTAGGTAGAGTGACTTTGCTGCCGAGCCATGTAATGTTCGGCTAGGCCTTGCAACAGATGGATTCAATCCTTTTGGGAACAAGAGCAACTCTTATAGTTATTGGCCTGTTATGATTGTTCCTTACAATCTTCCCCCATCTTTATGCATGCATAAGGAATTTACCATGTTAACACTATTGATTCCTGGCCCAAATGGTCCAGGACATGACATTGATGTCTACTTACAGCCATTGGTCGTAGAGTTGAATAAATTATGGTCTACCGGAACCATAACATATGACTCCCACACTAAGAATAGGTTCATCATGAAAACAATTTTGTTGTGGGCTATATATGATTTTCCAGCGTACGACCATCTTTCGGGTAGATGGACCACAGGAAAGTATGATTGTCTCTAGCTTGTAGCAAAGGGATAGACTTAGTATGGCTATCACATGGAAAAAAATTTGGTTACATGGGCCATAGAAGATTCCTAATAGATTCAACTCATCATTTCAGGAGTCAAAAATCACAATTTAATGGGAAAGAAGAACTTAGGAAGCATCCTCGCCATTTGAGTGGGTTTGAAGTATTATGCAAAATGGAAGCTATTCAGACAAACTTTGGAAAGGTAATAGGAAAGAAGAGGAAGAAGTCCACGGCCGAGGAAAGCACTGCATGGTTAAAGAGATCAATCTTGTTTGACCTATCGTATTGGAAGGTGCTTTACAAGATATTTTATAATGTTATTGTGTTGTGGAATACATCGTATTGATAATAACATATCTTGTTCATCTGTACAGGATTTGCCTATTCGTCATAATTTGGATGTAATGCACATGGAAAAAATATTGTAGAGAATTTAATTTCAACAATTATAGACACAAAGGGTAAGATGAAAGATGATATTGAAGCCCGTAAGGACTTTAAGGCTATGAAGATAAGAAGAAATCTATGGCTGATTGAAAAGAATGACAAAGTGTCTTGTCTTAAAGCTTCTTTTTCTTTGTCTCGAGAGGAGAAAGAGATAATTTGTAAAACTTTGCATAATTTGAAGCTTCCTATTGGATATAGTGCAAATTGGAAACATAATGTTAGTTTGCAGGATTTGCAACTTAAGGGCTTGAAGTCACATGATTATCACATCCTTCTACAACATGAAACATAAGCCATTGCGAACTACTATTCGAAAATTGTCAATATTTTTCAATATCCTATGTTCCAAAGTTATTATCCGTATTGAGCTTTCGGAGATGAGAAAACGCATTGTGGAAACACTATGTGTGTTCGAAAAGTACTTCCTGCTGTCATTTTTTATTTCCATGACACACCTCGTTGTGCACTTGGCAGAGGAGGTGCAGATTTGCGAACCTGTTAGATATCGATGGATGTAGCACTCCGGACTTTTCCATACTTAATGAATAGCACTTTCGTAGCCAATTGGCCTTTCAAGTAGTCTAATTAATAAATAAGAGAGAAATTAGAAATTCTGAAACATTAGAAATGTTCCTTTTCGAAGTACGAACTCAACACAAGTTGAATCGTCAAAATCCGACGAACGAGTCAAAAGATATGGCCAAAACAGTTTGGACCTGCAGAGCACCGATCACTCGGTCATTAGTAGCGATCGATCGGTCCAAAACCGATCGATCGGTAGCTATCGACTGGTTAACTTTTTTTGTATGGGGAAATTTTCCAGAGAGTATGTTTTTGACCGATCGCTCGGTCAAGAACACCGATCGTTCTGTAGGCAACCGATCGATCGGTCATAACCACCGATCGCTCGGTCTTCGCATTTTTTTGCAGAATTTCATTAAGGGCTTTTTCATCTTTTGGGCATTAAACCCTTGCATATAAGGTTTTGCTCGGGCATTTGGTCCCCACACACCATCCTTAGAGGAATTTAGAAGAGAAAAAGGAGAGAGGTGAAGAGGGTTTCCTTGGGCATCATTGTGAGAGAAGAAATCAAGAGTTTCAAGACCCACAATCATCCCTTTTGCTTGGATTTCTCCGAGCCAAGCCTCAAGCTCGTGTGGTGTTCCCATTTCAAGCTAGGGCAGCAATCCTACGGTATTTTACAAGGGCTTTCTTCCCCAAATCAAGCCGTCTTCAAGCAAGGGTCCTCCTTCTTCCAAGTTGGAGCTTCAATCAAGGTTTTCACCCAAGATCAAGCCTTGATTCAAGATTAGTACACCCTACTAACTACTTTAGTAATAACCTAGGTTTATTTTAAAAGCATACTTGTAGATTTCTTTAGTTCATTCTTTTCTTGATTTATTTTATTAAATACCTAAATTTAATCAAGATAAAGAAGGAATGATGGATGTGGGAATGTGTGGTTAAGGCAATGGATGCCATATGGATATAATGGGTGTTATGTGATGGAAATGGTGGAAGGGTATTGTATACATAATGAACACACTTGAATGTTGATGAAATTACAACCACAAAAAGAGGAAATCAAATGGTTAGAAAGGAGTTGTGCTCTATGTGTTTAATAAAATGCATGAATAGGATAAAAACCTACGGCTAAAAACAAATTAAGGAAAATGAAGAAAACGGGGCATGTAAGATGTTTGAATAAATGCTTGTGTAAAATGTAAAACCTAATCTATGAGATAGGGATAATTCCCTAAAAATTGTAAAAATGATGATGTGCTTTATGAATTCCTTAAATCTCTCATGTGCCTATAATTGTTCAAATGCTATCTATTATCCTCAATTTTTTCATGCTATTATTATTACGTCTACAAACTACACCCACAAGCACACACGCATGCATGAATCGGCTTTTCAAGTATATGTATATAAGAAACGACACGAATAAGAAATGTGAATAAACAAGCATGAATTTCAAGGGTAGGGCATATCCCTAGGATATGTCATACCTGGCTCACAAGTCAAATCGGCATGAATGTCAAGGGTAGGGCATATCCTACGATATGTCATACCTGGCTCATAAGTTAAGCAACTCAAGCAAGCAAGAATAACTAGTGTGTTCCGTTCTACCATAGTCCAGGCACTAGTCAAGTCAAGACATGAGGCTATTGTGTTCCGTTCCATTATAGTCCGGGCATTAGTCAAGCAAGATACTAATGTGTTCCGTTCAATCATAGTCCGGGCATTAGTAAGCAAGAGTAACTAGTGTGTTCCGTTCCACCATAGTCCGGGCACTAGTCAAGGAAAGGCAAGGAGACTAATGTGTTCCATTCCATTATAGTCCGGGCATTAGTCAAGCAAGAATAACTAGTGTGTTCCATTCTACCATAGTCCGGGCACTAGTCAAGTCAAGGCATGAGGCTAATGTGTTCCATTCCATTATAGTCCGGGCATTAGTCAAGCAAGACAAGAACCTAGTACGTCCGTCCATTTCATAGTTCGGGTACTAGCTAACACGAACAAAACAAGGCATGTGTGATTCCCACGATACAAGAATAAGACAATAATAAGTTGTAAATACGGCAAGCAAGTTTTGGAAACCAGAAAAAGTATTTTCAAGAACAAGTCATTACTTTTGAATACGAATTTACAATGCGTAAGTTAAAATATGATGTTTATGATTTACTTTACGTTGTTATGTCGTTTTAGCTTCCGCACTCTGATTATGTATCTTTTGGATGAATGGTATCTTGTATTACATATTAATGTTATTACTCTTGTTAGTTAGTAGCTTGTACTCGCTGAGTATTCCATGCTCAGTCGTACTTTTATATCGGCAGGTACACTATACAACATATGGACTCTGGTCCCTTGGACTGAGGCAGCTCAGAGGGAGCAGGAGGTGATTCGGAAGGTTAGCCAGATGTTAGGGTTGGCCTGTGGCCATAGGTTGGGATGAGAGAGAGAGAGAAATGTATTTTGGGATTTCCTTTTAGGGATTTTTCATGTGAGCTTGAGTGGGTAACTCAAGCATTTGCACCCTTGTGATTATTGTATTTTATCCAGTCATTGTTTTACGTTGACACTTGGAATTACATTTATGTTAAAGAAAATTTTTCGGATCACTATTTGACATGCCTTGTATACTCTTTGCAGGATTGATTAAGGTTAAGTCGCATCGCTAAAGTATCCTAACTCCTAGGGGGTATTTTGGGGTGTGACAGAAGTGGTATCAGAGCTTAGGCATTAGGTCTCTAGGGTCGTTTAGAGTTCGATACCACGATAAATACAAGGCATTAGGTCTAAGAAAAGAGTCGTATTCCAAGTGGGGACTAATCCCTTAGTCCTTGTCCAGAATAGGTTGATTTCAACCGAAGTTAGTGTACATTTACGCTAGAAAACCAAAAATTCTATATACTTATACTATAATATGATGTATTGTTATTTGGTATTATATGCTATGTGTTGTGTGTATACTGTATGTTACATGCTTAATGAAGTGATGTGATACTCAGACTAGAGTCTGGCCTAGGTGTTATTTGACAAGGGAGGGGTAGGTCCTTGTCATACATTGTGTCATTAGGTTTCTATAGGGAATTGTTTCCCAAGAGAGGCTATAGGATGATCTTAGGTCTTACAAGGTTAGAGTATTTGGTGTCGTTGCGACAATAGGGACATAGTTTTTGATACATGTACTATTATGCATATTCAGTGTAAATTGATTGGTTAAACTGTACTTAATGTGTCTTACACCACAAATAAACATAACTCATGTATGGCATAAGCATCATGCATCGCATAAGCATCATACATAACATGAGCATCACACATAGCATGAGCATCATGCACTTTCATGCATATCATGAGCATTCATACATAGCATGCATTTCATGCATGGCATAAGCATCGTGTGTCACGCCCCAAAATACCCCCTAGGAGTTAAGGGATACTTTAAGTGTGACTATACGTACCTGTCAAACCATCCTGTAATGAATAAGATAATTACAGTACTAAACAATGATAATCAGAGCGCGGAAGCTAAACATAAATGCGGAAGCGTAAACTAACTTTTTCTTTTCTTCTAAGATTTCCAAAATAGTATTCCAAGTTAACATATATACAAAACATGTCTAAGTCTAAGGTGGACAGGCCCACCTATCAAAATGTCAAAACACATAAGCACCCTCTCGTACTCTCCCCTCAACAGTAATCGAGGTACGGCCACACGTCAAGGTCTCAGTCCACCTGAGACTGCAGTGGGATAGACGGCTCTCTCTCCTCTATATACTCTTCCTCGACCCAAGGCTCCGGGTCGAGGGCTCCCTCAGTACCTGCCGACATGAAAGTACGGCTGAGCATGGAATACTCAGCGAGTACAAGCTACTAGCTAACCATAACAATAATGAACACAACAACGGTAATACAGTACAAAGTAGAAATCAGAGCATCACAAAAGAAATAGCATAAGACAGGGTACAATACAATCATCTTGACGTGCGTGCATGAATGCAAAAACTCCGATAAAACTCATGCTTGGAAATCCGTTTCATGTCTCGGTATGGCTTGTAGAAATCATATATGCGTGCATGCATGAATGCCTTGTCATCATCTTGTAACCTTGTATCTTGTAACTTGTGAGCCAGAGGCTAGCACCCGAATCTCCTTGGGCTGCCAACCTCCTTGATATATGGTTTTCTTGTGAGCCAGACGCTAGTACCCGAATGTCCCTGGGCTACCAACCTCCTTGACAATATGTGATTTTTATTACTTGTTTAGTTTTCTTGTGAGCCAGAGGCTAGTACCCGAATGTCCCTGGGCTACCAACCTCCTTGACATGAAATATTTTCTTGTTGGTTATTATATGCATATGCTCTTGAAATCTCGGTTCATGCAACATGCGTGCTCGTGTACGTGTCAATAGTACAATCAGGAAAATAAGGATAACAAGAGAGATATGACATCACAATTCATTCAATTCATAGTACATGCATATGGCCATTTGAGTAATTAACATGGTATTTAAATCAATTCACCATTCATAAGAATACATGCATAAGGCCTATTTCCATTTTCTTCATTCAAATCATTATTTCATAATTTAGGCATTTTGTCAACACATCACATGCAATGTTCCTCCATAGTTCATTTTCTTCTTTTTAGTGCATATTTTCCATCCAATAATCAAAGTGAGTTCATTATTGGTAAAATGCCCATCCTCCATTTTCCATTACACATACCACACATATCACACATCATACATTCGGCATCCCATTGCCTCAATCAATCTCCCATCCACACATCCATATCCTTTTCTTTTTCTTGTTTATAATTATTAGAGATGGTACATTTTACAAGGAAGGAAACCTACTAACATGAATCACATTTCACATAGAAAACCTAGTTATTGCTAGGGAAAGTTAGTAGGGTGTACTAACCTTGAATCAAGGCTTGATTCTTGGTAGAAACCTTAATTGAAGCTCTAACTTGAAAGAAGAAACCCTTGCTTGAAGAAGGCTTGAGTTGAGGAAGAACCCCTCTCAAAAACGCACGTGAGTTGCTGCCCTAGCTTTGGAGAAACGTGCTCCTCACGAGTTGAACCTTGAACTTGGAGAAGAAGCGAGCTTGTGATGATCTAGGGTTTCCAAACCCTTTTGATTTCTTCTCCAAAGCAAACCTTAGGTTAGAAATCCCTTTCTCCTCTCTCTCTTACTCTCAAAATCTTCTATGTAATGTGAATGAAGCCCTAAGGCTCGGGCAAGGCCTTATAAGAAAGGGTTTAACCCCCAAAAGACGAAAAAGTCCTTACTGAAATTTCTGTAAAAACGCGAAGACCGAGCGATCGGTGGTTATGACCGATCGATCGGTTGCCTACCGAGCGATCTGTGTTCTGACCGAGCGAACGGTCAAAAACATGCTCTCTGGAAAATTTTCCCATACAAAATTTTTGACCAATCGATAGCTACCGATCGATTAGTTTTGGACCGATCGATCGGTGAATGGACCGAGCGATTGGTGCTTTGTAGGTCAGAACTGTTTTGGCCATATCTTTTGACTCGTTCCTCCAATTTCGACGATTCAACTTGCGTTGGATTCGTCTTTCAAAAACAAACATTTCTGACATTTTAGAATTTTTGATTTCTCCCTTATTTATTAATTAGACTATGAGAAGGACCAATTAGGCACGAAAGTGCTATTCATTAAGTATGGAAAGTCCGGGGTGCTACATCGTGCATCGCATAACCATCATGCATGGTATGCACTCCATACACATCATAAGCATCACACATATCCTGCATGCATCACGTAGATCTTAGAAGTATCATACATGTCCCCAGGATTAAGAGGAAGTGGCGTAAATAACTCAACTGGATAAACTACTCATTAATTTAATACTTGAAAGATGAGCAGAAGAAATAAATTGTTAGGAGATTGAGTTCAAGTTGTGCTCAGGCCATGTTATTGTTCTCAAGTAGACTAGCAAATTAGTCTTATTCCAAACCAATTGAAATTCCAACCGAGCTTGGTGTTCTACTCTAAGAAACATTTCTTGTATGTTAATATTTTCTTATTGTATGCCTTGATGTATTCTTATGTATGTTATGTATGCATAAACATGAAATGATCGTTGAAATTGGGGACGAGATAAGTTGGGTTCCAAACTAGGCTCATGCTTTGCTATTGTTCTCAGGATTCGATCATGAGACGTGGAAATCGGGGTCATGGACACCACACTAGGAGAGGTGGGGCATCTCCTCCTCCATCGGGGGATGAGCAGCCTGATCTCACCCAAGTCTTGGGATCCATAGCAGAGACACTAGTAGTGCTTGCAGCTAGGCAGCCCTCTACACAAACTCCTACTGCGGCACTTGTACCTACTCTTGCACATCATGCCACGGGGATAGAGGCATTTCGGAGGCTGAGGCCCCTGACATTTTATGGTGGCATTGATCCATTAGTTGCTGAAGCATGGATCAGGCAGCTGGAGAAGCTGTATTCAGTATTACTGCCTACTGAGGTAGAGAAAGTCACCTGGGCCACCTTTATGATGGAGGGTGAGGCCAATCACTGGTGGAGATCCGCTATTAGAACGAGGGACTTGACTCAAGCGGGTCAAGAATGGACTTGGGAAGAGTTCCTAGATGTTTTCTACGAGAAATACTTCCCAATAGGAGTTAGAGAAAAGAAAGAATTAGAGTTTGTTATCTTGGAGCAGGGGAACATGACAATGGCAGAATACGAAGCCAAGTTCTCCGAATTGTCAAGGTTCACCCCATATCTGATAGCCACAGAGGCAATGAAGGCCAGGAAATTTGAGAGGGGATTGCAGGCCTACATTAAAGACTGGGTCTCCATGTTCAGGCACGAGACCTACGCCGAAGTTGTGGATAAGGCCCAGTTAGCGGAGACGAATGCTGAGGAACTCTTCAAGAGGAGAGAATTGTGGAGACCAATCCAGTGGCTCAACACAGCCGGAGAGGAGGGCCAGAATGACCCCATACCAGTCCTCTGGACACACACAGGTGCAGAGCCCTTCTATTACACCCCAGGCTCCTCGCCCCACGACTACGCAAATCACTCGACAAGTGCAATCTTCTTCACCCACGTTTGGGGCTTGTGCACATTGTGGAAGAACGCATGCCAGAAATTGTCAGAAGCTCATGGGTGGGTGTTTCCATTGTGGTAATCAAGGCCACTTGATCAAAGGTTGTCCTCATCATCCGCTTCTAGCTCAACCTCAAGGAAGCAAGTCATAGTAGCTCTCATAGTTGCCTCTCTAGGCGAATTAGAACATAAGTTGCCATGTCGAGGCTAGATGTTAAGTGTTCGGATGATAAATTTTAGAAAAAGGATAATGAAATGTTGTGTTTAGTATATTGCCTTCATGTATAAACTTATTATATTATGCTATGTAAATTTTCTTATGTTTTATGGGTGTTTAGTGATATGAAAAACTTAAGTACCTTACCAACAACGAAGTGCCTAGTCATGTGTTGATTCTTGATGAATTAGTATGTATTATAGTGTAACTAGGTGACTGAGTTCAATGTTAAGGGCGGGAAAGTTGTTTTCGCTTGATTTTGTATCGTCCAAATTTCGAGGATGAAATTTTTGTAAGGGGGGGAGAATGTAGCACCCCGGACTTTTCTATACTTAATGAATAGCACTTTCGTAGCCAATTGGCCTTTCAAGTAGTCAAATTAATAAATAATGGAGAAATTGGAAATTCTGAACATCAGAAATGTTCCTTTTCAAAGTACGAACTCAACGCAAGTTGAATCGTCAAAATCCGACGAACGAGTCAAACGATATGGCCAAAACAGTTTGGACCTGCAGAGCATCGATCACTCGGTCATTAGTAGCGATCGATCGGTCCAAAACCGATCGATCGGTCCAAAACCGATCGATCGGTAGCTATCGACTGGTTTTTTTTTGTTTGGGGAAATTTTTCAGTGAGTATGTTTTTGACTGATCGCTCGGTCAAGAACACCGATCCCTCGGTAGGCAACCGATCGATCGGTCATAACCACCGATCGCTCGGTCTTCGCGTTTTTTTGCAGAATTTCATTAAGGGCTTTTTCTTCTTTTGGGCGTTAAAACCTTGCCTATAAGGCTTTGCTCGGGCATTTGGTCCCCACACACCATCCTTAGAGGAATTTAGAAGAGAAAAAGGAGAGAGGAGAAGAGGGTTTCCTTGGGCATCATTGTGAGAGAAAAAATCAAGGGTTTCTAGACCCACAATCATCCCTTTTGCTTGGATTTCTCCTAGCCAAGCCTCAAGCTCGTGTGGTGTTCCCTTTTCAAGCTAGGGCAGCGATCCTACGGTATTTTGCAAAGGCTTTCTTCCCCAAATCAAGCCTTCTTCAAGCAAGGGTCCTCCTTCTTCCAAGTTGGAGCTTCAATCAAGGTTTCCACCCAAGATCAAGCCTTGATTCAAGGTTAGTACACCCTACTAACTACTTTAGTAATAACCTAGGTTTATTTTAAAAGCATACTTGTAGATTTCTTTAGTTCATTCTTTTCTTGATTTATTTTATTAAATACCTAAATTTAATCAAGATAAAGAAGGAATGATGGATATGGGAATGTGTGGTTAAGGCGATGGATGCCATATGGATATGATGGGTGTTATGTGATGGAAATGGTGGAAGGGTATTGTATATATAATGAACACACTTGAATGTTGATGAAATTACAACCATAAAAAGAGGAAATCAAATGGTTAGAAAGGAGTTGTGCTCTATGTGTTTGATAAAATGCATGAATGGGATAAAAACCTACGGCTAGGAACAAATTAAGGAAAACGAAGAAAACGGGGCATGTAAGATGTTTGAATAAATGCTTGTGTAAAATGTAAAATCTAATCTATGAGATATGAGATAGGGATAATTCCCTAAAAATTGTAAAAATGATGATGTGCTTTATGAATTCCTTAAATCTCTCATGAGCCTATAATTGTTCAAATGCTATCTATTATCCTCAATTTTTCCATGCTATTATTATTACGTCTACAAACCACACCCACAAATACACATGCATGCATGAATCGGCTTTTCAAGTATATGTATATAAGAAACGACACGAATAAGAAATGTGAATAAACAAGCATGAATTTCAAGGGTAGGACATATCCCTAGGATATATCATACCTGGCTCACAAGTCAAACAAGCATGAATGTCAAGGGTAGGGCATATCCTACGATATGTCATACCTGACTCACAAGTTAAGCAAGTCAAGCAAGCAAGAATAACTAGTGTGTTCCGTTCTACCATAGTCCGGGCACTAGTCAAGTCAAGACATGAGGCTAATGTGTTCCGTTCCATTATAGTCCGGGCATTAGTCAAGCAAGATACTAATGTGTTCCGTTCAATCATAGTCCGGGCATTAGTAAGCAAGAGTAACTAGTGTGTTCCATTCCACCATAGTCTGGGCACTAGTCAAGGAAAGGCAAGGAGACTAATGTGTTCCATTCCATTATAGTCCGGGCATTAGTCAAGCAAGAATAACTAGTGTGTTCCGTTCTACCATAGTCTGGGCACTAGTCAAGTCAAGGCATGAGGCTAATGTGTTCAGTTCCATTATAGTTCGGGCATTAGTCAAGCAAGACAAGAACTTAGTACGTCCGTCTATTTCATAGTTCGGGTACTAGCTAATAGGAACAAAACAAGGCATGTGTGATTCCCACGATACAAGAATAAGATAATAATAAGTTGTAAATACGGCAAGCAAGTTTTGGAAACTAGAAAAAGTATTTTCAAGAACAAGTCATTACTTTTGAATACGAATTTACAATGAGTAAGTTAAAATATGATGTTTATGATTTACTTTACGTTGTTATGTCGTTTTAGCTTCCGCACTCTGAATATGTATCTTTTGGATGAACGGTATCTTGTATTACATATTAATGTTATTACTCTTGTTAGTTAGTAGCTTGTACTCGCTGAGTATTCAATGCTCAGCCGTACTTTTATGTCGGCAGGTACACTATACAACATATGGACTCTGGTCCCTTGGACTAAGGCAGCTCAGGGGGGGCAGGAGGTTATTCGGATGGTTTGCTAGATGTTAGGGTTGGCCTATGGCCTTAGGTTGGGATGAGAGAGAGAGAGAATGGATTTTGGGATTTCCTTTTGGGGATTTTTCATGTGAGCTTGAGTAGGTAACTCAAGCATTTGCACCCTTGTGATTATTGTATTTTATCCAGTCATTGTTTTACGTTGACACTTGGAATTACATTTATGTTAAAGAAAATTTTTCGGATCACTATTTGGCATGCCTTGTATACTCTTTGCAGGATTGATTAAGGTTAAGTCGCGTCGCCAAAGTATCCTAACTCCTAGGGGGTATTTTGGGGCGTGACAATGGATGTATCCTTTTGAGAGGTAAATAAATTTTTTGAATTATATAGTTTTTTTAATTCAAAGGTTTTGCATCAATATTTGATTGATGTTATCGGTTACAGGATTATGAAAACATAGAAACGATAAGTAGTGAATCAAACTTTTCCAGAGGGCTCTATTATAGAGCAATACCTCATGGAAGAATCAATGAGAATCTGCATGGAATACATGCCTGATGGTAGGGAAGGAAGCCATAAGCGGGGATGAAGGACATTTATAGATGATGAAGTCAAATGTGCCTATCCTATCGATAAAAAGGAAAGGTCTACAATCTCTCACATTTGCTTTACCAGCAAGCATGCAGATGGGTTCTACAACAGTGTCCTGAAAATGCTGAGTGGAAGAAGTAAGCAACATTTGACATTTATATCTTTACAATTATTATTTTGATTTAACACACTTTAATACTTAATTTAAAGATCTATTACTTGCATTCACAGGAAGTTTCAGACATACCTTCAATCCCACATGTCTAGTGATAAAAATCGAAGGGGCAATCAACAAACAAAAAAGGTGATAGAATTACATTTCTTGGTTAAGACAACAACTAGAAAAAGAAAAAATATCTACCCTGAAGAGGCTTGCTGATGGTCTAGCCTTTAATGCATTGTCATATAATGCATATGCGGTAAATGGATATGTTTTTTGTACAATGGATTGGGAACTGAACACGATGACATAGAATAGTGGGGTCTCTATAAAGACTGTTACTAGTTTCAGAGCAAGTATCAAAGATAAAAACCTTGTGGAAGAAGAAGTCACTTATTATGGCATCATCAAACAAATTCTTGAATTGGATTACTATGATTTCAAAGAAATAGTCTTCTTTTGTGATTGGGTGCGTATAGAAGATAAATCAAATGGATGTTATGCTGATCCAGAAACGAACTTGGTTGTAGAATCCCGGATCTTGATGGCCATGTACGACGAATGATATCATATAGTAAAGCATGTAAGAATGTATTTATGGTGTATGGGTGTTTGGAATGAAATAGGCAAGAGTATAGAATACTCTTGAGTATTGACAAGGGTCATGCCTTGGCATACCCTCGACTCTAAATAGCCCTAGCGTTCACACCGCTCGTCGGACTCAAGCGATTCTTGGATTTTTGGAAATGTAATTGAACCCTCTTCGGGGTTCATGTTGATCACTTGTCTTGGTTTTGAGTTGGTGTTAGGTCAAAAGACCAATTTCTGAAGTCGGGTCGGTTTAAAATCTGGATTGACGAAACCCAATTTCATCAGTCAGGTTTAGGGGCAAAATGGTCCAAGCAAAAGGAAGAATTGGAAGTTGTGAAAAACATAAAAGTTGTTCTCCTTCGAAAGACAAATCCTACGCAAGTTGAATCGTCAAAATCGGACAAGCGAGTCAAAAGTTATGGCTGAGATACGAAAATGTAAAAATGCTGAAGCTTTCTGCAAAAGTTGCGATCGCTCGTAGGGACCCTACGAACGATCGTAGAGTTGCTACGATCGATCGTAAAGCCCCAGAAATGCTGGAAACTCTCGGGTGAAACTACGATTGATCGTAGAAAGCTACGATCGATCGTAGAAGGCTACGATCAATCGTAAATCGCTACGAACGATCGTAGATACGCGATTTTACTTTCTTGGATGCGATTTTTTAGGGGTTTTTCACCCCTTACACTATAAATAGAAGACTTTAGGAGGGTTTTTGGGTTACCCTAAACCAAGGAGAGTTCCTAGAAAGAGAAGGAAAGGATCTTGAGCATTCCAAAGAGGGTTTTGCTTGAAACCAAGAAGAGCTTCAATCAAGGGTTGGATCTTCCCCAAATCAAGCTTGGATCATTCAAATCAAGTGAGGATTTCTCAAGGGGTTTCTTCAACCTAGAAATTGATCCAAAGAGGTTAGTAAACTACTATCTAGCCTTGTTATCATACAAAGATGATTTAAATAGGTGATTTTAATTCTATTATGATACAAATAGGAAGTGTGAAAATTTTGGTGAACTAGATCATGAATAAACAATCAAATAAGGTTTTACAAATTGGGGGTTTTTCAATAACAAGGATGAATATGGCTAAACTTGTAAGAAAATTGTAATACCTTTAAATGAACCATGATTTTAAGTATACTATGATGCAATGACAAACAAGGGATTTTGGGTGAACTTGATTATGTTCAAATAAGCAAATAAGGATTTAAGATTTTGGGGGTTTTCCAATAAAAGGGTGAATATGACTATAAGTGCAAGTAAGTGTTAATATCCTCTAAGGAATCATGATTTTAAGTGTGATATGATGAATTAGGCTTAGAAGCCATGATTGTTATGATGTGACGCAATGAATGAAATGTTCTACATTCTAGAATTGTTTAAGTATGTTATGATGCTAATATACCTTGTATGAACCATATGAGTTACTTAAGGTCTTTAAGTATACTATAATGATCATTATGCCTTGCATGAACATGTTTAATTAGTTAAAGCTTTCCACATAGATGTTATAATGCTCACAAGCACTCTACGCATGATAAGTATTGCACGACCGTGGTTTTTCTCATAAGCATGAATTTTCAAGAAAACATAAGAGGATTTTCAAAGGCATTCATAAGTAAGAAGCATACATGCATAAGCATAGACTAAGCCAAACTTTGGGTTGGCATTCTAAGATCGGTGCTCCACGCTCACAAGGATCAAGTCTAGATCTTGCATGAACTCCACGGATCACAAGTCTCGCAAGACTTTTCAAGAACTCATAAGAAACTCACAAGTCTAAGATCTTGCATATGTCTCCAAGGAGAACAAGCTCACAAGGATCATAAGCTCACAAGAAGCTCACAAGTACTCATAAGCTCACAAGAAGCTCATAAGCTCCAAGTACTCACAAGCTCACAAGAACTCTAAGCTCACAAGAACTCATAAGAAAACACGAGGCTCACAAGCATTCATAAGAACTCATAAGCATACATGAGAGGGTTTGTTTTCCATGAAAGAACAAGTTTTATGAAAGGTTTTTCCCGACGGGTTTTAAGCATGGATTTTGGTGATTTGTATTCTTTTACGCACTGTATAAAATATTGTGATTATGATAGCATTGTTACCTAGTAGATTTTGCTCGCTGAGTATTCCAGGCTCAGCCGTACATGTTATGTCGGCAGGTACACGGACTCCATTTGACATCTGTGATCAGGGGCCCTGGATAGAGGAGGATTATGGCGAGGAGGAGCCATATGTAGAGCCTCAGGAGGAGGGCAAATGACTTAGACCACTGGCCCTTTTAGAGTGATTACGTAGAGAGAGAGAGAGTATTATCATTTTGTATTTTGATAGGTGGGCATGTCCACCTTTACTTTTGTGATGTATGTACAAACTTGGAATACACAGCATGTATAGAAAAGAAATTTTTGGATTATGCTTCCGCACATTGGTTTAAGCTTCCGCCTTATTCATGATTATGTTTGTCATGACTTGGATGTTATTACAAGATGGTTTGGTATCGGATATGGCACATCACGAGCCAAAGTATCCCTAACTCCCAGGGGGTATTTTGGGTCGCGACATTGGTATTTGCTAATCTAGGGAGGTTTAGAAGAAATTTAATGGAAGATGATGAGCCGTTTATTCTTGCATCTCAAGCTACTCAGGTCTTTTATTTCAAGGATCACACTAGGGATAATTGGTATGTTGTTTTAGATGCTCCAAAGAGATTGCATCGGGATGTGGATGCTTATGAAGATCCCTTAGTGTTTGAAGCAAGAACGAAAGCAAATACTTTAACATCTGCATTAGTCGCTGATGTAGTAGAAGATGATGAAAATTAATGTATATAGCATGCATGTACTAGCATTTGATTCATTGGCACCCCAGCATTTTCGACACTTTTGGGGAGGGTCACGAGGACACATTGTCCACCTACATACTCTAGTTGGCTTGTAATGCCAAATGAAATCAAGGAACTCATTTGGAGAATTGTCATGGTGAGTGCATGCGGTTATAATTAGAATTTACTTTCTTTTTATATACTAATAAATTTGATTTATCTTCTAATGTTGATCACAGTCCGAGTATAATATTTCAATCACACACAAAGGTTCAGTATTGGCGAAAGCCAACTCCACCTGGAAGAATTGGAAACATGAGCTCCGCAAACATTGTGACAAATTTGAAACGGACACAGAACGAAAAAGAAATCCCCATCATCAGGTGAAAAGAGAAGATTAGGAGAACTTTGTTGATATATGTTCAACAGATGAAGATAAGGCTTGCCGGGCAAAGGGCAAGTATTCTAGGGAGCATATGAAGAGCCCACACACGTCTGGTAGACGAGGAGCAACTAGGACTGCCGATGAGGTTGTATTATATATTTTTATAGATGAAATACAACAAATTATTAGCATGGATCCATCACTAGGATATGCAGATTTAGATAATGAACTAGTTGCACAGGTATGTGATTCATTCCTCCCCTCTTGTATTGCATTCCTTCTAGTGTAATTTCTCATTTAATATAAATTTCTGTTACTGGATCAGGTTTGTGGTCGTGATGGAAGGGGGCATGTAAGGGGAATGGGTAGTGGTGTCTCTAAGACCACTATCCGTACGCCAGCTCCTTACAAGGAGGTTGCTAAACGGGAGAAGAAAACACTTGAGTCAAAAATTGAGGACCTTAGCAAGCGACTTTCAAGTTTTGAAGAGAACATGAGGGGTTCATCTTCCGCAAAATTTTGTAGTACTTCGCAGGTATAGCCTTCTAACTTCTCTTCATTGGAATTCACGTCTTTAACTGATAGGCACCTTGAGTCTATCATTGATTCTGGGAAGAACAAGCAGCCACTTCTTTGGATCGACTCTGAAATAGTGCACTAAAAAAAATGTTGAAGAAGAGGCTATGTTAGATCCAATGGGCCCGAGGATTCAGCAATAGAACCATTGAATGGTGGTTCCTGAACCCTCCTTGCATGTAAGCCTGAGCCTCTCCACCCAAATAACACACACGTAGGCACATGCTATTTAGGTAATGAATGGTCCTTGAACTACTTTTTCCTTAGATGAATGATTTTCTTAGTAACCAAAACCAAATGAAATTATGTTGACTTGACTCTAATGACTCTAATTATTATGCGTGGGTTTGATTATGTGGTCCAGGCCAGCACCTCTTCTTTTTAATTGAATAATGACAATGCACCTAATGCTCCTAGAAATCTTGATATAGTACAATAAGAACCGATGTCATAGTTCATATATCTTTCCACTTCTTTTTTCATCGTGACACAGGCATGACCTATTGTGTTGCATATTCTCTCTGTTCCATATATATTGATATTTCTGATCCATATATATTGATATTTCCATATAAACAAATATTTTTTTTAAAACCCAAGGATGGATGGGTGAATCTTAACCATAGTTAAAGGGTATCAAAAAGAACACTTGGCAACCTTAGGGGCATAACTGGACTCCCCATAGTCCAATTATGACTATAGACGATTTGGTTTTTTTTTTTCAAGCGATTTTCTTGTTAATCCAATGGTCCAAATAAGTCCAAGTTAAAACTTAAAACCACTTTAGAGTTTAGAGAGAACATAACCATTTTTCTCCCAAAACCATGAAAGGAAGAGAGAATCTCTCTCCCTAGGCATCAGCTTGGTCTCTCCCATATGTCAGCTTTATCAGTAAGAGGCCTAGATCTAAGCCCCTAAAATGAATGGATGAGCATGTGTTTCTCATTCTGCGTGGATGGCTAGCTTTCCTCACTTTGATTTGGTAGCATCATCCTCAATGCTCCTTAGAGCACCAAAAATTTCCTTCCAATTACCCCTTCCAGTTCTTCTCGGAATACATATAGTAGAAGCAAGATGTCATTTGATAGATAATGTTCAGTCCCCTCAAAAGAACACAAATTTCCTTCCAATTACCCCTTCCAGTTCTTCTCTGAATACATATAGTAGAAGCAAGATGTCATTTGATAGATAACGTTCAGTCCCCTCAAAAGAACTCCACAAAACAACCACCATTTCCATTTCCTTCTGAAATGCCCTCTTCACAACCAAACCACTTCAACCCCATCATCACCACAACCACATGTTGTGTTCTTCTCCATATGTTGTACAAACGACTCCAACTTGTCCTACAGACTTTCCATCTTTGTAAGAACTTCCTCAACCCTATCAGACAAAGCTTTTAAATCAAAACCATAATAAACATCTTTCACACCATAAAAATGGTGGCATTTGTCTTCATCGTGCAGGAAAAATTCTGCGGAGT
Source organism: Tetracentron sinense (assembly GCA_015143295.1). Taxonomy (NCBI): domain Eukaryota; kingdom Viridiplantae; phylum Streptophyta; class Magnoliopsida; order Trochodendrales; family Trochodendraceae; genus Tetracentron; species Tetracentron sinense. The sequence goes on from CM026571.1 coordinate 31,986,449, forward strand.
AGAACCTAAAGAGACTGGTTATACTGACTATTATAACAAGCCCTCCTAGTATAATCTGAAAGGAACCCATTATTCTTGAAAGTATGCATCTCCGGAAACATAACCTCCCCATTCTGAATTGGGGAAAAAATAGATAGTGTTTGGGTAATGTTAGCATGTAGCTGTAACACACACACCCACATGTTGCTTAGGTAATGTTAGCATGTAGCTATAACACAAACACACACAGCACATACACTATTTTTGGAATGTTAACATGTAACTAACGCGCGCACACATCACACACATAATGTTCAGGTAATGACAGCATGTAGGTATAACACACACATGCACACGATGTTTAGGTAATGTTAGCAAGTAGGAAACACACACACATCACATACATGTTTTAGTAATGTTAGTGTGTAGCTAATACACATACATCATGCACGCACACACACACATACTGTTTTTAGTAATGCTATCACGTAATTAACATACACAAACATCACACACACACACTGTTTTTTTTAAATGTTACCATTACTTCATTACATTTCCATCATGTGTCCATTTTGGTCCCTTTTAGTTTGATGTATCATTATTACTATCTATTACCACTATTGTTGTCATAATAAAAGTACACTAGGATTTTGAAAAAGAAGGCTATCATGTTGTATGATGAAGGTCATAATCTCTATTTCTCGTTTAGATAAACCTAATGCCTTCCCTGTTTTACAAAGAGATATATTACCTAGGCAGATGGAACTCCCATTCAGGAGTCCGGGCCCCATCAAAATTCCAATTAGATTAGCTTGACATTTCATATATAAGCATGTTTTGTTTAGAAATGTATTCTTCTCAAATATTAAATTTGTTGTTATCTTACATCTTATGGTATCTTTGCTGAATAATCTCGTTGATTGATTTCTTTTGATTTTTATTTTTAAATAGACTCTTCTTAATGTTTGTAGGTAAGGCGGCCTTCGCCAACTCTCCCCAAGTCACCCCCAATTTCCAGGACGTGTTTATTAAAAAATTTCAGGGGGGCTATTGTTGCATTGGGATGGATTCATGAAGCTGCAGCACAACATCCCGAAATATATAACATTATAGTAGATGACATCTATTATCCAAATACAAATTTGTATCAAAGGGAGGGAACACTTGGAGATGTTACCATTGGTGAAACTATTATTTGACCCAAATATTGTGTACAATTTATTTGACTTTGGCATTTTGAAATCATACTATTTTATGGTACTTAGATACAAGTGTATTGACATGTAAATTTGTTAAGTAATTATTTTTTGTGGTTAAATTATCTGTCATTAATGATTATGTAGAGATGATGATAGAAGAAAGTTGGATGTGATGGGTTGGAATTTATTAGAAATGATTTTGCAGGTCAGAAATGATTTTGCAGGTAGAAGATAACGAGTAAAATGATAGGTTCGATAGGGATAAAATAAATATATTTAAAAAAAAAATTTCTTCAAAAACAACAGCTAATGACAGTTGTTTATTCATATTAATAATTTAAAAAAAAAACAAAATTACACAATAAACGACGGCCTAAAGCCATCGTTTATTTTTACGACGGCTAAAGGCCGTTGTTTTTCCCGACCAATCAACAACAGCTAAAGGCCGTCGTTTTTAGAAACTACACCTTCAATCCCCATGGCCTCCGCAATGGCCAAGGACAGTCGTAAATATATAGAAACGATGGCTTTTGGCCATCGTTTTTTGTGCTTTTTCACGTAGTGGAGGGAGAACAGATGAAAAGCCTTCTAATACTAGAGGTTGGTCGAAATCAAAATCAAAGCCTTGAAAAATGAAGTGTTTTCACTGTCACAAGGAATGACATTTTAGAAAAGACTGTCCAAAGTGTAAGGGGAAAGGAAAAGATAATTCAGAGAATGTTGCTGGTATAGCAGAGGATCGTGGGGATGTATTCACAACTACCATTGGTAGCTCAAGTAATGAGTGAATTTTGGATTCGGGTTGTCCCTATCATATCTGTCCCAATAGAAACTGGTTTACTACTTATTGGTCTAATGATGGTGGTAGAGTCCTGATGAGAAATGATGTAGCTAGTAAGGTTGTTAGGAAAGGCTCAATTCAAATCAATATGCATGACGGTGTTATGAGAACCTTAACCGATGTACGACATGTTCTAGAGTTAAAGAAAAATTTACTTTCTTTGGGTACGTCTGACTCTAATGGTTGTAGCTATAAAGCTGGTGGTGGAGTTATGAAGATTTTCAAAGGAGGTGCTTTAGTTGTGATGAAGGGATATTTGAAGAATGACATCTATGTGTTGAAAGACATGAATATAAATTTTTTTTGATCTAATCAAAATCTTTCCAAGGGTCATCTTATGATCATATTAAATCATGGTGTGAGGAAACATACATACAAAACTTCTCAAGCGTAAAGTCTCTTGTTGATTTACACAAACCTCCTTTGAATTTCTAAAGCTTTACTCCAATGGAAGCTAATGACCCTTCTAATTAATGCTCTTTAATCTTTTCTTCTTTTCTTTGATCCAAGAACCTTTCTGGATCAGTCAATTCCATTCAAACTCTATGATCTTTTATTATTTTCTTGAATGCAAGATCCTTTCATAAAAATTGGTTATAATATTATTCAAGATTGGTTATGATATTATCCAAGTTCAAAACAAAAATCAAGAGAGGAAAGAAGAAGGGAGGGTTGGCCGTAATACCCAAGAGGAAGAAGGATGGGCGTCCAAATAAGGGGGAGAGAAAGAAAACGTGGGAGAGAGAGAGAGAGGAGATCTCTCTTATGGTGGACTTTCCACCCTATGAGGTCTATTTATAGATCCCTTGATTGCTAACTTGTAGATCAAGTCAAACTCCTCTTTCTAAATTCTAATCCAATTAGAATCTTCTTTCTTGCATATTAAGTTAGAGATAAACTATACTTTCTAATTCTATTATGATTATCTCGTTTTGGATTTTCGACTGAGGTATTGACCTTCAAAACGATTGATTCTGGAAAAACTTTCTTCATGAAAGTTGTAGATCTTTTCGACAGCTTCGAAACAATGTACTTACAGACCAAAATAAGAGTCATGGTCATAGAGTTATGGCCCAAATACTGAAACTGTATCGATTCTCATAATCAAATACAAATCCGAAAATCTACAAATCAAATCAAATCGAAATTCCAATTAAATCAAAATAGAAACTCTTCTAATCTTATTAGAAATCCCATTTTAATTCCCTTATCTATTCCTAATCTAATTAGGAATCAAATTTTTAATTAGAAACTAACCATTAGTAACTTAATTAAAGATAATAGAGAATTAATATTAATGTGGGGCATCCCACCCTAGGTGGGCCCCACATATCTCTCACACACCTTTTGGAGTATTAACACTCCTTGCTGGTCACCTTTTGATTTTATCAAAATCTCATATAGGTCCTACCCATTTGGTTAATCACATCTTATGTGATTTCACCTATAAGAGCTTCACTATACCATATAGTGAATTATATGGAGAAATTAATTAATTTAATTATAAATTAAATTAAAAGCCTTGAGAAGGTCCTAGTGTGTGAGATCTAAAGGGATCTCCTATTTCCGGTTGTAGGACCAAGTGCTTCATCACCTTTTAAGGTGTAGCCTTATTGCTAGGAAACACTTTCCTATAATTCCATTAGGATCATAAAATGTTATCTAAGTTCCTGGACTTCCACTAATCACAATAATGTCCATTAACACAATGTGATCAACTTCTAGAAATTAGAGAATTGCTTGTAAGTACTATCTCACAATATATTCAAAAAAAAAATCCTTCCACAATCCGATATCACATGTAAGCTTCCGGGATTGGAACAAGTCCACTGTCTAGTCCATAGCTTATGAATAGAACTCTTTCTCATGAATACTTTTTCATTGAACTGAACTTCCAAAACACTTTTGAAAAACATTTGAAAAGAACTGACAAATATATATTTATATATATACTTTTCCATATTGAAAACATAAACTTCGATAAAGACTTTTACCGAAAAGCACCAGTACTGGATTTAATAGTTCAGTTCAACAAGTATCACCTTGATATCATTATCTCCAATTAAGAAGTTGTGGATTCCTTATTGAGTGTTTACACACTTCTCCAAACACTGTGTACATGACCCAACGTACCCGAAGTTAGTCCTATGAATTGGACATTACCGATTAGCACATCAAAGCCATATAGATAGATGTTTGAGAAGATGTTAACCTCTCAAGTCTAAGGATAATTTGTCGAATGGATTTAACCTTAATACAATCTGATAGTATATTCCATTGGGTATCCACTAGTGACCCTGTTCAGTATTATGTACTTGCTACATATACTCACATGTTAGTCAAGAGTCAACACTCACTGTGAATGAGATTCATCACACTATCTTATAGAACTACACATGTGCAAGTCATGATGAAGTATGGTGCCCAACTAGTACTCTAGAGGCTTCGAACAATATTAGGTTTATGAGGAACTAGAAAATCATATCTCCTTCACAACCTTTGTATGATTTTCCTATAGTGTTACCTATGGAACTTTATGTCATCATCAAATGAGACAGTAATTATTATAAATACCCTTTATTATTGGTTGTGTGAATACGATACTTCTCTAATGAACATAGAAATTGGCTTTTGAGGGCATCTATGTCCAACAATCTCCCACGTGCATTCTAAGCCAATTAGATGTAATGCTCATCTTCTCAGTGATGTTTCTCAAACACCAACTGAGGTATAACTTAATATGTATGGGTCTGTCATGTCTGCTTTACCACAACTATTGTAGTATTGCAATACTACCTGCAACTGTTGCAGATTTATTATCAATAACCACAGTTTTAAAAGACTAAACAAAATGATACTGTCCAACAGTCATTTTCAAAAGTTAACTTGCTTGTGCTTTACCATTGTGCAATGCTCTGGACTAATCTGACCAATATTTTATCACATCAATATAAGCACCCAATTTTTACACCCCACCTGACTATAGTTAAAACCCTTTTAACTATGGTTACCCCCTGCCAAGTCCCCTTAAACCTAGGTAAGCCTCTAGTCAGAACCCTAGAAAACCCTAACCCTAGGTAAACCCCAAGATTCGACCCTAGTTAAAACCTAGGATGTATCCCTAGTTTAACCCTAGTTGAACCCTAGTACAAAAACCATGTAAAAAATCCTAGCCTTAGGTGACTCTAGCATGACCCTAGAGTCCTTAGGGCTTAAACCCTAAGACCCATGGCCTATAGGGCCTGACCCTTAGCCTCAAGCCCATAAGGACCAAAAACCTTAGGATAACCCCCCATAACCCGTATGTGCAGGGCCCAACCCATTTAAAAATAGATCTCATAATGTCGGTAGAAGATTTACCGACATTATATTTTTGCCTTGTTTCAGGCTGTCGGTAGATACTTTACCGACAGTATGTGAGTACCGAGTTTGCAGGCTGCAAACGCCCTGCATACTCCACCCTTCACCTCAATCTCTCCCTTCAGGCTCCTCACACGACCACAATGCCCTTCTCTCCCTTCTCCTTCAACCCCATTAGGTCCCTTTTAGAGTTTTCTATAAAACCCAAGCTCCACCAGTAGTTTAAAACGATCTGCAACCTCAAGTCTCCCTAGCTGTTACAGGCACCACCGTAGCACCACCACCTCATGCACAGACTACCTCCCATTTCGGCAGGAACAGAGTGTTTGGTCAGGGGACTCCCTACCCAATTTTTGTGTGCTTTATCATTCATGTGAGCCCCTGGTCAATTCTAGGGGAGTTATTTATTTTCAATCTCTGTACTTAGTAGGTAACTGAGCCCAACAGGGTGTTCACCCACCTTGTTTATAGGTGGAGTGAACCTTTACAGGTATATCAACCTTCACTGAGCATCACAGAACCTTTTGGGGGTCCCTCAGATCATGAGGGAACCCATAGTAACCTTTGTGCACGGCCCCCATGGGCAGAAACTTGGTTTTCAAAAAAATCAGGAATGACGGTAATACTAGTACCGCCATTCCTGGTAAAGCGTGTTTTCTTTTTGTCGGTGGACGTTTTACCAACATCCTGTTTTTGGCCTAGTTTCATATTGGCGGTAGAATAACTACCGCCAATATGACCTTGCTGTCACAACAACTTTACAGCTTTGTGGAGCCCACTCCAGGCATCCCCTAGGGCCCACACCGGACTCAAAAGACTCCTAGGAGTCCCCTCCATGCTCCCCTTCTCTCAAATCACTCTGGGTTACACCTTAACCCTAGTTAACAGTGGTAAAGGCACAATTTAAAAACACTGTTTATAATGTCGGTAATCCAATGACCGACATTATTCTTGTTTTTTTTTTGGGCTTTTTCAGGGGCCCAGGCCTAGTAGGAGGCCACTTTAGGCCCTGCCTAGCCCCCTGGGCCCACCTCAGATTGTACCAGACCCTTAACCACGGTTAAGTGCACCTCCGATTAACATTTAACCGTGATTAAGCACCCCTTAACCTTACAAACTTTTGGAAACTAAACAGAAATTCCTAAAAATATAATTGGACCATAAAACTGACTTTGGCCCTCTCCCTAACCTTAGTTAGCAACCCTAACCACAGTTAGACTCCCCTTTATTGCGGGTAGCAATCCTAATCGTAGTTAAGTTTGGTTTACGGCCTACTGGGCCTAAAAACCAAGTCTACCGGACTTACTTTCGGCCTATCGGACCTCCCCTTAGCCTACCGGGCTACACATCACATCCCCTTAAACTGTGGTTAGCAACCCTAACCATAGTTAGTTCAGCCTAACCCCGGTTTGCAACCCTAACCCGGACCGGACTCCACCCTAGTCTACCGGACTACCCCCTAAGCCTACCGGGCTTGAATACCATGAACTTGACCCTCCTTGGGCAACCACACCCTAGTCTACCGGACTAGTCCATGTTAGCCACTCTTGGTGCACACACACACGCCCCTAGCCTCGGCACAGGCTCATATGTTAGAACTACGCTCGGTCTGATCTCACCTTGTGAGTACATAGGCAGTCCAACATGGGCCCAACCCCAGTTAGCTTTCCTTTCTTGAATTAGTGTTAACTCAAACACTCTGACCCGGGGAGTATGAAACCGTTGAAAAATAGAAGCCTCGGGGTGCCTAACAACTTCCCCGGACTTAACCGAACCCCTTACCCTGATCTCACTCGCAGACCAAGACCTTATCCAAACCCGGGGGACTTATCCCTTTTGAATGAATATGTGGCGACTCTTAAATGATAAAACCCTTTCATACCAATAGGGTACACAGGTAATTCCACCATCATCATCCTTTTTGTGAGTGAGAGGGAAGAAATTCCCTTGCTCAGTGCTCTGACGACTCTGCTGGGGATTGCTATATGGGTTCAACCAGGAACCCGGGTTTAAGCCAACTAAACCTTAATCTTGATTAAAATGACTAAGCATTTAACTTAAACACTAATCATTTTACATCTCTTGGTTAATTGTGTATCGTGCATCCATACATGTCATAGTAGTGTAATTATCTCATTCACAACAGTAGACAGGCTTTTTACATTAATGGCTGCTGAATGATCATCCTCAGTGTCAGTGACTTAAACGTCTTGGAGGTCCGCGGAGTTACTCCTGTTGGGTGATTACCCCCAAAGAAGGATTCTGAACGCTCCCGCTTACATCAATCGTCCATTTTCAGGTATGTTCTATACCGGGGAGTCGCATATACGGTGTTAAGTGATCCCCCCATCCTGCTAGGAACACACATGCATCAAACCAGCATTCATACATGTAGTCTAGGCCAGGGTATAGTCTACAAGCAACCCATCCTGGGAGGGCTATTATAAACCCTAACCTACTTGTACCCTATACCTGTCCCCAGTCATGGTTGACTACAAGGGCACATTCTACCCGGATAGCCACCCACCTAGGAGCATGTAATGAGCCAAACTTGTGTTTGTAATAAATTATACCCCTCCTTCCCGACATAGCATATGGGGTCCAAATCTCAGGCAGACAGGCATTTACTAGGCCTATCCCAACCTTGATCTGATAGGTCCCTCGGTTTCCAACAACCTAGGCTAAAGTACGTAGGACCTCCGTCCATCTGTCCTATCGAATCACATATGCTTTGTCGCACCCAATCAAAATAAAAAATCAAAATATTGCATCATCATTTTGCATCCCATCTGCATGCACAGTGCACTCACAAAGTCTGTATACTATTATCCAGGTAGATGGTAGGTCCTTTAGGGATTGTTCAGTCAATGGGTCGACCATCAAGACCCCTGCATCTAAATTTTCAGGGGGCATGTGATGACAACCTTCAAGAAGCAATTGAGGCTTTTACCTCTAGTCAACGTCTCACTTGGGCTAGTACAACAAAACTTGGACTATCCTAGACCTATCCGTGGTTAACCCGGACTCGCGCCTCATGAACGCTGCTATCCAGTGTTGGAGCCCATCTCACATGGTATTCCGTTTTGGTAAGAACGAGCTCTACCCAACACTAAAAGAGATTCAGTGCATTATAGGGTTAAACATGGACAGCGAAGCTATAGTACCGCGCTACAAAACAACATACCAGGTAGACCTATCTAGGTTCTTGCGTATCAAGCCTACCTGCTTGCAGCCCGGTCTTAACGGCTCTTTTGATCAGATACCCGTGTCTTTTCTCTAAAAGAGGTACAAGCGTAAGTGGAACCCTGACTCTATTTTAACGGAACTTCCCGGTCTCAACGCCTTTGCACTGATAGCCATGTCTCAGTTGGTATTCCCAAGGTGCCACTCACTTGTCAAAACAGTTCTAGTTGGGATCATCGAGGCATACACAACTCCTGTTCAGTTGTACTAGTCATCCTAGCCGAGCTTCTCAGGGCTTTCAACTAGTCGGCAGACCGCAGAAAGGGAATCTTCCATGCCAGTACACCTCTCCTACACCTCTGATTGATAAGTCATTTGCCTACAATTATATCGGTACTGGACGGCATCCGCGATGGCTATAGTCTACCTCGGAATGTTTCTCAGAATCAAGGCCCGATAACAACTACAGACGTTGGAGAGCTCTACCAGCTTCTCCAAGACCTATCAGAGGAAGAAATCACTTGGCAATGCGATTGGCTTGTACTGAATAGGCAACCGCGTGTTGTCATCACTGGCAGACGATGCATGATTCTTGCTGGTCTAATAGGCTCCACAGTCTATACACCACTCCGAGTCCTCCGATAGTTTGGATTCCCTCAACATATCCCAGTGATAGACCGGTAGGAAAATGATTGGATCACTTTCACAGTGCACTCCGACAGCCTCACCCGACGCTTGCAGTCAGCTTGGCGCAGCTCCAGACGAGACCAGTGGCCAGACTTCATGGTTACATTAGGACCACTGACCAACTCAGCATACCGACAATGGGTGGATAATCCTGACATTCTACTCGGCATGCCTGCGCCCAGGGAACTGCCCACACCAGTCGCAAGTCCATCACAAGGAACCATACTCCTAGCAGAAATAGTGGTTCTCTGGACAGATTTCTTCCTAGAGAGACAGCTCCAGATCCAGTAGAAATGGAAAAGGCTACAGAAAGCCCAGAGTGTATTCAGGCAGCAGGAAGCGGAACAAGGTCGTGAACTCCAAGCCGTACAAGAACAGGTTGAACAATTGGAGCAGACAATCCAGTCTCTTCACAGGAAATGTAGAGGCGACTCCAGGAAAGCAGCCATCATCCGGGCCCAGCTTCACTTCCACTAAGAGCAGCTTGATAGTGCAAAAGCGGAGATGACCTCCCGTATCCAACAATTTGGATACCGCATGTTCAACGCTACTGAAACCCTTACGCACATTGAGGTTGAAGTCACATCCCTCCAGCAACAGATCATGGATCTTAAGGGTGTGCCCCGGCCACTTGACTTTACGATCCTCGAAGGGCCTGCCTAGGATCGAGTCTTTTCTTCTTTTGAGTCTCACTACCCCTGTACTCACTGCACTCTTTATGCATCAATAAAAATCTTATTTTTTCTAGCATCTGCTTCTTGCCATTATGCATAATCATGATTAGCTGTTGCATTCTTTTCAGTTGCATGAGCCGACCTGTGACTCGTTCTCTGACTGCGATTCTCGCAGAAGCAGCAGCTGCAAACGCAGTCTTGATAGAATTACCAATCACAGAGATACCCCCTTGCACAGCTCGATCAGAGAGCAGCTCTTACACAGCACAATTAGAAAGCAGCGCAGACTCAATTGCGGAACCTGCAGATTAGCATCAGTGAACCACTGAGATCCTACAGTCACATGACAGAGACATAACGGCCATGCAGTCGAAGCTTGACAGTGTTCTGGAATCCCTGAAGATTCTAATTGGCACCCGAACTGAAGAACCCTCCACCTGGATCCCGACAGGAGAACCAACCGAGTAACCTATACCAGAGCCTCATTCTCCCCCCTTCATCATACCTGACCCCATACCCACAACAGGAGGAGGAGAAGAGTATGACCAGTACGATGAACAACCCAAGGCCTCACACGTCAACCAGGACTGGCCATCATGCTCAGATCTCACTCCATCCTTATAGGACAAGATCAAGCAGATGAAAGAGGAGATGAGAAGAATGAAGGGTGCATCCATCAGTACCAGTCTATCACTAGAGGACTTAAATTTCTCATCAGGGGATGTTGTTCCCTCAGTTTCAAGGTCCCGGACTTTGATAAATACGATGGCTTGGGTTGTCCAAAACAACACCTGTAATTATACCTGGGTGACATACTCCAGCACAACAGGAACCAACCACTAGTCATCCAGTACTTCCAGAAGAGTCTGAAAGGGGCAGCCCTCACATAGTGGATGTCTGTTGACATGCAGAAGGTCAAGACTTGGCAAGATGCTATGGACAGCTTTGTGGAGCAGTATTCCTTTAACTAAGAGCTCCACCCTCAGAGGAGCCAGATTGAGCAGTTAAGCCAGCGTAACAACGAATCATTTCTGGAGTACGCCACCCGCTGGAGTGAAATGACAGCAAAGATCCCAACTCCCATCCCTAAGGAGGAATTGGCAGACATGTTCATGGGCACTCTAAAGCATCCCTACTCTACACTCATGGTGACCCTACTAGTGGTGGACTTCGACAGCATTGTCAGGACAGGTGCCCGTATCGAGACTGCTATCAAGAGTGGGGCCATTTATTCCAGTCTATGACTTGATCCCCCCAAGGCAACAGCCTTATCCTGTAGAAACATCGATCCCCGGGAGCACAGAAAGAAGGAACATGTACATATGGTTGCTTCTACAACACCCATCCGACTACCAGCTCCAGCAGCTCAGCAATAGTCAGTTATCAGGAATACTCGGCCAGCCCGACCAGCTTAGGGGCAAAACCATCCCCCCAGAAACTTTACCCCTCTTCCATACACACTCAGTTAGCTGTTGGAATTCCTCACCAAACAGAGTCCTCTCGAGTTGAGAGGCCCCACACCTCTTCTACCTCCAGATAAACAGAACAAGAATTACAATACTGATCATCACTGCGCCTTCATAGAGGCCCAGGCCATGCTACGGACTATTGCATAGGCCTGAAGTGTGCAATCTAAGATCTCTTGGGTGACGAAAGGGTTGAGCTTGCTCCCAGTAACACCAGCATCAATCAGGTGCCACTGCCCCCATATAACAATCAAGTCAACTTTATTCAGTGGGAAGAGCTCGGGGCAAGACAGCCAGGACCCAGTACACCCACAATGAATGACAGCATCATTAGGCCATCTTACCGATCACCTATCATAATCTCCTTCCCCTAGTCAAACATACAGACTATTCAGTCTCCAACCCAGATACTTGTCTCCGAAACAGATCATCTATACTATCCATTGCCCTGAAAATTGGCCCACAGCTACAGCTTAAGCCCCAATCTCTTTAGGCCCTATCTGGATCCCTTACATCCCAGAGCCTCCCTTTAACCTCAACCGAGTACCTGCTCCTCGCTCTCTCATCCTTGAGAGCGAGAGCATAGCCAACCTAACTACATTTGGTCGGGTATATCAACCTCTTGCAACTGAGCCGGCAAAGGTGAAGAGTGCAGAGAAAGGGAAAGAGAAAGCAGGGGTGTCAGACCCACAGAAGGAAGCAGTTGATTCGGCAGTTCTATTGAAAATCCTAAAAAATGTAGAGGAGTTCAATATCACTCAGCAACTGAGCAAGGTCCCAGCACAGATATCCATCTTGGGTATTCTTCTCACTTCAGAGCATCACATGAAGCAACTGCTCCAAGTATTCGGCAATGCCCATGTAACACCAGACATAACGCCCGAGAAACTAGGGTAAATGGTAGGGCAAATCCTCGAACCCAAAGTCATCTCCTTCACGGAAGAGGAGATACTAGACAGCGACAGAGACTATACCAGGGCTTTGTACATTGCAGTATAGTGCATGGACCGAACGTTATCATCAGTGCTCATCGACAATAGCTCTAGCCTAAATGTTTGCACACTCTCCAAGCTGTAAAACCTGGGCTTGAACCTCAGTCAAGTGAGGAAGAGACCCATGACCATCAGGGCTTTTGATAATACAATCAGACAAAACCCTGGTGATATCGATCTAACCATCGGGATCGGACCTGCCCAGTTCTCAACGAACTTTCAGGTTATGAACGTGCCAGCCTCTATCACTCTGCTCCTAGGGAGGCCATGGATCCATGCGGCCGGAGCCATTCTGTCGCGACCCAAAACCCACCCTAGGAGTTAGAGTGAACTTTGGACGACTAATCATGGATTACATGACTTGCTTGACAAATCAACCTGCAAAAACCCACAGAGCATATACAATGGAGGACATTATCAGCGGAAACATACACTAACATGGCACAGCGGAAGTCTACCAACCTCTATGTATATACATGCGCAAATCCAAGTTTATACAAAAAGTAACCAAAAGAAAGTGCGGACAGACCCGCCAAAATACATGGATATAACTCTCATCTCACCCACAGCTAATCCACTCATAATCCACAACCACCTATTGGTAACCCTCTACTGGAGGTTCCTCCAAAGGCTCCTCGACGTACTCCTCTTCCACCCATGGACCAGGAGCACAAACATCAAATGGAGCAGCAGCTCCCTCAGAACCTGCCGACATAAGAAGTACGGCTGAGCATAGAATACTCAGCAGGTACTAAGCACTAACCAACAGTCATAGCATACGGATAGCATACATAAAGCAGGAGCAATTCATATATGTTAGACAGAAACAATTTATATCATACAAGGAAGTAAGAAATTTATAATCATGCTTGTATTTCGTAGAAAGCCGATAAATCCTCTTGAAAACATCGTGCACTTGACTTGACTTGAAATATCTTTTCGTCCTTGAAAGCTTGTCGTGTTTGTCTTACTTGATTCTTGTAGATCGTGTCATGTCATGCGTGCTTGCTTGTGATCATGTAACTTGTGAGATACACTTGTGAGATGTCCTTGTGAGATGCTCTTGAGAGATGCCTTGAGAGGGAAGGGAGACCCTTCTTTATGCAATGCACTTGCGAGGGAAGGGAGACCCTTCTTCATGATATGTATGTACTTGCGAGGGAAGGGAGGCCCTTCTTCATGATATGCACTTGTGAGTGAGGGGAGACCCCTCGTGGAATGTTGGTTCTCGTCTTCTTGTGAAAAGCGAGGTAAAACATATCGTAGGATATGTCCCATCTCTAACCATGTTCTTGAAAACCTCGATAAATCATGTCATGCATGCCGTGCTCGTGGGAACCGTGTACATACTTGCATTTAAATTTAAAGATGACATTTGGGTAATTTCACAACACATATAGAATCAATGATTGAGCAATGTAATATTCATAACATTTAGGGAAAACAGGAAACACACTATCATAGGCCCTAGCAATATTCAGAATTGATTAGGCATGCATTTACTAATTTACAGCTCACTTTATTCACCTTGGCATTTCATCAAACATGGTGTGTTCATTATGGATTTACCCTACAACATGCTTTTCTAGATGGGTTTTACTCAAGTCATACATGTATGTTCATTATTGGAACAATGCCCTTCCCCATTTGTTCATCACACACAACCATTGGCATCCAGTCGCCCATTCCATCTCCATTCACCATTCACACCCATCCATCTCATAGCACATGTGAAAATAAAGGAAAATAAAGAGGAATACAGGGAGAAGGGGAACTATAACTAGGAGGGTAGCAAGAAGTACCGACCTTGATCGAGTGAGGAAGAAACCCCCTTCCAAACAACTGTGAGCTGCTGCCCTAGCTTGGAGAACGCTCTCCACGAATGCTTGAACCGAAATCTTGAAGAAAACGGGCTTGAGGTTGATCTAGGGTTTCAAAACCCTTTGATTTCTCTCCAAAATGGAAACCCTAGGTTTAGGATCGCCTTCTCCCCTTTCTCTAACTCTCCAGTCTTTCTAAGTGTTAAGAATGAGCCCTAAAGGTTCGGGCTAAACTCTTAAGGTAAGAGTGAACTGACCAAAAGACCATAATACCCTTACTGAATTTCTGTAAAACCACGAGTGCCGAACTCGTTGTGCTGTGAACAGTGCTAACTCGTTGTGCTGTGAACAGTGCCAACTCGTTGTGCTGTGAATAGTGCCAACTCGTTGTACTGTGAAAGGTGCCGAACCCGTTGTCCGTTGTGTTGTGCCTAGTGCTGAACACGTTGTCCGTTGTCTTATGTACAATGTGCCCGTTGTGCTGTACAACGTACACGTTGTCTGCTGCATGACGTACCCGTTGTCTGTTGCACAACGGATGCACAACGTATGCGTTATCAGAGTACGTCCTTAGTGCCTTCCGAGCTACGACCTTAGTGCATAACCGAGCTACGTCCTTAGCGCATAACCGAGCTACGTCCTTAGCGCATAACCGAGCTACGTCCTTAGCGCCTTCCGAGCTACGACCTTAGTGCATAACCGAGCTACGTCCTTAGCGCATAACCGAGCTACGTCCTTAGTGCCTTCCGAGCTGTGATTGCCTGCAGGTCCAGACTGTTTTGGCCATATCTTTTGACTCGTTCGTCCGATTTTGACGATTCAACTTGCGTTGTGTTCGTACTTTGAAAATGAACATTTCTGAGGTTTCAAAATTTCCAATTTCTTCCTTATTTATTAATTATACCTCTTAAAAAGGCAGAATGACAACGAAAGTGTCATGTATTAGGCATGAAAAAGTCTGGGGCTCTACAACCTCCCCCCCTTACAAAAATTTCGTCCTCGAAATTCAGACACTACTTGCATTACAAATCAAAAAGGAACTTACAGTCATATACAAACTTATACCAAAACTCATTCAATTAATTCTGGGTACTTTGCTTTGACTTCTGCTTCACGCTCCCATGTAGCTTCTTCCCGAGCATGGTGTTGCCATTGCACAAGAACCAAAGGGATTGTCTTGTTGCGAAGCACCTGATCTCTTCGATCCAAAATCTAAACCGGGTTTTCAATCAAGGTGAGGTCCTCTCGAATCTCCAACGGTTCCAAGTCGATTGCATGCGAAGGATCCGCAATGTACTTCCGAAGCATAGACACATGGAAGACGTTGTGAACTGTGGCCATGTGAGGTGGGAGAGCTACCCTGTAAGCAACCTCACCAACTCGTGTGATAATCTCAAAAGGCCCAACATACCAAGGACTGAGCTTGCCTCGCTTTCCAAATCTCATGATCCCTTTGCTAGGAGATACTTTCACAAAAACTTGATCCCCTACTTGAAATTCCAAGTCCCTACGGCGCGTGTCCGCATAACTTTTCTGGCGATCTTGAGTGGCTTTCAATCGATCCCGAATGATCTTAACTATGCCTGCAGTTTGCTCAATCAACTCTGGACCAAGTACTTTCCTTTCTCCTACCTCATCCCAATAGAGAGGAGACCTACAACTTCGCCCATACAAGGCCTCAAATGGTGCCATTTGGATACTTGCCTGATAGCTGTTATTATAGGCGAATTCAACCAAAGGCAAGTGCTCTTCCCAACTGCCTCTGAAATCCAAAGTACAAGCCCGAAGCATGTCTTCAATGACTTGGTTCACTCTCTCGGTTTGTCCATCCGTCTGTGGATGAAAAGCGGTGCTAAAATCAAGTTCGGGAACCCATAGCCTCCTGGAAGCTTTTCCAGAATCGTGATGTGAATCTTGGATCCCGATCTGACACAATACGAACGGGCACTCCGTGCAACCTCACCACTTCCTTGATGTACAAAGCGGCTAACTGACTAGAGTTGAAAGTAGTTCGGTAAGGTAAGAAGTGAGCGGACTTCGTCAAACGATCCACTACTACCCATATCGCATCTGAGCCCCTTGCCGTCTTTGGCAAGCCAACTATGAAATCCATGGATATGTTCTCCCATTTCTACTCGGGAATAGGAAGAGAATGCAATAGACCGGCGGGTCGCATGTGTTCTGCTTTCACCTGTTGGCACACTAAGCACCGTGCTACATATTCCGTAACCTCCCTCTTTATATTCCGCCACCAAAAGTGACTCTTGAGGTTCCAGTACATCTTTGTACCCCCTGGATGCACTGTGTATTTCGAACGGTGTGCTTCATCCAAAATCTCTCTTCGAAGATCTGCATTGGCTGGGACGCACAGCCTTCCCTTGAATGTGATAGCACCCCGACTAGTGAGAGAGAAGTCCTCACTACCCTTAGCAACTTCCTTGTCCCGATAAGCCAACAATTCAGCATCCGTGGCTTGGTATTCTTGGATCAAATCTATAATGTACGGCCGAACCGTAACATTTTCCAAGGTAGGACCGCAGACAGAGTCATTCACACTGATGTCCAGATTTGCCAAATCTTCTAGTAGCTTCCATTCTTGAACCAACATGTGTGCTAACAACCCCAGAGGTCTTCTACTCAAAGCATCAGCCACTACATTTGCCTTACCCGGGTGGTATTGAATGGTACAATCATAGTCCTTCAGAAATTCCATCCAACGCCGTTGCCTTAGATTCAATTCCTTTTGGGAAAAGAGGTACTTGAGGCTCTTGTGGTCCGTGAACACATAGAACTCCACCCCATAAAGGTAATGACGCCAAATCTTAAGTGCAAACACGACCGCCGCAACCTCCAAGTCGTGCGTGGGATAATTCTTTTCATGCTCCTTCAATTGTCTTGATGCATAGGCAATGAATTTCTTGTGCTGCATGAGTACGCACCCAAGTCCAACATGCGAGGCATCACTATACACCTCATACCCATAAGGTCCAGATGGCACAGTAAGGACAGGGGCCGTAGTAAGCCTCTTCTTCAGTTCCGTGAAACCGATCTCGCACTTCTCACTCCATACAAACTTGGCGTTCTTCCTTGTCAGGTAAGTGAGCGGTGCTGCAAGGCTAGAGAAACTCTCTACGAATCTCCTGTAGTAGCCTGCCAATCCAAGAAAACTGCGTATCTCAGTAACACTCTTGGGCCTCGCCCAACTCATAACTGCTTCGATCTTCTTCGGATCTACCGAGATACCTTCTGCAGAAACAACGTGGCCTAGGAATGCCACCTCTTCCAACCAAAACTCACACTTGCTAAGTTTGGCATATAGCTTGTGCTCTCTTAGCATTTCCAAAGCAAGGCATAGGTCGCGTGTGTGATCTTCCCGTGTCTGGGAATAGACCAAAATGTCATCAACAAATACAATCACGCACCTATCAAGATATGGCCGGAACACCCGGTTCATCAAATCCATAAAGGCTGTCGGCGCATTCGTGAGTCCAAAAGGCATCACCAAGAACTCGTAGTGTCCATACCGAGTCCTGAAAGCAGTTTTGGGAACATCTTCCACCTTAATCTTCAACTGGTGATAACCCAATCGAAGGTCTATCTTCGAGAAAAATCTCGCTCCCTTCAACTGATCGAACAAGTCATCAATCCTAGGCAAGGGATACCTATTCTTTATAGTGACTTTGTTCAATTGCCTGTAATCGACGCACATCCGCATCGAGCCATCTTTCTTCTTAACAAACAACACCGGGGCACCCCACGGTGAGACACTTGGTCGAATGAAACCAAGGCCTTGTAATTCTTCCAACTGAGTCTTTAACTCTTTGAGTTCAATAGGGGTCATTCTATACGGAGCCCTGAAAACAGGAGCTGTGCCTGGTGCAAGCTCGATCACAAACTCAATCTCCCTGTCTGGAGGCAATCCTGGCAACTCCTCTGGAAATACATCCAGGAACTCACTCACAACCGGAATAGTCGATGAGTCCTTTGCCTCGGGGTTAGCTAAGCTCAACGCCGTAAAACGAGCAATAGATCTACCTTTCAACCCGCGAAAGTGGAATGGCTTTCCTTTTACTGGCTTGAAGAGTACCATCTTCTCAAAGCAAGTCACATGCCCATGATGTGCTGCTAACCAATCCATCCCCAAGATAACGTCAAAGTCCTGGAATCCAAGGACGATGAGATCAACCGCCAACTCGTGGCTTCCAACTTGGACCACACTATTTCTATACACTTTATCTGCCAATACTGTTTTGCCGAGAGGAGTCGAAATGGCTAACTCCTGTTCTAGCTGACTTGGCTCTACAGAAAAGCCTTCTGAAAAACTCGGCGAGAAAAATGAATGAGTAGACCCGGTATCAATCAATACTCGAGCCAAATACTCATTGACTAGTAGGGTTCCTGAAATTTTAACTAGTTGCGTCAATTCAAGCATCAACTGAGTATACACATAGGTATATATATATATAGCATACTAAATATGTACACAAAGAATAAAACACAACATAACAAGCACTAATAACGAAAATAACTCCAAACGCGTACCTTGCACCACATCATCAGATGCAAGTGCATCACCCTCTGTCAAAGCAAATACACGCCCCTGGTTCGCCTGGCGAGACTGAGGTGGAGACCAGGTAGTCTGAGATGACGCCTGATATGATCCTGCTGGGCGTGCTGGTGGACTAATCCCCTGAGACTGGCCTGGTAAATGCCGACTGGGGCAGTCTCTGATCATATGGCCCTGGCGAACACAATGAAAACATCCACCCGATGCCCTTCGGTAATCTCCTGCCGGGTACCTTCGGCCGCATGAAGTGCAGACCTCGTGTGTATAAGTCGGAGGGGCCGGAAGAGGTTGAGGTCGCGGTGCCTGAGGCACATGCTGCCATGGAGCTGGAGGCGCATAAGATGGCCTCATCGGTGGTGCTGGCCACGCATACTGATAAGAGCCGGTACGAGCCCGCCTCTCTAGAGGTGCTGAACTACTGGATTGGCCTCTCGCCAATTCCCTCTTCTTGGACACCGCCTCAGAGTTGGTCTCAACCAACAAGGCCTTGTCTACCACTTCAGGGTAGGTAGCATGCCTGAAAACGGAAACCTTCTCCATAATAACATCCTTGAGCCCTTGCTCAAATCTTCTCGCCTTC
This sequence comes from Tetracentron sinense, assembly GCA_015143295.1. Lineage (NCBI taxonomy): Eukaryota > Viridiplantae > Streptophyta > Magnoliopsida > Trochodendrales > Trochodendraceae > Tetracentron > Tetracentron sinense. The sequence continues at coordinate 32,005,800 of CM026571.1, forward strand.
ATTGCCTCAGTAGCAACCATATGAGGCGCAAATCTCGACAACTCCGAGAACTTGGCCTCGTATTGAGCCACCGACATCAAACCTTGCTCGAGGTTGATGAATTCTCTCTCTTTCTTTTCCCGTGCTCCAATCGGAAAATACTTCTTATAGAACGTATCCTTAAACTCCTCTCAAGTCCACGGTTGACCTTGCATGGTCAAGTCCCGTGTCCTCAATGCGGACAACCACCAATGGTGGGCTTCACCCTCTAACATGAAAACTGCCCATGCTACTCTATCCTCCTCTGTAGGCGAGAGGACCGCAAAGATCTTCTCCATCTGGAGGATCCATGCCTCCGCAGCAAGAGGGTCCACACTCCCATGGAAGGGTGGAGGCCTCAATCTCCTGAATGCCTCAACTCCAGCGGTGCGATGTACTGGAGCTGCGGGCGGTGGAGTAGGTGCCGCCGATGATGGTATAGCTTGCCGAGCTGCCAGTATGGCGAGTATCTCAGCAATAGAGCCTAAGACCTGGGAGAGGTCCGGCTGCTCATCCTCATCCCGTGAAGAAGAGGAAGCTCTGGTATGTGGTCCACGACCCCATGTGTTCCGTCTCATGACTAGAGTCCTGAGAATAATAACACCACATGAGTCTAACTTGAAACCACAGTTTATTTCAATGTCATTTCATAATAATTCAATTTGTATTAGTTGTATAATACTAATATACATCACATCAAGTCATCAGAGTATTCATCACATTATACTTATACTTTAGTGTTCTGGCGTACCTAAGACTCGTACTTGGTTGAAACAACCATTTTGACTAAGACTAAAGTTTAGTCTTACACTTGGATCAAGACTCTCTTCCGACTTACTTTCTTCCTAACTTGTTTCCTGACATATGCTCTTGTCAAGCCGTGGTATTAGATTCTAAGTGACCCTAGAGACCTAAAGCCTAGGCTTTGATACCACTTCTGTCGCGACCCAAAACCCACCCTAGGAGTTAGAGTGAACTTTGGACGACTAATCATGGATTACATGACTTGCTTGACAAATCAACCTGCAAAAACCCACAGAGCATATACAATAGAGGACATTATCAGCAGAAACATACACTAACATGGCACAGCGGAAGTCTACCAACCTCTATGTATATACATGCGCAAATCCAAGTTTATACAAAAAGTAACCAAAAGAAAGTGCGGATAGACCCGCCAAAATACATGGATATAACTCTCATCTCACCCATAGCTAATCCACTCAGAATCCACAACCACCTATTGGTAACCCTCTACTGGAGGTTCCTCCAAAGGCTCCTCGACGTACTCCTCTTCCACCCATGGACCAGGAGCACAAACATCAAATGGAGCAGCAGCTCCCTCAGAACCTGCCGACATAAGAAGTACGGCTGAGCATAGAATACTCAGCAGGTACTAAGCACTAACCAACAGTCATAGCATACGGATAGCATACATAAAGCAGGAGCAATTCATATATGTTAGACAGAAACAATTTATATCATACAAGGAAGTAAGAAATTTATAATCATGCTTGTATTTCGTAGAAAGCCGATAAATCCTCTTGAAAACATCGTGCACTTGACTTGACTTGAAATATCTTTTCGTCCTTGAAAGCTTGTCGTGTTTGTCTTGCTTGATTCTTGTAGATCGTGTCATGTCATGCGTGCTTGCTTGTGATCATGTAACTTGTGAGATACACTTGTGAGATGTCCTTGTGAGATGCTCTTGAGAGATGCCTTGAGAGGGAAGGGAGACCCTTCTTTATGCAATGCACTTGCGAGGGAAGGGAGACCCTTCTTCATGATATGTATGTACTTGCGAGGGAAGGGAGGCCCTTCTTCATGATATGCACTTGTGAGTGAGGGGAGACCCCTCGTGGAATGTTGGTTCTCGTCTTCTTGTGAAAAGCGAGGTAAAACATATCGTAGGATATGTCCCACCTCTAACCATGTTCTTGAAAACCTCGATAAATCATGTCATGCATGCCGTGCTCGTGGGAACCGTGTACATACTTGCATTTAAATTTAAAGATGACATTTGGGTAATTTCACAACACATATAGAATCAATGATTGAGCAATGTAATATTCATAACATTTAGGGAAAACAGGAAACACACTATCATAGGCCCTAGCAATATTCAGAATTGATTAGGCATGCATTTACTAATTTACAGCTCACTTTATTCACCTTGGCATTTCATCAAACATGGTGTGTTCATTATGGATTTACCCTACAACATGCTTTTCTAGATGGGTTTTACTCAAGTCATACATGTATGTTCATTATTGGAACAATGCCCTTCCCCATTTGTTCATCACACACAACCATTGGCATCCAGTCGCCCATTCCATCTCCATTCACCATTCACACCCATCCATCTCATAGCACATGTGAAAATAAAGGAAAATAAAGAGGAATACAGGGAGAAGGGGAACTATAACTAGGAGGGTAGCAAGAAGTACCGACCTTGATCGAGTGAGGAAGAAACCCCCTTCCAAACAACTGTGAGCTGCTGCCCTAGCTTGGAGAACGCTCTCCACGAATGCTTGAACCGAAATCTTGAAGAAAACGGGCTTGAGGTTGATCTAGGGTTTCAAAGCCCTTTGATTTCTCTCCAAAATGGAAACCCTAGGTTTAGGATCGCCTTCTCCCCTTTCTCTAACTCTCCAATCTTTCTAAGTGTTAAGAATGAGCCTTAAAGGTTCGGGTTAAACTCTTAAGGTAAGAGTGAACCGAACAAAAGACCATAATTCCCTTACTGAATTTCTGTAAAAACACGAGTGCCAAACTCGTTGTGCTGTGAACAGTGCTAACTCGTTGTGCTGTCAACAGTGCCAACTCGTTGTGCTGTGAATAGTGCCAACTCGTTGTACTGTGAAAGGTGCCGAACCCGTTGTCCGTTGTGTTGTGCCTAGTGCTGAACACGTTGTCCGTTGTCTTATGTACAATGTGCCCGTTGTGCTGTACAACGTACACGTTGTCTGCTGCACGACGTACCCGTTGTCTGTTGCACAACGGATGCACAACATATGCGTTATCAGAGTACGTCCTTAGTGCCTTCCGAGCTACGACCTTAGTGCATAACCGAGCTACGTCCTTAGCGCATAACCGAGCTACATCCTTAGCGCCTTCCGAGCTACGACCTTAGTGCATAACCGAGCTACGTCCTTAGCGCATAACCGAGCTACGTCCTTAGCGCATAACCGAGCTACGTCCTTAGCGCCTTCCGAGCTGTGATTGCCTGCAGGTCCAGACTGTTTTGGCCATATCTTTTGACTCGTTCGTCTGATTTTGACGATTCAACTTGCGTTGTGTTCGTACTTCGAAAAGGAACATTTTTGACATTTCAAAATTTCCAATTTCTTCCTTATTTATTAATTATACCTCTTAAAAAGGCAGAATAACAACGAAAGTGTCATGTATTAGGCATGAAAAAGTCTGGGGCTCTACACATTCCCTCCTCTTTGTCCCAAAGAATCAAGTTCATCCAGGATGATTGTCTGATTGTCATTCCTTCTGAAGAGTTGGTAAGTTCCTTTGGGGACGTCCAAGAGCTGGGGCAAGGCACTGCCTTCATGACATTCCAGTTCAAGCAGGTTAGTTCTATCACCCAGGTAGAACAGCAAAGCAAGCAAGTAGTACAACCATTTGTTAGAATGATGGCCAAAATGAACTACTAGCCCAGAAGTGGTCTCGGTGCCAAGAATCAGGGCATGAAGAAGAGATACACACCCCCTCGCTATACACCTCCCTATGGTTTGAGGTACAAGCCCAGATACGAGGATTACCTTTCCAAGCCGACTAAGAAGACCAGACAGTCGGTGGAATCTGAGACCCGACCACACATCTCTGTAACTTTTCCCATGGGAATCTTCGAAACCTACCTAGAAACCTCTGCCACACCTGTTGCCTTAACACCCCAGCTCAATGCCGAGTCTTCAGGGATTCCAAATCCAGAATTGTTCAGCATAGCCCAGATGTTCGACGAGCTAACTGTCGATGATGCTACTGAAGCAGAATATCCAGTGGGAGAGCAGGTTTGCACCCTCTCTAACAGCGCCGAAGCATCCTCCAGTCACCAGCCACTAATCCGTTGGTGGACTGAGGCTCTCACCATCGAGGCCAGCCAAGCCCGGGGCAAGCACAGTGTAGGATAGGTTGGTTCGAGACAGCAGTGACACAGCATGACCCTTCTCCTTCATCTACCTCTCTTTTGCTCCCACTTGTAAAATCCAAAAGTCAGGCCACTGTCGGCCTCTTTTTGTTTGAGTCTTTTTGTAACAATTTATCATTTTATCAATGAAAATCAGATTGTTTTGACTCAAAAATCTTGTTTAAAAAAAAAAATTTCATATCGGCTGATGATGAAATCACACGGACCCTTCCCCTAGAAGGCCTAGTGTCCTGAAGCTAACAAAATCATCATCAAGCATGCTAAACTGAAGCTAATTGATTTGCCAAAAAATTACCTCTGACAGGGCTACCCCTTATACCCTCCTTGAACTCTCCGAAGTAGAGTATGACTCAGAACAGGAAGAGGAACAGCCTCAAGAAATTCTGGACCTCTTTGAGCACAGCGAAGGACTCTTGTAGTCTAACAGGGAAGACACTGAAACAGTCAATCTAGGATCCACAGACAACCCCTGGCTAGTCAAGATCGGCACAAGCATGAGCCCACAACAGAGAGCGGATATGATCAGTTTCCTAAGAAGCTACAGTGATGTCTTCGCCTGGTCATATACAGACATGTCAGGATTAGACCCAGCATTGGTGGTACACAGACTACCCCTGAACCCTGACCGTCAGACCAGTGAAGCAGAAATTGAGACGGATGAGGCTTGAATGGTCACAGAAGGTTAAGGAAGAAGTTGAGAAGCAGATCAATGTAGGCTTCCTGGCAGTTGTAACCTACCCTGAGTGGTTAGCCAACATTGTACCAGTACCCAAAAAGGATGGCAAGGTTCGAATGTGCATTGACTATCGAAATCTGAATAGTGCATGCCCCAAGGATAACGTTCTCTCCCGTATATCGACATTTTGGTCGAAAATACTGTTGGGCATAAGACTCTCTCGTTCATGGATGGTTTCTCCGGATACAACCAAATCAGGATGGCAGAAGAAGACAAGGAGAAAACCTCCTTTATCACACCTTGGGGTACATTTTGCTACAAGGTCATACCCTTCAGACTCAAGAATGCAGGGGCCACCTACCAGAGGGCCATGACAGCCTTGTTCCACGATATGATCCATAAGTCCACTGAAATCTATGTGGATGACATGATCATCAAGTCTCCTGCTGCCAAGCAACACCCAAAAGACCTGAAGAGACTCGGAGAGTACGGCTTAAGACTGAATCCAGCCAAGTGTGTCTTTGGAACCTCATCAGGAAAGCTCCTTGGCTTCATAGTCAGCAAAAGAGGCATCGAGATTGATCCAGCTAAAGCCAGAGCTATCATTGAAATACCAGCACCCCAAACTGAAAAGCAAATCCGTGGTTTCCTGGGCAGAATTTTGGTACATCAGCAGATTTATTTCTCAGCTCACTCCGATATGTGAGCCGATCTTCAAGCTACTCCGGAAGAACACACCGACAGTCTGAACAGCAGAATGCCAGGAAGCCTTTGACAGAATAAAGTAGTATCTCCTGAACCCTCCAGTACTCATGCCGCCTACACTGGGACGGCCCATGTTACTCTACATCTCAATATAAGAGACCTTCATGGGGTGCATCCTAGCACAGCATGATGAGATAGGCAGAACAGAACAAGTCATCTACCACATCAGTAAGCGTTTGCTAGAGTATGAAGAGCGGTACAGCCCCCTTGAGAAGACATGTCTGGCACTGGTCTGGGCTACTCAGCGTCTTCGGCACTATCTCTTTCCTGGCCGGTAATTCTGATCTCCCGGATGGACTCACTCAAGTATTTACTGGAAAAGCCAGCCACCACCGGGAGACCTGCCCGATGGCTCATGATATTGTCAGAATTCGACATCACGTACATGACACATAAGTCAATCAAGGGGCAGGCGATAACAGATCACCTTGCCCACAGTCCAGCATAGGACTATGTGTCTGTACATGATCTGTTTCTAGATGAAGCCATCTTGTATCCAGAAGCAGACAAAAAAGAATACTCCGGCTGGGAGTTATACTTTGACGGAGTCACCAATAGTCATGGGGATGGGGCAGGAGTAGTCCTGATCTCACCTAAGGGAGTGCACCTCCCTATCTCAATCAAGCTAAAGTTCTGATAATCCAACAATGAGGCAGAGTATGAGGCGTGCATAGCCGACCTAAAAGAAGCCCTGGACATCGGGATTGAAGAGGTAGACGTCTACGGTGACTCATCTTTAGTAATCTGTCAGGCAAATGAATCTTGGGCCATCTGAGAAGCAAGGCTAGTCCTGTATTTAGCCTACCTCAATATGCTAATCAGTTAATTTAGAAGAATCAGCTTCAGCTACAGGTCCAGGAACCAGAACAAATTCACCGACGCATTGGCCACTCTTGCTTCCATGGTACAGATCCCTACAGACATCATGCTCTGGCCGATTGAAATTCAGCAACAGGAGCAGCCTGCCTACTGTCTTCAGATCGAGGAGGTATCGGATAATAATCCTTGGTATACGGACATCAAGCAATATCTCGAGGATGGGATACTGAACAGGTTGATGCTGTGTAAGAAGATACTTAGGCTAGGCTACTACTGGTCCACCATGGAATCAGACTGTTGCAAACACGTACAGAAGTGCCACCAGTGCTAAATCTATGCCAACAGGGTAAATACACCGCCAAATAGGCTACATACTCTTACGGCTCCTTGGCCATTCTCAGCTTGGGATATTAACGTCATTGGACCTATAGCTCCGAAAGCCTCAAACGGACATCAATTCATCCTGGTTGCAATCAATTATTTCATAAAATGGGTTGAGGTAGCCTCTTATGCCAGTGTCATAGCCTCAGTGGTTCAGTGATTTCTGAAAAAGTATATCATCTAACGATATGGGACCCCGTATGAGATTGTAATAAACAACGCCCTCAACTTCTGTAACAAGGGGATGACTGACCTCTACCAAAAATTCAAGATCCAACATCATAACTCTACGCCATACAGGCCACAGACCAATAGTGCAGTTGAAGCCGCCAACAAGAATCTGAAGAAAATCATCGAGAAGATGGCCACCAAATACTCTGCCTGGCATGAGATGCTCCTTTTCGAACTCATGGCCTATGGAACGTTCATCCAAACCTCTACGGGGACAACACCATTCTCTTTGGCCTATGGTATGGAAGCAGTCCTCCCCACCAAAGTAAAATTCTATCACTCTGGGTGTTAATGGAAGCAGAGCTCTCAGAAGCAGAGTGGGCACAGACCCGGTATGAGCAGTTGAATTTAATTGAAGAGCGATGACTGAAAGCCATCAACCACTCTCAGGCCTATTAGAGGCGCATGGCTAGGGTATTCAACAAGAAGGTCAAGCCAAGAAGCATCGAGATCGGCAATCTGGTTCTCTGAAAAATGTTGCCAAACTGCCCTGACACAAGGGGCAAATTCACTCCCAACTATGAAGGCCCATACGTCGTCCGAGACAAATTCTCTGGCGGTGCCCTTCAACTCGGACGTATGGATGACGAAGATCTCCTAGAGCCCGTCAACATGGATAAAGTCAAAAGATAGTCGCTTAGGGTCCAGATCTGATAGGTGCTTTGCACTTATAGTTTCTCCGGAAAATGACAAAAGGCCATCCTTGGCACACTCTTCATCCCTCTTTCCTGTAACCTGTTTACAAGTCAAATGAAATTCACTAGTTAGCCCTTTGAGCCTAACAACCCTTCTTTAATTACACTTTTTCAGGGACACCCTCCCTCGCCCTCTGCAGCATTAGCCTGAACTACGTCATGACTTGAACCTGCAAAAGGTACGTAGACAACCTGTCAAATCAGGTGCGGTCACAAAAGGGGCATCAACTCCCCGACTCTCCCCAGACAGAGTCCTTCTTTCCCCAAAGGAGTCATCAACTATCCCCCCCCACAAAGTCACTCCCCAAGCAGTGACAAACACTCCCAGCTTCCCAGGCAAATCGATTCTCGAGGGTACAAAATTTTTATCAAAAGATAACCCAAAATAGAAGTAGAAACATTTCAACAGCCAAAGACTCCTCACAGAGACAATCTCTCCGGACTTTTTACCTAACAAAAGAACCATTCAGAGACAATCTCTTCTGAAAAACAATCCTCGGGTAGATACAATCTCTCTATCCTCAGTAGAGAAAACGTCTCTCACCCTTCCTGGCAGAGACAACCTCTCTCAATATCCCCAACAAAAAAAAATCGCCGAGAAACCTAAGGCACAAGCCATAAGCAGGCAAATTCCCCCAGAAATAGAAGGGTTCCCCCAGAAGGTGAAAATCAATTATATCAAAACCAAAACCTCCAAGGGAGTGCAAATCAACAAAAAACAAGAGAAATCCCAGGGTGTCCCAAACATCGGTCCCTCAGCCTACATTTTATCCCACTCTAAGTCCTTCTCGATCCCTAAAAATTACAAGTTTAAGCGCAGTCTCACATCTGTATCCCCAGAGGAGCGCAATTCAGGGCAATGGTGGGAGAAGACCTATTTTCTCCAGCATAAATAAAGCTTCCCAGTAAGTCGCGAGCATGAGTGAAAACCGAAAACGGCCTCATTACGCAAAAATCACGTGATCCCCAGACCTAGTCTTGTGACTAGGGGCAAAAAAGGAACAAAAATCAATCAGCTTCGCAGGCATGAGGAAAACTGGCAACGACCTCATCGTGCAAAAATTATGCGAACCCCATGACTTGGTCATTCCAAGGGTAAAAAAAGGAGAAATAGCTAAAAAGCAGTTTGACAACAGAATCTAGCAGCAGTCAGACTAGCCAGATAAATCCCCTACAGCGATCCCCGGCAGATGGCATAGAAGAGCAGCTTTCTCGACACTAGTCTTCGACAGAGTTTAGATCCCCAGTAGTGATCTACGATAGTATCATATCGCCTAGCAGATCCCTAGTAACGGGCTACAACGGTATTACATTCCCCAGCGGATCCCCAAGCAGAGGCATCCAATTCGCTCCCCAACAAGCTTCTCCCCAGTCAGAATCTAATCGCCAGCAGTGACAAGGCAAACAAGTCTACCTATGAGCATCCCCAGCAGTGAAAAAACCTCTTCTGGGTTATACTCTGCTCTCCAAGAACAAAAGGCAGAATACATGATCCCCAAGCCCTAATTAAGGCACTTTCCTGGCAAAACTGATAGCTAGTTGAACATTCTTTTGGTTGAGACCAAAAATTTTTTTACAAAGGTCCAAAACCTTTTATAAATGTTTTCAAAAAAGCAGCTCCTCTTTGGTACCCTGACCAGATCATACTAGCTTGCACTGAGTAGCCCCAGTAGGATAAAGCAGAAGAAGCTGACACCATGCATCCCCGCAAGTCGCAATCAGCAGAGTCATGGGAAAGCATCCTTGCCTTTATCCCCTGCATGACATCCCTACGTGGCATCACACCTCATGTGACCGAATTCCTCAGCATCATCCTTGATCAAAATCCAGCGCCTCTCGGCCATTTCAATCATCCGGCTAATGCCTCTTGGACACGCCGCACTCTTTCGACACCGCTGTGTGTCCTTGACATCCCGTGTATACCTTTACAGTGTATACCACCCACATGTCCTCCCTTTTCGACACCCCCGTGTGTCCTCGACATCCCGTGTATACCATTACAGTGTATACCACCTGCATGTCCTCCCTTTTCGACACCCATGTGTGTCCTCGACATCCCGTGTATACCTTTAAAGTGTATACCACTAGCATGTCCTCCCTTTTCGACACCCCCGTGTATCCTCACATCCCGTGTATACCTTTACAATGTATACCACCCACATTCACTCCTTCTGACACCTCCGTGTGTTCTTGACATCCCGTGTATACCTTAACAACGTATACCACCTACATGTCCTCTCTTTCGACACCCTCGCATGTCGCCCCTTCAACACCCTGTGTGTTCTAGACACCCTGTGTGTCTTTTCGATCAGACTTGATCAAATCCTTCCAGCCGACGCCTCCGGGCTCTACCATCCCTGCATTTATCACTCCCCAGTGAGTAATCTGAACTACTCGCTCGTCCCAGCTGTGGCCATGCCACCACATTGCACTCACCATTTACATTGCATGGATACATATCATCATACTACATCCCTATTATCCGAAATCGGTGTAAGAATAGGATGATTCCAGTCTTTGCCATTCAAATCGCCAACCTTGGCATTCTCCAGCAAAGAGGGGCAGCTGTAAGATCCCAATTTTTACACCCCACCTGACTTTAGTTATGGTTACCCCCTGCCAACTCTCCTTAAACGTAGGTAAGCCTCTAGTCAGAACCCTAGAAAACCCTAGAATCAAAACCCTAACCCTAGGTAAACCCCAGGATTCGACCCTAGTTAAAACCTAGGACGTATCCGTAGTTTAACCCTAGTTGAACCCTAATACAAAAACCATGTAAAAAATCCTAGCCTTAGGTGACCCTAGCATAACTCTAGAGCCCTTAGGGCTTAAACCCTAAGACCCATGGCCTATAGGGCCTGACCCATAGCCTCAAGCTCACAAGGCCCAAAAACCTTAGGATAACCCCCCATAACCCGTATGTGCAGGGTCCCGCCCATTTAAAAACAGATCTCATAATGTCGGTAAAAGATCTACCGACATTATATTTTGGCCTTGTTTCAGGCTGTCGGTAGATCCTCTACCGATAGTATGTGAGTACCGAGTTTGCAGACTGCAAATGCCCTGCACACTCCACCCTTCACCTCAATCTCTCCCTTTAGGCTCCTCACATGACCACCACCAGGTCCAATGCCTTTCTCTCCCTTCTCCTTAAACCCCATTAGGTCCCTTTTAGAGTTTTCTATAAAACCCAAGCTCCACCAGCAGTTTAAAACGATCTGCAACTCTCCAAGGTGAACCCCTGCTGCAAAAACCTTGATCCTCAGCCTCTCCTCTCCCCTATTTTTGATCCCCAGGTCTCCCCTGGGCCAGCCTCAAGTCTCCCTAGCTGTTATAGGCACCACCGTAGCACCACCACCTCACGCACAGACTACCTCCTATTTCTGTAGGAACAGATTGTTCGGGTAGAGGACTCCCTACCCATTTTTTGTGTGCTTTACCATTCATGTGAGCCTCTGGTCAATTCCAGGGGAGTTATTTGCTTTCAATCTCTATACTTAGTAGGTAACTGAGCCCAACAAGGTGTTCACCCACCTTATTCATAGGTGGAGTGAACTCCCACGGGTATATCAATCTCCACTGAGCATCACAGAACCTTCTGGGGGTCCCTCAGATCATGAGGGAACCCCTAGTAACCTCTGTACATAGCCCCCATGGGCAGAAACCTGGTTTTTAAAAAAATCAGGAATGGTGGTAATACCAGTATCACCATTCCTAGTAAAGTGTGTTTTCTTTTTATCGGTGGACATTTTACCGACATCCTATTTTTGGCCTAGTTTCATATTGGCGGTAGAATAACTACTGCCTATATGACCCTGCTGTCATAACAACTTTGCAGCTTTGTGGGGCCCACTCCAGGCATCCCCTGGGGCCCACTCCAGGCATCCCCTGGGGCCCACACCAGACTCAAAAGACTCCCAAGAGTCCCCTCTACACTCCCCTGCTCTCAAATCACTCTGGGTTACACCTTAACCCTAGTTAACAGTGGCAAAAGCACAGTTTAAAAACACTGTTTATAATGTCGGTAATCCAATTACCGACATTATTCTTGTTTTTATTTTGGGGTTCTGTAGGGGCCCAGGCCTAGTAGGAGGCCACTTTAGGCCCTGCCTAGCCCCTTGGGCGCACCTCAGATTGTACCAGACCCTTAACTACGATTAAATGTACCTCTAGTTAACATTTAACTGCGGTTAAGCACCCCTTAACCCTACAAACTTTGGGAAACTAAACAGAAATTCCTAAAAATATATTCATACCATAAAACTGACTTTGGCCCTCTCCCTAACCCTGATTAACAACCCTAACCACAGTTAGACCCCCCTTTATTGCAATTAGCAATCCTAATTGTAGTTAAGTTCGGTTTACGGCCTACCAGGCCAATAAATCAAGTCTACCGGACTTACTTTCGGCCTACCAGGCCTCCCCTTAGCTTACCGGGCTACACATCACATCCCCTTAGACTGTGGTTAGCAACCCTAACCATAGTTAGTTCGGCCTAACCCCGGTTAGCAACCCTAACCTGGACCGGACTACCCCCCTAAGCCTACCGGGCTTGAATACCATGCACTTGACCCTCCTCAGGTAACCAAACCCTAGTCTACCAGACTAGTCTATGTTAGCCACCCTTGGTGCACACACACATCCTCCTAGCCTCGGCACAGGCTCAGGTGCCAGAACTACGCTCGGTCTGATCTCACTTTGTGAGTACGTAGGCAGCCCAACACGGGCTCGACCCCAGTTAGCTTTTCTTTTCTTGGATTAATGTTAACTTAAACACTCTAGCATTTTAATCAAGATTAACTTTATTTGGCTTAAACCTGGGGAGTACGGAACCGTTGAAAAACAGAAGCCTTGGGGTGCCTAACACCTTCCCCAGACTTAACCAAACCCCTTACCCTGATCTCACTCGCAGACCAAGACCTTATCCAAACCCGGGGGACTTATCCCTTCTGAACGAATTGGTGGCGACTCTTAAATGATAAAACCATTTCACACCCGTGAGGGTACACAGGTAATTCCAACATCATCATCCTTTTTATGAGTGGGAGGGAAGAAATTCCCGGAGCTCACAATCAACATGTGATGAATATACGGTCTAGTACAAATATACTTTCTCATGCTATCACATATCTAAGAGAAACATATTCCATTCCCCAAAGGTAGAAACTCTTTTCTTGGAACCTTACTTGCACAAAAACATGATCATTTTTGGGGAAAATAACAATATCATTTTCTTTTTGTCTCTAAACTTTTTAGGACTAAGAAAACATGATGTCAAAGTTTTTGTCTTTCATTGCAAAATTGCTAGATCATATCTTTGCATAAAGCCAGGAAAGTAATCATGCTCTCACTAACAAGTTTGTACACAAAGGATAATTTCATCCTTTGATGAAAATCAAATAGTTTGATTACTTCATCAAAATAAAAAATAGTCCAATTACAGATTCTGGGACCTGTGGGTTCTAGTGTACTATTTAAGTATGGTGGGAGTAGAGTTGATCTCTATCAATTCTCATAGTTATCGGTTTATTGGGCTTCCACTTCCAGAACAATTCTAGATTCAGTTTCTCTTCTAGGAAACTTACGTTCCTGTTTACAAATATCTTTTGTTATCCAGGAATAGAGACTAAGTGTCTCTAATGCGAATCCCAAGCTCATCTTCTATCGAATCATATCTAATATTGTTCAATTTTAACAATACCATCATACTATGGTTTGTGATCGGTGCTAAATGTTATACATAAAAGCATCTCAAACTTAACTTGCTAATCATTTAGAGTAATTATTTATATTATTTTATGCTACTTGGTTGTTTATTCTTGTTTCAGGTTCATGCGAGGAAAAGAAGATAAAATGGAAGATTTACAAGCTTCAAAGACTCCAAAAAAATCTTAGAAAAGAGAAGAGTAAAAGAAAGAAGAAGAAAAGAGAGTGAAATCGCAGAAATCTACCCTGATGGGTCGATTGGCCAAAAATCACACTTCTATCAATAGAGGGGTAGTTTGGTAATTTGTATTTATCCAAAATTTATAAAACTTTTTGGGTAGATTCTAGATGAACTAAAGGAGCTATGTTTAAAATTTTGGGTCAATGATTAGAATTGAGCTCTCTAGAATTATTTGAAGTTCAGTGACAAAACTGTAAATAGGGTGAAATAGTATTCCGTGAATAATGTTTCGTGAATAGTATTTTAGTACTTCTAAACACTTTCCAACTCTATTATTGTCTTCCTAAATGAGGCTTTAATCCTCATTCAACCCAAAAAGAGTATAGAGAGAGAAAAAGAAGAACTTAGACCTCAATTAGAACTCCTTATTCTACAAGAACTCTGTCTTTCTCTATGAAAAGGGAATTCCTATGATGATCATTATTAGAGAGAATTTTGTAGAGATTTTGGATCTGAAGAAGAAAAGCTCTGGAGATCAAGGAAGCCATGAAGAGAAGTGCTGCAGCTTTGTCTATGAAGATGTTGCATTCCTCCCTCGCGATGAACTAATTTCCACTCTAGGGTTTCGATGAAACCTTAGCCAAGTAACTATGTCCTTTATTTTGATTCTCTGTATTGTAAGACATTGATTGCATAATGAGATGGTTATTTTCAAACAACCGGATTTATTTTATTTATATTTGATTTCAATGGAATTCTCAACCTTATCTTAGGTATTATGAAATTGGAATTAAAATCACTTGTGTTAATTTTCGTTAGAATTTAAACATAGGTTTTATGCAATGGTTTTAAAAATATCGAGAGATTAAATTTGAAAATATTTTATGCTAAGGGAAGACGAGTGATTACACAACCGTAGATTAGTGTGTATCATTCGTGCTAACCGAAGATACGATATGCTAAGGATATAATTCCTTGAATTTTTCTTGAGCAGTTGAGAGGGGACGAGTTGTCACTCTAACTGGAATGTTTGCAATTTAAGAGGTTATAATAAATTTAAAATAGGGGCTAGTTATTAGGTTAGTGGTGGATTTGAAAACCCTAGATTTTCTCTTCCAAAGGATTTAAAACCATTAGTTGATAGTTTAATTTAGAAATTTCCTTTAATTAGTTTAATTAATTGTTTTAGTTAATCAAGCAAAAATTCAATTACCTATTTTATTAGTTTAAAATTAATCTGAATAAAAGACAACGAAACCAGCGTAGTCCTCAGACGAACGATACCTTTACTAGTACTATTCTACGGAATTATTACTAAGAAGGAATAATTTAAGATTGACTGACTATCAGTTTGTTATGGGAATTATCTAAGACAAGATGTAATGCGAGTAACTTATGAAATTTCTATTAAGAGGTACTCTTCTCAATCATGGAAGACTTACCTAGCTATTTCTTTATTTCATTGCAGAATTCCTTAAACTTTTCAAAGAAGGTGAAATAAAATTAGCTACCTTTTAATGTAAAATTCATATCACTACGATAATCCGTGTGTACTAATACAATACAAGAAGACACATCTTTCTCCATGATAATTGCTTATAGGACTAAGTTCATAAAGACTAAGGGACGTGCCAGATACAAATTGATGTTACAATAGTAACAACATAAGAAATCTAATTTCTACAAGTAATTGGCACATACATAGTATAAAAGAATAAAATCTTATTTTGAGCTTGTTTTTCATAAAAACATCCCAATGGTGACTATAACAACTATTGCTTTTGTCTCATTCCCAAGTAGAAGTTTGATCTACTTGGATTTCTCCTTCTCCTAAGCAAATATGCAACTATTGCACTTATGCAAGGCCATACCAAACATTAGGAACTGAAGGTTCTAACAATTAAGTTGGACTTGATGAGTATACAAGTTGGACAATCCTTCCAAAGGTTTGTCCTGTATCAAATAACCAACTGCTTCACTATGAAGTACAATCCTTATACTTTCATTTCTTCTCAGAATAGCTCTTGTCCATACTACCAGAATATCTTTCCAATGAAAAATCTTGGATTTCTTTCCTTTGCATAAATGCTCAGGATTTAGAGAATTCAACTCTTTTGTACATCTTTGCAAGTAGCTTTGAACTCTTCAAAGGTTCTTAGCCATATGTTCAGACAATCCGATTCCCTAATTGTTCAACATACCCATATTAAAGGACTCCGGGACTTAGTTGAGGGTCATATCCTCTGATCGCATAAGCTTATTTCAATTTATCTTAGCACCAAGAATTGAGATTTATGAATCCCATGATCTCTATCATATTCTTTGTGACTAGGTTTCCCTAGTCAACTTGGTGTCCACTTGTCTTTTTATATAGTAAGTTGCCTAGCAGCCCTTTTGTATTTTGTAAACATCTCAAATGAGATTTAATATTAGTAGTGAGAACTTAGGCAATTCTTTATGAAAAAAAAATAAAACAATTCGGTGAACCTCAAATCAAGGGTTTGAGTTGGGAATCTACAAGTTCGAGGGGATGGTTAGGACTTCCTATAAGTCTATCTACCCTTTTTGATGTTTTAACAATTGAGTTATTAAGTTAAGGGATGATGTACTTTAAGTGCGGAATAAGGAAAACCAAATAAACCACAACACAAGGATTTTTACATGGAAACTCTTCCGGGAAAAACCACGGGACCTAGTCCAGCCATTAGATTCCACTAAGACAAAGTAAACAAGAACTTACAAGACTCGAACTTGACTCCTTTGGATTCAACACCACGATCCTTCAGTTCTTAGTCCTCCACACCTCGAAAATTCACCACGTACTGTCAAGTTTCGTGATCAACCGCAGCAGCTCGTACTTCTCTTGGTGTCTCTAAAACAGTCTACGATCTTCCGATCGATCTCCATCAATGACGGCTTCAGATTCCACCGACCAAATCACTCTACCACAATCCTTCTTGAGTAGATCTCCTTCGGAAAGGCTCCGGCATACTCCAGCCAAGGTGTTATATCTAGAACGGGTTGATGGTTTGATAAGAATCATCACCTAGATGAAATCCTTCAATGGACAAGTCCAAACAAGCAAAAGTGGAACTTTGGGCTTGCAAACTCTAGGTTAAAAGCATTAACAAAAGGGGAGGAGAGTACCAATTTCTATAGGTTTTATAACCTCTGAAGGAACTTAAA
Source organism: Tetracentron sinense (assembly GCA_015143295.1). Classification (NCBI taxonomy): domain Eukaryota; kingdom Viridiplantae; phylum Streptophyta; class Magnoliopsida; order Trochodendrales; family Trochodendraceae; genus Tetracentron; species Tetracentron sinense. The sequence goes on from CM026571.1 coordinate 32,022,617, forward strand.
AACCCTCTCCACATACTCCCTCAGTTGTTCTCCACGAAGTGGAAGGGTTCTATATATAAAGGGAATCAAAAACGGTGTTTAAAAGTTGCTAAAATAGGTTTAAAACCCAAAGAAGGAACCAAAGAATCGTTTCAGTAAAACCCCCATATCAGGGTCGACCCATGGGGATCCATTCGTTGACCAAAAATACAACTTCGGTCGACCAAAAGATCCCTTAGGGTCGACCCTAACAAAATCACCTTGCTGTCCCAAAACACCATAAATATGTTTGGCACTTCAGGGTCGACCCTAAACGCCCAGGGTCGACCTTGAGGCTAAAACTGAATTTTAAACTTCATTTTGAGCTCTCAGTCCCTTGATAAAAGTTGTATCTCTTTTCGAAGTGGTCGATTTGACATATTATAGAGCAAAATCTGAGCTACGGTTTGTGAGATATGCCCAAAACAAACAACCTTAGTTTTTTTTAAAAATTTCAGATTTTAAAACAAGTTTTGCACTGTTTATCTCATCACCTAGGGTTTAAAACTTCGTTTTCAGATCTTAATTCATTCACAAAAGTTATAGCTATTTTCAACACGGTCGATTTGACATATTATAGAGTAAAATATAAGCTACGGTTTGGGAGATATGTACAAAACAAACAACCTTGATTTTTTGAAAAAATTTCAGTATTGTTAACTTGTTTTGCACTACTTATCTCATCACCTAGAGTCCGTATGATTAGACTAGGACACTTTTACCACCTAAGGCATCATGTTAGGATTATTTTAGGTCAAATCCCACCTATGGTCACATGGTATCTAGGTCACTTACCATCCTATAAAGGAAATGATCATCCGAGTGGATCAAGCGATTCTTCAACGCGCTTCAACTTCACTTGTCGTGGATGCTTGACGGCAATGACACAAGAACCACTCCTAGACACCTAGACTCACTTATTTTGACACCGGAAGATGCCAATACAAAAACATGGACTTTACACTTTAGATAGTAAGCACAAACTTGTGATTTCTTTTCCATTCCAAATACTTTGAATTGGTCAAGAGATTCTCATTAAAGTCTTGGTAAGGTGGTTATAGAATGTCGTGCCCCAAAATACCCCCTATGAGTTAAGGGATACTTTAGGTGTGACTATACATACCTGCCAAACCATCTTGTAATGTACAAGGCTAAACATGATATAATACAATAATAATCAGAGTGCGGAAGCTATATCATGAATGCGGAAACGGGAACTAACTTTTTCTTTTCTCATAAACCAACTTAGTATTCCAAGTTTATGTACAAAACATAATCAAAGTAAAGGTGGACATGCCCACCTATCAAAATACAAAAAGGAACTCTCTCACACTCTCCTCTCAATAGTAGTCGAGGTATGGCCACACATCCAAATCCCTATCCTCCGGAGACTACATCGGGATAGGTGGCTCCCTCTCCTCTACGTACTCTTCCTCAACCCAAGGTTCAGGGTCGAGCATATCCATGGTATCTGTCGACATAAAAGTACGACTGAACATGAAATATTCAACGAGTACAAGCTACTAGCTAACCATAGCAATAACAAAAGTACAACAACAGTGAACACAATACAAAATATCGATTTAAAGCAATACTAGCAGCATAAGTTAAATAGTATTGAACATGAAGCAATATAAATATCTTGACATGCGTGCATGAATGCGAAAGCTCCGGTAAAATCATGCATGCGTGTCTCATCTTATTAGAAATCATATATCTTGCTTGTTCTTGATTTGCTTGACTTGTATACTTGTGAGCCAGAGGCTAGCACCCGCACATCCCTGGGCTACCAACTTTCTTGACATTTCATTTTCTTGTGAGCCAGAGGCTAGTACCCTTCACTTGGGCTACCAACCTCCTTGACATGTACTTGTTTCCTTTACTTGTGAGCCAGAGGCTAGCACCCTTCACTTGGGCTACCAACCTCCTTAACATTTCATTTACTTGTACTTGAAAAACGTTGGTTCATGCATGCATGTGTGTAACATTTGTAGTGACATGGTGACATGCTTGAATAGAATAATCACATGAGTGTGGCATTTCAATTTCTAACATGAGCATGTGAGAATTTAGACAACATATATAGCATTGAGTCAAAGTTACAATGTAGGAGGAAACTACACAATTCATACTTGCATGATTATCTTTTAAACTTGTAATTTCTCATTTGGGCATTTCATCAAACACTTAGTGTACAACTTATTTATAATCATTTATTCGAGTTCTTAGTTCATGCATTTCATCAAACATCACCCATTCATTTATTATTCATAGAATGCCCTTCCACCCTTTTTCCATTTCACACAACACATCACATTCATACGGCATCCATCGCCTCAACTCCTCATCCATTCATACATCCCACCATTAATTCTATTTATCTTGTTTATTTTTTGGAAAGTAGCATACTGCAAAGAAAAGGGGAGATCACAATATTAGCATCATCATTTTCTAGAGAAAACCCTAGTTATTGCTAAGGGAGTTAGTAGGGTGTACTAACCTTAAGGATTTTCCCAAATCTTGAAGAAAACCCCTTGATTGTGAGTTCTTGAGTAGGGATCCTAGCTTGATGGAGGATGACCCTTGCTTGAAGTCTTCAAGCTTTTGAGCTCCCTTGATCTCCCTTTGATCTTGCTCCAAAAATCTCTCTTAGCAAATCCCCAAGTCTCTCCTTCTCTTCTTCTCCTTTCTCAATCTTTCTTAGGTCTCCTTTAGGTTTTTGGGTAAACCGTAAGCCCCCAAGAGGCCCCCTATTTATAGGCCAAGGGTAGAAACCCTAAAAATTCTAAAATAAAATTCTGGGTTCGCGACCTACGATCGGTCATAGGTTATCTATGATCGATCGTAAATTCTTCTCCGATCGGTCATAAGTCTCTACAATCGATCGTAACCGTTACAGAGAATTTTTCAAATTTCCTGAAATTCTACGATCGATCGTAATTTCTACAATCGATCGTATCTCACCTACGATCGTTCGTAGGGTCTGTACGATCGTTCGTAAGCGTTACAGAAATTTCCCAGTTTTTCTTGTTTTCGTATTTCGACCATAATCTTTGACTCGCTTGTCGGATTTTGACGATTCAACTTGTGTTAGATTCATCACTCGAAAAGGAACATTCCTGGCGTTTTAGAATTTTCAATTTCCTCTTTATTTATTGACCAAATTGCCCCTAAGGTTAACTGATCCATAATTGGAGTTTAGCAATTGGATTTTTAACGTATCCGACTTAGGAAAATCCCACCTTTAACACTTAGAGTTCTTTAAGATTCCTCATTTCATCCAAATGGAAGATTACAAAGGCATAAAGCCTTGGCACGGGTTCCAATACATGGGCAAAAGTTCTGGGGTTCTACATAGAATGACATGGCAATAAATAAAACATGCATCATAATATCACACATTACAATATCATTAGATCCGGGCTTTTAATCTTTGATGATATTGCTCATCATGCAATCAAATTTCATAGACTCCTCAATCTATAAAATTAGGAAATATGCTACTTCATATTTCTGATGAGCATTGGGTGTCTTATAATACACATGCAATATTCCATGCTAGGATAGTATTACACATGTACCACAAGGTGGATAGTAACTATCCATCATCTGAACATCTCATGCATAACTTATTTAAATCAGTGATTCCTAATTTTCTTGTGACCTCCAAGGACAACATGACTGTCATTGTTTCAGCCGTCATGTTCATTGGTTAAGTGAAACCCATTATTCTCGGTTATCATATGATCAAGTAGGAATATGCCCCCATGCTAGCTGACACTCCTTATCAGGCCATACACATTCCTATCTACTATAGAAATAAAGCACTAGGAGTTTAATTTAGACTGAATTATGTCTGATTCCTGCCAAAGAGACAAGATTCAAGCTAGTTAATTCCTAGTCATATTGATAATGGAAGGTCACAGAACAAATTATCCCGTAGGATAAATTAGCCCATTTAATTCACTTAATATTTTTCTTGAGGAAAAATAGAATATTATGAACACATTATACATCTAATGCATATATCAAAAGCATTCATAATATATATCATTCTATCACATGTGTAAAACAATATACAAAAATCATCACATGATAATAAATCAAATTTTGTTTAATTAGATCAAACTAATTCCAATGAACTCCCACTAGCCCCATAAATTTTAATGGATCTAATCCAAGGGTACGAAAGTTATTTTGACATCGATGAGCCTTTGATGGTTCAATCATCCATATGATGGATCATTGGTCATACCAAGCATCATGGGCTCAAAATAACAATTATAAAGTGTCCATGTGCATCAATAAAGCCTATAAGTCAAAATGGACTATATTACCCTTTAATTCTCTATGAATTAAGTTTAGCACATTAGGGTTCACCAACCCTAAGTCTAAAAGAAATTATGAGAGTCGTTAAACAACTCTCTAAGACCTCTACTAGGCTCTATAAGTGTCACTCAAGCACTTCCCATAATCTTGAATTTTGTTAGCTTACATCTATGCCAATTAAGGCACAATTATCTCATAATCATGCAAGTAACAAATTCGATGTAAAAATTTCAATATGGACTACATGCAACACGTCCGAAAGGGCTATAATAATGTGTTTTATTTAAACACAAATTTTTTATATCTCAACAAAACACATATTGTGGGGTTTGATCCAATTATCCAAAATTTGCACAAAAACGATAATCACATTATCAAAAGGGTTATGGACTTTTCTAAGCAACTAAAAGCAATAACAAATCATCACATGAAATACATAATATAGCCACACAATGGGTCCACATGATCATGCTATCTTAGAAATCTTACAACTACTCTTATAGAACGCCTTCTAAGATTTATTCTCAATGCGATCACCATCATCTTCTATCTTCAATACAATTTCTCCATATAAAAATCAACAACCCCTAATTCTAAAATTACATCATATTCAAAATAAGAAACTTTGAGAAACCGTCCAAAATAGGGTGCTCAAGGGGAGTACAACCCATAAGAAAAAAGAGAAGAGAATAGAGAGAGAAAAAGGCATGATCATGGAATCCATCCATCATTCACAAGAATATATATTGACAATTCATCACCTATGAATAATAACAAGGCATGACAAATAACTTAGAAAGTCCATAACATCAACAAGAGTTTTGCTAACCTTAGGGAAACTCTTTTCCATATGGTTAAGGTCACTATTAGCATTTAATAGAAAAACCCCAAAATAATGAATAAAACTATCATGTTAAAAATGAAATCTTAGGGCTTTAGATCACTATTAAAGAAAAATATTTTCCTTTAATGCTTGAGAAATCATTGAGAGAAAAATTTTCTCTAAGATTTAATCTAGCCCTAAAATTCATTCTTTACATTCCTTAATTGATAAACAAATAGAAAACTCCATATTAAATTTGGCTAGCCTAGGGATCTAATCTCTTCCATATTATTTTAATCTAATAACTATTAAAAGACCAAAATAAAAATCAACAAATTGCTAGTTTTTAATATCACCTTATATTGATTCCAAAAATAAATTCAAAATCAATAAAAGATAAATTCAAAAATTTCCATAAGGGCCAACTACTTAAAAAAAATTAAATAAAGTAATACCCTACACAATAGTATTAAATGTCCATAAAATAATTGATCTCTATCAATTAAAATTCACTTGAGATAAAACCCTGTATCTCAACCAATGACATTTATGTAATTACTTGATTAACTATTAATCAAATAAAAACTTATAAATACTATGTAGCCGGTATTTCTGAGCACATATAATTGATCCAAATCAACTACAATAATTATAGTATAATTCTCATAAACCTTATAGGGAACCATAAAGGATATCACAACTAACGTTTAATTAAATGATAGCCCGTGGACTCGAAGCAGATAATTAAACAATTTAATTAAATCTCAGTTTGTGCTCTCGAATCAAGTAATTAAACTCTTTAATTAAATGATAGCTCGTTAAATGATTTAATAGCATCCCATGCTCTCAAATCAAATATGGAATTTAAGAAAAATTTGAAAGCCTCTTAGAAAATTAATTTAGGAAACTCATTTTCCTGCTTTAGATTTTCGACTCAAGTTTTGACATTCAAAACGAACTTTCTTCACGAAAGTTGTAGATCTTTTCGATGGCTTCGAAACGATGTACTAACAGACTTAAATCAGACTTACGGTCATTAAGTTATGACCGAAATAATGAAACTGTATCGATTCTCTTAATCAAATACAAATCCGAAATTCCATGAATCAATTTAAATTGAAATAAGCTTTAATCTCCGAGAACGCTTAAGCAAAGGTGTCAAACACCATGGGATTTATTAATTAACATTTATTTAAATAAAATCCCATTAATATATGCTGGCCTAAAATATCTATTGGTATCTAATTGATTTTAATCAAAGGATAAACATGCAATAATACCATAAAATTAATAGATTATAAGTTAGGCTCTGATACCACTAAAAGACATGAATATAAAAATTTTTCGAAGCACTATTTTTAATTCAAACTTGATTTTGATCTAATCAAGATCTTCCCAAGGGTTATCTTATGATCATATTAAATCATGGTGTGAGAAAATATACTTACAAAACTTCTCAAGCGTAAAGTCTCCCGTCGATTCACACGAACCTCCTTTGAATCTCTAAAGCTTTACTCCAATGGAAGCTAATGGCCCTTTCGATTAATGCTCTTTAATCTTTTCTTATTTTCTTTGATCCAAGAACCTTTCTTGATCAATCCCTTCCATTCAAACTCTATGATCTTTTTTTTTTTTTTGAATGCCAGATCCTTTTTTGAATGCAAGATTTTTTTTATAAAGATTGGTTCTAATATTATTCAAGAATGGTTCTGATATTATCTAAGATCAAAACAAAAATCAAGAGAAGAAAGAAGAAGGGAGGGTTGGCTATACAACCCAAGATAGAGAAGGATGAGCGTCCAAATAAGGGGGAGAGAGAGAGGAGATCTCTCTTATGGTGGACTTTCCACCCTATGGGGTCTATTTATATATCCCTTGATTGCTAACTTGTAGATCAAGTCAAACTCGTCTTTCTAAATTTTAATCCAATTAGAATCCTCTTTCTTGCTTATTAAGTTAGAGATAAACTCCACTTTCTAATTCTATTATGATTATCCCATTTTTGATTTTAAACTGAGGTTTTAACCTTTAAAACGATTGATTTTGGAAAAACTTTCTTCACAAAAGTTGTAGATCTTTTCGATGGCTTTGAAATGATTTACTTACAGACCAAAATCAGAGTTACGGTCATAGAGTTATGGCCTAAACACTGAAACTGTATCGATTCTCATAATCAAATACAAATTTGAAAATTCACAAATCAAATCAAATCGAAATTCCAATTAAATCAAAATAGAAACTCTTCTAATCTAATTAGAAGTTCCCTTTTAGTTCCCTTATCTATTCCTAATCCAATTAAGAATAGAATCTTTAATTAGAAACTAACCATTAGTAACTTAATTAAAGATAATAGAGAATTAACATTAATGTGGGGTGTCCCACCCTAGGTGGGCCCCATATATCTCTCATGCCCCTTTTGAAGTATTACACTTCTTGTTGGTCACCTTTTGATCATTATCAAAATCACATATGGGTCCTACCCATTTGGTTAATTACATCTTATGTGATTTCACCTATAAGAGTTTCACTATACCATATAATGAATTACATGGAGAAATTAATTAATTTAATTCTAAATTAAATTAAAAGCCTTGAGAAGGTCCTAGTGTGTAGGATCTAAAGGGATCTCCTATTTTCGGTTGTTGGACCAAGTGCTTCATCACCTTTTCAGGTGTAACCTTGTTCCTAGAAAACACTTTCCTATAATTCCATTAGGATCATAAAATGTTATCTAAGTCCCTGGACTTCCACTAATCACAATAATGTCCATTAACACAATGTGATCAACATCCAAAAATTAGAGAATTGTTTGTAAGTACTATCTCACAATATATTTACAAATAAGTCCTTCCACAATCCGATATCACATGTAAGCTTCCGGGATTGGAACAAGTCCATTGTCTAGTCCCTAGCTTATGAATAGAACTCTTTCTCATGAATACTTTTTCATTGAATTGAACTTCCAAAACACTTTTGAAGAAATATTAGAAAAGAACTGACAAATATATATTTATATATATACTTTTCCATATTGAAAATATCAACTTCGATAAAGACCATTTTATCGAAAAGCATCAGTACTGGATTTAACAGTTCAGTTCAACAAATATCACCTTGATATCATGATCTCCAATTAAGGAGTTATGGATTCCTTATTGAGTGTTTACACACTTCTCCAAATACTGTGTAAATGACCCAACGTACCCGGAGTTAGTCCTGTGAATTGGAGATTGCCGATTGGCACATCAAAGCCATATAGACAGATCTTTGAGAAGATGTTAATCTCTCAGGTCTAAGGATAATTTGTCGAATGGATTTAACCCTAATACAATTTGACAGTGTATTCCATAGGGTATCCACTAGTGACCCCGTTCAGTATTATGTACTTGTTACATATACTCACATGTTAGTTAAGAGTCAACACTCTGTGAATGAGATTCATCACACTATCTTATAGAACTACACATGTGCAAGCCATGATGAAGTACGGCGCCCAACCAGTACTCTAGAGGCTTCGAACAATATTAGGTTTACAAGGAACTAGAAAATCATATCTCCTTCGCAACCTTGGCGTGATATTTCTACAATGTTACCTATGGAACTTTATGTCATCATCAAATGAGATAGTAATTATTATAAATACCCTTTATTGTTGGTTGTGTAAATACGATGCTTCTCTAATCAACATAGAAATTGGCTTTTGAGGGCATATATGTCCAATATGTGTTATAGGCAGTACAGTTACAGGTGCAGCTGCTGTATCGTTATTAGATTCGGATCTTGACACCACTATGTTACCACTAGGTTGTGGTATATGCAGTTGGGGTATATGAGTGAGAGAGGTTTGACATTCTTGAGTAAACAAGATTTACATTGTGGTTAGAAGACAGGGAAGATGAAATTTTATGAGCATTGTGTCTTTGGAAAACAGTGTAGAGTTAAGTTCAGTACGGCTATTCATAGAACTAAGGGTATTGTGGACTATATTCATTCTGATATTTGGGGTCCCTCTCGTGTCTCCTCTTTTGGTGGTGGTAGATACATGTTGGCATTTATAGATGATTATTCAAGGAAGGTCTGGATATTTATCTTGAAGTATAAGAATGAGACTTTTGTGAAGTTTAAGCAATCAAATGCTTTGATTGAGAAGCAGACAGGGAAAAAGATCAAATGTTTGAGAACTGGAAATGGTATAAAATTATGTGGGGGTGCTTTTAATGAGTTCTACAAGAATGAAGGGATTGTAAGACATCGAACAGTCAGATACACTCTGCAATGGAATTGTGTTGCAGAACGAATGAATATGACATTATTAGAGAGGGCAAGATGTATGCTCTCCAATGCTGGGTTGTCCAAGGAATTTTGGGCTGAAACTGTTAACACAGCTTGTTATTTGGTTAACAGGCTTCCATTGACTACTATCAATGTAAGACTCCTGAATGAAGGGAATCCAAATTTTAAAAAAATATGTGGAATAACTGGATCCTGAAGATCTTTACACCATAGATAACAAATAATATTAACTACATGTTAGAGATTTACCTCGGTGCATGATGTTCACTGGTGAAGCACAAAACACAATGAAGCTTCAAAACTCTTTGTAGAGATTTCTCGAAGAAATACTCGAAGCTCGATTATCTCTCTTCGCTATCCCTGCGAAGCTTTCGAATCTATTATTGGCCTTTCAAGAACAAAGAGATTAACAAGATGATGGAGTAGACTTTCTATCTCACAAAATCCTCAGGGTTCAAAACCCTAGCCTTCGAAAATCCCCTTGGGCTCTCCCTTGAAGCTCACAAAAATTGGGAGAGGAGTTCTCTCTCTTGCTCATGAAAATTTTGAGGAAAAATAATGATTTTCTTGAATCCCCCTATTTGGGTGTTGGGTATATATAGATATGGATCTTATCCACAGCTTGATCATTATCCTTATCATTATCTAATAATGATAGTTATCCCTAAGAGTTTCTAAATAATGATAACTCTTATCATTAATTAAACTCCTAGTTTATCTATAAGAAGTTAGTTATAAAAAACCTTCTAACTTGGGATTCCTTTTCCTAAAAGGACTCCTTAATTAATAGGATGTAACTAACTTCCTAGAATCTAGGGATACTAACCAACTCCCTAATGATTAGGCATTCTAATCAAATTAGAAACACCAAGGGGTGGGCGTGAGCTAGAGGGAGACTTGAGCTCCAAGTAAAGATTAAGGATAATCCTTATCTCTCTGTTTCTTTTCTTCCAAGTAAGACATCTAATCTCATTAGATAAGGACTAATTAATTAATAATTATCTACTAACCAAAAGTCCCATCAAATTAGGGAACTAGAAGTGGGCGCCCACTTTGGGGAGATTATCTCATGGGCTTGGGCTCACCATTAAGGTCCATCTCATATGGGCTTTTATGGATATGGGTCAAACCCATATCCCTTATATTTGTTTAATTAAATAATAATAATTATTATCCTTTAATTTAGATTAGTATTTAATCTAAATCATAGATTAACATTTAATCTATCTATTAAAGATTAACATTTAACCCATTAAATATAGATTAACATTTAATCTATTATTTTGAGCTTGTATTTCTTTTATGAGCATCTCCACAGATTGCTCTGGGGCATTCTAACCTTGGCTTACCCGATGTTATTCCATTGACCCTTTAATAGGAATGACATTGGAATTGTAAGTGATGTGAGATATCCATGTTGCAATTGAATCATAGTGTAAGAACATAAACCAATAAAGGATTCCCCCACATGAACTTTTTAATTCGATTGATCCTTCCAATAAAATTATCCTTAATAGGCCTTAGAGATTAATAAACTATCTAACTCATAGCCCATTTTACATCATCCGGGTTTCCAAGACATTTGATTAAGCCATGAGAAACTATTTCTCATGCAAAACATTTTGAGAAAAATTTTATCAAGTCTAGTATATTTTATTAAAAATATATTTCAAACTTATTTGATTTCAAAAATCACCTATGCAGGATTTAAGCTTAATCGACTGTCTTACTCGGAACTTGGATAATCTCTCAATTTATGAGCATGGATTTCTTGTTTGAAATTCATCATGACTCGAACAACTTTCTGATTATCCAACTGTCACTGCATCGTAGTCCCTCAGGTAGAGAGTACTTAGGTGCAATCAAAATAGTTAGATCACTGCTCAGTTATAAATGAACTTATTAGATCTAAGGATCATCAAAACTGTTCAATGTGAATGAGAGACCAACTATCTGATAGTATGTTTATGCAAGAGGTCTCTCATTGCATGCAATCAGTTTGTGTATATTTAAGCACACATATGCTAATGTGTAGTCTCCACTACAATAGTTTGAGATAAAACTACATCTTAACCATTGTGGCAACCATATAAGTGAAGTACCCAGCTTCACCCATAGATGTGACTCTATAAGATATAAGGAATTGGAAAGCTATATTTGCCTGTGATATTCCAATACCTATCACATAGCTTTCCTACAATATACCTAGGGACCTTAATCGATATCTCATATCGTATAGATCATCTCATGATCTTGGTCAATTACCCATAATGAATTCACAATAGATAAAGACGATGTCTTTATTAATCTAATCAATAAGAATCTTTCAATCTAAATGACTTTTTAGGGCATAATGTCCAATACTGAAGAGGTATGGCCTGGGTCTCCTGTAAATTACACTGATCTGAAGGTGTTTGGCTATACTGCTTATGCTAATGTTAATGAGGGTAAACTAGAGCCTAAAGCAAAGAAGTGCATATTTATGGGGCATGCAGATGGTGTGAAGGGATACAGGCTTTGGTGTACTGATTCAAAGTCATCAAAGGGTATTATCAGTAGAGATGTGACTTTTGATGAGTCAACTATGTTCACTCCTTAGAAGGATTTTATTGATGGAGGAAAGGACCATGGTGTCATTGAGAAGGTGGAGTTTAAAATGAAAGCTTCAGAGAATACTCAGAAAGTTGTTCCAGTTGAGCAAGAGGAAGAAGAGGTGCAACATCCAGAGGTGGAAGAAGAAGCACCGCAAGAGTAATAATGGACTCTTGCTAGGGACAGACAGAGGAGGTAGTCTAAGCCACCTCTAAGATATGGTTATGCAGACCTAGTTGCATATGCTCTTAGTGTGGCAGAAGACATTGAGGTTCAGGAACCTAGTACTTATCAGGAGGCTATTACTAGTGGAGAGTCAACAAAGTGGATTGTAAGCATGAGTGAGGAGATTGAATCTCTTCACAAGAATCAAACTTGGGAGCTAGTAAAACCAACTAAAGGAAGAAGAATTGTGGGCTGTACATGGATCTTCAAGATGAAGGAAGAAACTCCAAGGATGGAGGATATAAGATACAAAGCTCGATGGTGGCAAAGGGTTATTCACAAAAAGAGGGCATTGATTTCAATGATTTTTTCACCTGTTGTGAAGCACAGTTCCATTCAGATGCTACTTTCTATGGTTGCCTTCTTTGATTTTGAGCTTGAACAACTTGATGTCAAGACTACTTTTCTGCATGGTGAGCTAGAGGAGCAAATTTACATGCATCAATCTCAAGGGGTTGAGATTCAGGGAAAGGAGGACCATGTGTGTTTGCTGAAGAAATCTTTGTATGGTTTCAAGCAATCTCCTAGACAGTGGTGTAAGTGGTTTGATACTTTCCTGATTGGAAAGGACTACTGTAGGAGTGAGTATGATAGTTGTGTCTATAACAAGAAGTTTTCAGATGGTTTGTATGTTTATTTGTTGCTATATGTTGATTGCTTCTAAGAACATGTCTGAGAGCAAGAGTTTGAAGGCTCAGTTAAGTAGTAAGTTTGAAATGAAAGACTTGGGTGCAACTAAGAAGATATTGGGAATGGAGATTCACAGAGACTGAAAAGCGGGCAGATTGCACTTGTCTCAGAAAAGGTACATTGAAAAGGTGTTGGAATGCTTTGGTATGTCAAGGGTCGAACCCAGTGAGTACTCCACTTACAGCCCATTGGCACGTATATGGATAAGCTTGGGAAAGCCCATTGGCAGACAGTGAAATGGATACTTAGATATTTGAGAGGTACTGCAGATGTTGGGTTGATATATGACAGAGGCAGTAACACTTCTGGTAGTGTCATTGGATATGTTGATTCAGACTATGCTGGAGATCTGGATAGGAGGAGATCTTTGACAGGTTATGTTTTCACTCTTTGTAGGAGTGCCATCAGTTGGAAAGCGACTCTGTAGTCTACAGTTGCATTGTCTACTACTGAAGCTGAGTATATAGCAGCTACAAAAGCAGTGAAGGAAGCTATATGACTGAGAGGTTTGGTTGGTGATCTGGGGATGCAACAGGAGCAGTCTACTGTGTTTTGAGACAGTCAAAGTGCAATATATTTGACCAAAAAATTAGATGTTCCATGAGAGGACCAAACTCATTGATGTCAAACTACATTTGATTAGAGATGTGGTTTCTCAGGGAGCTATTGCAGTGAAGAAGATTGCTACAGTAGAAAATCTAGTAGATATGATGACTAAGCTCATCCTTACAGTCAAGTTCAAGCATTGCTTAGGCTTGATTGGTGTTGATAGTACTTGAGTGCCTTAGGGGGCTGGTAGAGGCGGCAAGAGGAGTTGCTTGTTATGGTGGAGATTGCTTTTGTTGGAATTATCGCCAAGGTGGAGATTTGTGAGTTTTGGCTCAAATTTTGTATATGGGTTTTTGTTGGGAAGTTGGTATGGATTTGACCTGTATTTCTAACCCATTTTTTCTTCTCGTTGTAACCCTAGATATATAAAGAGTTTTCTTTGAGGATGTGAGGAAATGAGGGTTTTTGAGGGTTTCAGAATAGGGTTTCGAGAGAGCTTGTATACACTATTTTTCTCCCGTATTCTTAGTGGATTTCTTGCCGTTTTCTCTCGTGGACATAGGCACCTTACCGAATCACGTATATCTTGTCTCCTTTGTGCGATTGCTTGATTTCTCGTTTTCTTATTTCTCTAGATTTTTCGAACTGGTTATAATACTTATGACTCTAGTATTAAGCTGACAAAGAATGAAGGCAGATGTATAGCTTAACTAGAGTACTCCCAAGTGATTGGCAGTCTTATGTACACCTTGCATTGCACCAGGCTTGACATAGCCTATGCAGTAAGAAAGTTGAGCAGATATACCAACAACCCTTCTCAAGTGCATTGGGACGCTCTTCACAAAGTTTTGAAGTATTTAAAGGGTACTACGCACTACGGGTTGCATTATGAGAGTTTTCCTGCTATTGTCGAGAGATACAACGATGCGACGTGGAATTTAGAACAATATGAATCTACCTCGATGACTGCTTGGATTTATACTCTAGGAGAAGGTGTCATTTCATGGAAATTCAAGAAGCAAACTTATATAACTCATTCCACCATGAAATCTGAGTTAATAGCACTCTCATTGGCAGGAGAGGAAGCTGAGTGGCTCAGAAATGTATTGGTAGACATACCAGTATGAAGCAAGCCAGTGTCGGCAATCACAATCTATTATGATAATCAGGCTGCTATGCTTAAGGCATATAGTGTGAATTATAATGGAAAATCCAGACAGATACGTCTGAAGCATCAACATGTGAGGGGTCTAATTAGTAATGGCATTATGACCATTCAATATGTTAAGTCCAAAGAAAATTTGACAGATCCTTTATCCAAAGGCCTTGGAAGAGATATGATCTCATCGACATCGGGGGGAATGAGACTAAAGAACCTGTAATGATATAAGACATAATGGGAACCCTACTTGATGAGTTTCTTAAGTTCAAAGGGAGAAACAAACTACAGTCTTATTTATTTGTATGCACTACATTTTAATGAAAATGAGGCATGTCCCTTCTTATGATGTGGTAGTGTAATTTCTTGTAGATGTTTATCATACAAATGATATCTTGTATTTTGTTGAGGTTGAAAATTTTATGATAATTCTCTTAATTAGACCATGGACCTATTCAGGTTGGAGCTCACCTTTCTGTATGTGGAGCTAGTCACTTCCTATTAGATTACAAGTAATCTCTAGGCGTATAGTAAACTAGGATTTGACACAGACTCAAAAGTGCATAGCTAATGTATACAATTTACCACTGAAAGAAGTGTGTGTGCGACGAGTCTAGTTTTTCTATATGGGTCCGTTAGTTCAAGGGACGTCCACTATGTTCTCGGATTAACTTTGATTAGTTTACATTAAGTGAAAGTTCAAACCCTAAATGTACTTTTATTTATGCACAGGACTTTCTAGGATGCCCATCCTATAATAATTTAAAATAATTCGTTTATAAATCAAGTGGGGGTTTGTTGATTTTGATTTATAAAAATTAGTTTTTAATTTGGTTTTAATAAAATAAAAGTTGGGTTTTAATGATTTATGTTAAAACCATTTTAAAAAAGGTTTTAATGGTGTTGTTTAACACTAGTAGTTTTGAGAAGAAAAATCACGTTTTCAAAAGAAAACTGTTGTGGCGTTTATTAGTCCCACATTAGATATTTATGAAAGTTAAAACCACTTAATAAGAAATCCACTCTCCTTAGAGATTGTTCTCTCTTGTGTGCTCATACACCAAGTGTGGGTGCACTAGTGAGGTGCATCGCACCGAGCACAACATGTGCAGGGGCAATGGGCGCTATGAGGTGCACTTTGTACTTCGCATCATCGCTTGAGTCGCTTATTCTTTTTAAGATAAAAGTCAGATCAACGATGTAGATTTGATCAGAATTGAGATGGTGGTTCGGATTCCATGATTCGTTACGGATCATGGTGGGCATCCAAGTTCGTTGAATCTGGTGGGCTATTGAATGGGTTAGTTGGGGAAACTCAAGAGACTTAGTGATTGAGTTGGTTAGGAAGCCCAAGTGGCTCCCAAGGCCTAGCCCTCACCTATATAAGGTAAAGATGAAGAGGAGAATTCTACACAAGTGTGAATTCGTATCAGACCTCTGCCAGATTGATCCCAGAAAGAGAGCCCAAAGCAGAGAAGAAAGCTCCAGAACTCCATTGGAGATCTGAAGCTCATCTCAAGGTTGAACACGACTCAACCCAGATAGACAGATTAGAGATAGCCAATCCTCAAATTGGATATCAGTATTCGATCAGTCCATTCAAATTAGTCGAATATCTGATCTAACGATTAGTTTGGCCGTTTGAGATCACTTTGTAACCAAACAGGGCACTGTCCGGATTTACCAAGAACAGATAACAGAAGGGGAACTCGGCCAGTGTAGCAATACACTGACCCTTGGGCACTATTACCAAATAGAGCTTGTAGACAATCTGTTTCCGAACAGTGTGTCTCTTCGTAAGTGATTCCAAAATTCTCAGAATCTGGTTTCTAGAATCCATACAGAACCAATTCTGGAACTGTAACAGAATCTCTCCTAGAGAGTAATTTTTTTTGGCATTGATTTATACAATCCGTGTTACCAATTTCTATCATTGTAAAGGGATAACTAAGACCTTAATCTGATTAACTAATCTGTGGGCATCCTAAAAGGAGGTTTAAGTACAGTTTCTACCAGATAGTACAGATCTGTAGAGGAACGGATCAATTCCTGGCTAGGTTGAATCCCGGGGATAGAGTTGCCAATTTCCCTTGCACAAACGGGAGGCTCTAACTATCTTCAAGAAGAGCTTGTCGTGCCTCTTAGCCGAATTGATTAAGAATTTTGTGGTCATCGTGTGCAAGCTTTTCGAAGTAATTAACCAACATGCTCTTTCTGATCTACCAAGTCCTGCTCATGAGGATGACGTGTGTACTTTATTACCTCTTACGTACAAACCCCTTTTAACATTACTCTCACTTACCATTTTGCTATCAAATCTCAAAAATTAAACTAAGGGTCGTTAGACATTATTTTCAAGAACGATTTTCTTTATTTTGAAAATAAAAATAGCGTAAATGTAATGGGCAACTCAATTTTAGGGAACCAATTTTAGAATTGTTTCATTTTCGGCACAATTTTAACGGAACAAAAAAAACTCATCTCAAAGTCAAATCTGAGAAACATGATTAAAACGAATAAGATAAGTGTGAAAACAAACAAGATAGATGGAACATAATAAAATTTTGATTATTTTATGACACTTATAAATTTGTTGATGAATATACTAATATGTAATACCTATCATAATTTTTTTCATTCATCCAAATATGATTCTATTATTTTCTTTCTTCATTATTGATTCTGACCGATCGTTACCAAACATGTTCTCTACACATAATTGATTATATATAAGAATCAAAATTTATGAGAAATAATTCTTTATCAAAATGAGAGAATTACTAGAATGCAAACGACCTCTACTATTCTAAGGAAATAATGATTCCTAGGAGACAAAAAATAAAGTTTGTATCTACCAGAGGAAAAAGAAACATGATTTGTAAGCCGCTTAATGGGTTGTTTGGCATCAATTCAGTGATTCTCTGATTTTGGAAACCAATCATCTTGAAAAGATCTCAGCTAGGTTAACCTCAGTTTTTTGTTTTTTTTTCTTGTAACGACGGTGTCCGGTTTTCTTAGAGCACCCGACTAAATCCCTTGGGCACATGTAAAAGCCCCCAATCCACATGCACGAGGAAAGAAGGGGTAAATCCTTGAGGGTGGCCAACAAGGGAAATGGAATCGAACTCAGGAACCTCTGTTTCTAAGAAGGGTCCGGAGAAACAAAAGGATTCTGTTCCGGAGAGTAGAATGATCCTCAAGAACGATGCCAAAAGGCCCCTTAGTTCCTTCATGTCATCTGAGTCGAATCCCACACACACACGAACAATAGAGTAGTGGCAACCAGTCTGTCTCCTCGGTGAGGCAAAAAGTAATGATAGAATGGTCACTCGTCAAAATGTTTGTTTCTTAGCTCCTATTAATTTACTTTTGAACATTATAATGGACATGAGGTTCATTATTGCTGAAAGTCTCCATTATACTCATCATTGCACAAAGGAAAGTAGAAGGAAAATTCAGTTCCAATACCCGCTACACGCTTTAGCTCAAGATCAAAAGGTTAAAATCTTATAATCAGTTTGCTTTTGGGAAGAGGTAGCCTGATGATTTAACAGCTAGCGCTGATACTTTGATCATGTGAAGGAGTTTGGATTCATTCAAGAACTACCCCCAAGTTCGTTATAAGACTTCAAACTAGCGTAGTCCATTATTCCAACTGCCCTCTGATTATCCTAGTCACCTAATAAACTGCTCAACGTTATTATGTCCTATTTATGCCCCATAAACAGTTGTCAAAGGAGTTTAAATACAAACAGGAACTCAGTTATTTTTGGTAACGATGGGTCCGGAGCACCCTGACTAATTCCCGGGCATATGCAAACTCCCCACCCACATGCACCAGGTAAGTAGGGATAAATCCCTAATGGTGGCCAACAGAAGAAATGGAATCAAACTCAAGACCTTTGCTTCCTGAGGCGTGGTTTTGGCCAGCACACCAACCCCCCACCCCCTTGATAAACAAGAACTCAGAGTTTCCAAAAATATGATTTATTACATGGATAATTCTTAAAATGTAAAGGAGAAAATACATTTACACCCCCCATGAGATTTGACGAAAATACACATAAACCCTCTTAGTTTTCAAAAAATACATTAAGTACCTTTACTTTTTATAATAATGGCACTTAGATTCCCTCCATCAGTTGACCGTTAGTCAACTCATAGAAATTCTGATGTATGCTGATGTCATGTGATGAAGTATATAAAATTCCAAAATTGCTCTTCTAATTTTTAGAAAGGGATTTCTTTTCATGTAGAGGCTCTGCATTTGCGGAGCTCCATTTTTACACTGTAAGGGACAAAATGTGTAATTATCAATAATTACAAATTTTGCCCCTGACAGTGTAAAAACGGGAGCTCCGCACATGCAGAGCTCCGCATGATAAAAACTGTTTTAGAAAATACTATTCTTACTCCAAAACACTATTTATTTAATATATAAAAATCCGGTTCTCACCCGTGAGGTCACCACTTGTCCCTTTTGACACCCCTTAACCGTGGTTAAGATTCACCCAATCATCCTTGTTTTTTAAAAGTATTAATTCTTTTTTGAAAATTTTTAAAAAAAATTAGAGTTTTTTAATATTAAAAACAGATTTTTAATATCATCCCTTGAGGTCGCCACGTATCCCTTTTGACACCCCTAAACCATGGTTAAGATTCACCCGCCCATCCTTGGTTTTTTTTTTTTAATATTAATTATTTTTTGAAAATTAAAAAAAATTAGTCTTTTTAATATTAAAAACAGTTTTTTAATACCACCCCTTGAGGTTGCCACGTGTCCCTTTTGACACCCCTTAATCGTGGTTAAGATTCACCCACCCATCCTTGGCTTTTAAAAAAAATATTAATTCATTTTTGAAAATGAAAAAAAATAGAGTTTTTTAATATCACCTTTAGGTCGTCACGTGTCCCTGTTGACACCCCTTAACCGTGGTTAAGATTCACCCACCTATCCTTGCTTTTTTTTACATATTAATTTTTTTTGAAAATTAAAAAAAATAGTTTTTTAATATTAAAAATAGTTTTTTAATATCACCCCTTGAGGTCGCCACGTGTCCCTTTTGACACCCCTTAACCGTGGTTAAGATTCATCCACCCATCCTTGGTTTTTTTTCAAAAAATATTAATTTATTTTTGAAAATTAAGGGGTAAATCTTAACCATGGTTAAGGGGTGTCAAAAGGGACACGGGGCACCTCAAGTGGTGATATTAAAAAACTGTTTTTAATATTAAAAGAACTCTAATTCTTTTTTCTTTTTTTTAATTTTCAAAAATGAATTAATATTTTTAAAACAAAGCCAAGGATGGTTGGGTGAATCTTAACCACGGTTAAGGGGTGTCAAAAGGGACACGTGGCGACCTCAAGGGGTGATATTGAAAAAACTATTTTTAATATTAAAAAAACTCTATTTTTTTTAATTTTCAAAAAAAAATTAATATGTATTAAAAAACAATGGTAGGTGGGTGAATCTTAACCACGGTTAAGGGGTGTCAAAAGGGACACGTGATAACCTCAAGGGGTGATATTGAAAAACTCTATTTTTTTTTCATTTTCAAAAATGAATTAATATTTTAAAAAAAAGCCAAGAATGGGTGGGTGAATCTTAACCACGGTTAAGGGGTGTCAAAAGGGACACGTGGTGACCTCAAGGGGTGGTATTAAAAAACTGTTTTTAATATTAAAAAACTCTAATTGTTTTTTAAATTTTCAAAAAATAATTAATATTAAAAAAAAACCCAAGGATGGGTGAGTGAATCTTAACCACAGTTTAGGGGTGTCAAAAGGGACACGTGGCGACCTCATGGGTGAGAACCGGATTTTTAAATATTAAATAAACAGTGTTTTGTAGCAAGATTAGTGTTTTCTGAAAATTAGAGGGGTAATTTTGAAATTTTATATACTTTATCACATGACGCATACATCAGAATTTTTGTGAGTTGACTAACGGTCTATTGATGGAGGGGGTCTAAGTGTCATTATTTTAAAAAGTAAGGGTATTTAATGTATATTTTGAAAACTGAGAGGGTCTATGTGTATTTTCGTCAAAACTCAGGAGTGTTAATGTATTTTCTCCAAATATAAATATTAAAGATAGATATTTTTGTCAAGCAAATAAATTTTTATTAATAATTTCTTAGATGCTCATGACAAGCCATATTTTGGAGAGCTCCGATTATCCTCATGTTTATATTTAAACTCCTGTAAAAAAATCTTGGAACTGTTTTTTTTTTCTGGTCCAATTTAACTAGGTCAAAAGTTAGCTTGGGCGGTAGAGTTCTTGCAACTCGTATCTGGTAGGCTAAAAAAAATTGGTGGGGAGGGGGGGCTAAAAAAATTAAAAATCTTGAGGGCCCACTAAAAAAAAACCCTCCCGTCCGTCCCCCCCGGCTCGGCCCCTGGCCACATATGTCAGCCGCCGCAAAATTGGAGCCGAAGCCGATCATCTAAAGTCCAAGTCTATGGAGTCAATAATTTTAATGGAGAAAAAGGAAAAACAATACAACGTAAATCACAACATAGCTGCCGAGAAGCTTACAGTGCAACTTCACTAACACACCACCAAAAGAGGTTCATATTATTATCGTAGACCAAACCAAACACACCCCTCTCTCTCTATCTCTATAGCCTCACTATAAATAATAGCTGAAACAAACCAAAACAACCCACCACAACCCAAGTCCTCATTCTCCTAATTAACCTGTGCTAGCTGTATCCTAGGGCATGGCATCATCCTCATCTCTTTCGTTCACAGTTCGAAAGAGCGAACCGGAGCTAGTCACTCCGGCAAAGCCCACACCCCATGGATTGAAGCAGCTATCGGATATCGATGATCAAGAAGGACTTCGGTTTCAGATTCCAGTAATACAATTTTATGGGAGTGATCCCTCAATGAAAGGACGTGACCCGGTGCAGGCCATTCGAGAGGGGCTTGCAAAAGCACTTGTGTTTTACTACCCGTTTGCTGGTAGGCTTAGGGAAGGGCCTGGGCGGAAGCTGCTAGTGGATTGCACTGCGGAGGGTGTGATGTTCATAGAGGCTGATGCGGATGTTAGGCTCGACCAGTTCGGCGATTCACTTCAACCGCCGTTTCCCTGCCTGGAGGAGCTCCTCTACGACGTTCCCGGTTCATCAGGAGTCCTTAACTGCCCTTTGTTGTTGATTCAGGTGAGCTGATCAAAACAACGGTCTTCCCTTTTCTCTTCTCCCAAAGTTAAAACTGTTCCTTCATGCATCTTACAGGTTAAAGGGTTTTCCTTTCGGCTGTGTTGTGGGTGATTGTGGAGGAAAGTAGGGGCACCCGTGGCCACCCCTCAAAGGGTGATAACAGGATTTGTCAAATCCGATTATCACACAATCACAGGATTTGACTCCTAAATTGTTTGGGTTAGTGGAGTGAATGATTCCTCCTGTCATATCATGAGAAGTGATAACCCTACTCTGCGTGGATCTCTACTCAAACCCTGCACCTGTCCATTATGAAGTAATTAAAGAAACCAAACCCACCCATCCTTGGTTTTTTAAAAAATGTTAATTCTTTTTTTAAAATATTTTAATATTAAAAAAAACATAAATTGTAATTATAAAAAAAATTAATATTTTTTTCTAAAAATCAAAGATGGGCGGGTGAACCCTAAAATTAGATGAATCTTAACTACAGTTGGAAGGTGTCAAAAGGGACACATGGCAACCTCAAATAGTGATAACTAAATTTGCTGTAGAGAATTTGGTCTCTAATTAAAATCCTTTTCTACAAAAAAAGTCTACAGGTGATTGGTAGATGATGAGATTAAGGGTTGATTGAGAGTAGGGTTAGTATTGCTCGTCATGTCATATATAAAAACTGGATCCCACTCTCCATTTCATGCAAGGAAAAAAGAGTTGGGATCCCAGTAAATTGCAATTGAATTTAAGATAATTAATTACTTGTGTGGCACATGTGATAGAGAAATTCAAATTTTGGATTTTTTTGTTTATCTTCCAATCAACATGTCCCACATGTACAATTGAATTCTCTTCAATTCAATTACAATTAGTTGTGTGATCTTGTATCGGGAAAAAGACAATGATTTTGTCTTTTTTTCTTTTTAGGTATAGGTAATGGAACACTAAACATAGATCTAAAGTAACCACCAAGGTGTCATAAGAGTAAATTTACGCACTCACTCCAAAATGAACTTCTTTCTTCCATAGAAGGGGAGAGTGCAATAGGTCGAGAGTGAGGTAGCACTCCAAAAGAAAAAAAAATCAACTTAGTTTCACCTTTTTTTTATAGTTTTTGTTTGTCTTATTTAATAAATTGTCTTTTATCAAAATAACAAAATATCTTTACATTTAATAACATAATATTCATTATATAGAGGTAAAAAAGATAGGTGAATGTCAACAAGTTCACTGGTTTGAATGAAGGCCTTATATTAAATTTCTTGAGATATTAAATATCTCGTGACATGTGTGTTTTATGTTTGGTCGAATGAAAATTCAAAAATAAATTCCATCAATTTCCAGCTCCTATGTTCGGTTGGATATGGGAAATTAACATTTTTTTTCATTTTCATTTTGTGGATAAAAAAAAAATATACTGTCAAGATTAGTTATTTCCTAGGACTTAAAGTAAGCAGTCCCTTATATTTTAGACCACGATTGTCTTGAACGTGCAGGTGACGCGTCTAATATGTGGAGGGTTCATCTTTGCACTCCGCCTCAACCACACAATGAGCGATGCAGCCGGATTGGTCCAATTCATGAGTGCAGTCGGGGAGATGGCAAGAGGTGCGGCAGTCCCATCCGTGCAACCCGTGTGGCAGAGGGAGCTGCTGAATGCCCGGGACCCACCCAAAGTGTCTTGCGTGCATCACGAGTACGACCAAGTGGCAGACACCAAGGGCACTCTAATCCCTCTCGACGACATGGCCCACCGTTCCTTCTTTTTCGGTCCACAAGAGGTCTCAGCCCTTCGCAAACACGTCCCACCTCACCTCCGCCACTGTTCCGGCTTCGAGCTCCTAACCGCCTGCCTATGGCGGTGCCGTACCATCGCACTTCAACCGGACCCCGAAGAGGAAGTCCGCGTGCTCTGCATTGTCAACGCGCGTGCCAAGTGCCTTCTGCCGGAGGGATTCTACGGGAATGCCTTCGCTTTTCCGGTGGCTTTGACGGCCGCCGGGAAGCTGTGTCAGAATCCGTTAGGGTACGCACTGGAGCTGGTGAGGAAGGCAAAGGCCGATGTTACTGGCGAGTACATGAAATCTGTTGCGGATCTGATGGTCTCCAAGGGGAGGCCCCACTTCACAGTGGTACGGACCTACCTGGTTTCGGATGTGACACGTGCCGGCTTTGGAGAGGTTGATTTCGGGTGGGGGAAAGCCGTGTATGGCGGGCCCGCCAAAGGAGGTGTAGGGGCCATCCCTGGGGTGGCTAGCTTCTATATACCCTTCAGGAATGGGAAAGGAGAAGATGGAATTGTAGTGCCGGTTTGCTTGCCTGGACCTGCGATGGAGAGATTCGTGGTGGAGCTTGAGGGGATGATCAAAGATACTGTAGATCCTCCTTATGATGGGACATCCACCTTCGTTGTATCTGCGCTATAATGAAAGAAGGGATCTGATCCTCACCCTTGTTGTAGTATAAGGTGTTTCATGCATGTGGTTTGTGACATGGTCTGTGTCCCTCTCTAAGCTTTATTTTAATTATATCCCACCACAAATGCTGTGTCACGTGTCCCTTTTAGTACTTATTTTATTATGGCTAAGCTTAAATTAAGATTTTTTTATTTTCTAAAAATTAAGGTTAGATTCTTTAACCCTCAGAATTAGGGTTGTCAAAGGGCCGGGTAGGGTTAGGGGTAGGGCCAGGGGTCAACCCTAGCCCTACCCTTCCCTATAAGAGTAAGGCCCTAGCCCAGTCCTAACCCTTCAAGGGCCGGAATTGATTGGGCCCTAACCTGCCCTCAAGGGTTAGGGTCGGGCTGGGCCGAGTCAAAGGACCGGAAGCGAGTGAGATTTTGTTCAAGAAAATTATTCAAATATGTGATACAATCATACAACATATTGAATTCGTGAAAAATTTTGTGATAACTTTCAAGAAAAATTGATATATAAAGAGGTTTGATTATGGATTTATGAATATACCCCACATTAATATCATTAATGGAGGATATATTAGTAATTTTAGAACTTAAATTAAGTATTCTTAAAAAGGGGAGGGCGGGCCAGGCCTGGAAGGGCCAGATAGGGGTCAGCCCTAGCCCGACCCTATTGAAGAAGGGCTTCTTGGTTTTGGGCCCTACCCGGCTCAAGGGCCAAACTTTGATGGGTTTGGAAGGGCCGGGTACCCTTGATGGCTTTTTTGACAGGCCTACTCCAGAATTAATGAGTCTAAACCACAGTTGATACGTGTTAAAATGGGGGACATGGACACTACATAGTGAATGCGGTGGTAAGTTAACATTTACATTTTTTTCATCATAAGCCATGGCACATGGACTCAGTCGAGGTGTGATGATAATCACTTGGCTTGAAGTTGATTTGTCTCCTAGGATTGTGTGATGATAATCACTTGGCTTGAATTGTTCCGCAAGTGCAATAGGATCATGAGCACCCAACATCCAAACATTGTTTTTTTTTTTTTGCCAAAATTTCTTAATATTATAACTGAGGAGGATCTGATACATAATCCCATCCACAGGATATAGGATTCTCATTCACAAACATAGAAGAAAGAAAATTTAATTTAAAGCAATCTGCGCTTGGGAATGGGCTGCCTCATTTGCCTCTCTGAGGATGTACGGGAAAACCAAGTTTGGAATATTTCCTTGCAGCCTTCATATATCTTCCACCACTACAGATATCTCCTGAGGAACAATTGACACAGGAGTGGATATAGCATCCACTTGACCCATAGAATCAGATTCTATAATGACATGAGACCATTGCTTGTCTATTGCATAATAGAGCCCCAACCAGATAGCAGACGCTTCAGCCAACATAGCTGATCCACCATTCAAGGGGATGGCTTCCTTTAACAGACAGTCAGCTTCATGATTTCTGGCCAACAGGCCAACTCCGACGGCAAGCCCAGACGTCAGAGCTGCTCCATCTACATTAAGTTTTATCCAAGGATAAGAGGGCTTACTCCACTCGACATCTTTGGATACCGTTTTGGGAGACGCTAATAGCCCACTAACTCTACCACCCAATAACCAAAATTTCGACATTTGATTCGCGTAATCCACCGCTTTGATTGGATTTGGCTTCTCACTCCTAAATAACACCTCATTTCGGTACTTCCATATGCTCCACAAAATCGAGCATATATGCACTGCAGTCTCACTCTTCCCCGATTTGAACACTTCCAACTCAGTCCAACCCTTCCACCAAGAACTAAAAGATACCGGAACTACATCCGACAGGCGCATGGACAAATTAGAACCGAAACAAATTAACCTCGAGCAAGGGCAACCAAAAAAGAGGAGCATGACAGATTCACTCGCTTTCTTACTGTAAAGTCCATGTTTTACGTGTTAGCTTATTCCGGTGTCAAAACAAGTGAGTCTAGGTGATTAGTGTGTGTATTTTGTGTTATTGCCGTCAAGCATTCACGACAAGTGAAGTTGAAGACCGTTGAACTGTTGAAGACTCGGTTGATCATTTCGTTCGTTTCACTCATAGGATGGTAAGTGACCTAGATACCATGTGACCTTAGGTGGGAATTGACTTAGATTAACCATAAGATGATACCTTAGGTGGACATTGTCTTAGACTAATCATATGCACCCTAGGTGATGAGACATGTAGTGCAAAATAAGTTTAAAATTTTGAAATTTCTCAAAAAACCAAGGTTGCTTGTAGGTGACATGTCTCCCAAACCGTAGCTCAGATTTTACTTTATAATATATCAAATCAACCGTGTCGAAAAGAGCTACAACTTTCATGAAAGGTGTATGAGCTAAAAATGGAGTTTTAAAATCGGGTCTGCACCTCAAGGTTGACCCTGACCATTGAGGGTCGACCCTGATATGGGAGGTTTTTTGTATGATGCAAATGGGCAGAAGCTTACAAATTTGAGGGTCTACCCTGGAGGATACTTCGGTCGATTGAAGTGCATAGTTGGGTTGACCCTGATATGGGAAAATTTTCCAAATCCGAATTTTGTTTGCCTCTTTGGTTTTTAACAGCTTTAGCAACTTCCATACAAGGATTTTGAGTTCCCTATTTATGGTGAACCCTTCTAGTTCATGGAGAACAACTTTGGGAGAGTATAGAGAGGTTTTTTAACTCCTTCTAGAGTTCCTAAAAACTCTGGAAACTAATTGTTCTCCTCCCCTTTGTTAGTTGCTTTAATCCTAGAGTTTGCAAGTCTAAAGCCCCATTCTTGCATGCTTGGACTTGTCCATTGAAGGAGTCCATCTAGGAGTTGATTTTAATCAAAACATCAACCTGTTCTGGATAGAACAACTTGGCTGGAGTGTTCCGGAGCCTTTGCAAAGGAGATCGATCCGAGAAGGATTGTGGATGTGTGATTTGGTCGGTGGAATCTGAAGTCGTCATTGAAGGAGATCAATCGGAAGATCATGAACTATTTTTGAGACACAAAGAGAAGTACGAGTGACTGCGGTTGATCACGGGACTTGTGAGTACGTGATGACTTTTCGAGGTGTGGAGTACTAAGAACTGAAGGATTGAAGTGTCGAGTCCGAAGGAGTCAAGTTCGAGTCTTGTAAGTTCTTGTAGACTTTGTTTTAGTGGATTCTCATGGCTGGACTAGGTCCCGTGGTTTTTCTCAAAAGGGTTTCAACGTAAAAATTCTTGTGTTATGGTTTGTTTGTTTATCTCTATTTCCGTACTTTAAATTCATCATCCCTTTAATAATAACGTAATTATTAAATCATAAAAATGGTAGATAGAATTGTAGGGAAACCTAACCATCCCCTCGAACTTGTGAGTTTTCAACTCAAACATCGGATTTGAGGTTCACTGAATTTTTTCAATCGGTATCAGAGCGGGTTCACTAATTTATTAGTGTGATCTTGTCTCATATTTTCACTGAATATACATCTCAAAAGAGAGGGAGGATCCATCTCTTGTCCCAAATTATTTGATGAGAATAATTATGGCTATTGGAAAGCTCGAATTAGAGCGTTTCTAAAATCATTAGATGAGAGAGTATGGATCTCTATTGAACAAGGTTGGACCCATCAATCAAAGATCATAGATGATCAGACCATCCCTAAACCTTCTTCTGAATTGACCAATGTAGAACTTGAAAGTTGTAGATGGAACAGTAAGGGTTTAAATGCAATCTTCGCTGCTGTCACACTCGAAGAATTTCGGCGTATTTCTAAATGTGACACTTCGAAGGAGGCATGGTATATTCTTCAAATCACCCATGAAGGGACTACAACCATCAAGATCTCTAAACTTCCAATGCTTACCTCTAAATTTGAAAAGTTGATGATGGATGATAATGAAACCTTTCACAATTTTTATGCTAATTTGAGTGACGTTGTCAATTTTACCTTCAACCTAGGGGAAAGAATTCCTGAGTCCAAAATTGTTAGAAAATTTTTGAGATCTCTACTTGAGAGATTTCGATCGAAGGTTACCGCCATCGAAGAGAGCAAAACTGTTGATGCTCTCAAAATCGAAGAGTTGGTTGGTTCTTTCCAAACCTATGAGTTAAATCTGAACCCATTTAAGAAACCAAAATCTATTGCCTTGAAATCCATCAAGGAATCCATAGATGGTTCAGATAATGACTCTAAGGATGAAGAAGAGGAGTTCACTTTATTTGCAAAGAAATTCAAAAAAATTTTGAAACTTAATAAGAGATTTAATCCGAAAGGATAAAAATATTTTGAAAAGCTCAAGTCCAAGCACTTTGAAAATAAGAAACATCTTAAAAGTGTGGACAAGAAACCCCGAGGTGTTCAATGCTATGAATGCCAAGGTTATTGCCATATTACCGCTGTGTGCTCTAATAAGAAAAGATTTAAGGACAAGGCAAGTGATGACAGTGAATCTGAATCTGAGGAATCAAATAGTTCTTCTTATGAGGAGACTAGGGGTTATGTGGCCTTTACTGCATCTTTGTCTGGGGTTGAAGAATCTTCTTCAAAGGTTGTGAGTGACCAATACCATAGTGATGCTGAGGATGATGAGAGTCAGAATGACTCAAATTTGAGGGAGACCTCGAGGCAGCCTATGATGAGCTATTTCAAGAATGCCTAAATCTGAAAAAGGTTCAGTTTTCCATATCCAAAAAGATAAAATCTATTGAAATGGAAAAAGATGCCTTAGACCAAGTGACTTCTGGGTTGAGAGCTCTTGTGTCACAGCTTGAGGAAGAGAAGGCTTCCCTCCTTGTCAAGACTTAGCTTCTTGAATCTGATTTGTATGTTTGTCTTGATGAAAAGACAAGTTTTAAAATCAAGTTGGCTGATCTTGTACAAAATCAAAGGTATGGAGATGTGAAGGGAACTCCATCTACCTCGAAAACTGAGCCTGGTGCTAAAAGGCGCCCTCCTGCTAAAGGGAAAGACCTTTCAACTCAGAAATTCATTCCTACATGTTATAAATGTGGAGTGAAGGGTCATATTAAGCCTCGATGTCCTAAACTTCGAAGAATGCCCAATCATGGTTCAAGGAACCAACATAATTTTAATGAGAATCTTCAAAGGAGAGTTGAGGTCCTAGTGGAGAAGTCTAGGAGTTTGTGTGAAGATGTGATGAAGATTGCTCATAACTCTAGACAGTGGCATGGTCATGACACTCCTCATACTTGATATAGAGGAGGTAACGGAGAGAACCATAATGCCCGACATAATTCTAGGACTCAATCCTGGAAAAGGAAGAATAGGAGGAAGAGACAAGAGGTCATACCTACCTCAACTGAAAGGGTTAGAGACCAAATGGTCAATCAAACTACTACAACTGTTTGGGTGAGAAAGGAAGACCTGAAGGGCTTCACTTAGCCCGTGCCTATCATAGCCTAGGGTGTGCTTTTAGTGTTCTATCTTGTCCTAGTGCTGTGATGCTTGTGTTTTGGTCTGTTTTTCAGTTTTATTTATTTTGAAAAATCCAAAAATATTGAAAAACCATAAAATCCATAAAGATTTTTGTCATGTTGCCCTTGTTTGACTTGCATGATCTACATTCCTTGTGTGATCTTTATTTCTATACTTGTCCAGGGTTGAACAAGAGTTTGTTGTTAATTGAGGATATATCACCTTCATAGTCTCTTGGTTAGGTTGAAAATTAGACCGGTTTTACCTTGAACGGTTAAAGACTTATTCATGTGTGTATGGTTCACAACTTTCACATGCACTCTAACTGATTCTATTCAGAGGTCTATTTTCCGATCTGTAGGTGTTTGACTTATCCTAATAGTGTGACCTTGGATGACCAATTTAGAATGACCATATTGTTAGTCATCCCCATTTTGTGTATCCTCCATGAGCAAAAATTACTGAAATGAAAAGGGCTACTTACTAGTCTAGTGTGAAGTTACTATTCGATGCAAACAGTATGAAATGGCCACCTAGGCAGACAATAGGTATCCATCTGGGTCACTAGACTGAAAGCCCCTGCTGCAATAGCCAGGACTATCAACCTGGATAGTGTGAAAGCTACATTGCTTGCAAAGATATATTCAGATAAAGAACATCAAAAAATATCTTACAATGTTTGGAGGTATTTGACCAAAGTAAAAAAAAAAAAAAAATTGGGTAAATTAAAATGGATAAAGGAGCACTAAAATGTAAAAAATCATCATATCTGGATCTAACTAGGTTTGACTTCTAAGATGTATATCTCCAGAGTCCCCTTAGTGGTTAATGTCATATCCTTGGAAAAGGGAAAAAAACCTTGATCTAGTATCTTGGCAGACCACCTCTACACACATATTACTTCACTTTTGAACTATTCACTAGCTGTGACTAAGTGAATTGGCTATGCTTTAGCATTCCGTGAGATTTAGTTAGATGTGTATGTTCAGTCAGACTAACTAATAGTGTTCTTCATTGGACTTGTAATTTTAAATTACTACTGCTCGGAATGCTTTTGATGCATGTTTGTATGGCACATGATATTTTTTTTGTTTTCTTATTAGTTGGCATAGGCCTTTCTAGCTGAGGTGCCCTGATTTTGGTGGTGTCCTTGATCTTAGGGGGAGAAGATCACGATGAGTTATTGAGGGGGAGTTTGTGCTTGAGTTGTTGAGGGGGAGTTAGTGCTTTATATTGATATTTTGTTTCCCGCTCTATAGTCCCCGCATTGTCTGCATTTACTTGGTTGCATTGTGATTGTGTCACAACCCAAAATACCCCCTAAGAGTTAGGGATACTTTTGGCCCATGACCGCCGTGTCATACAATCCTTCATGACACATAAGGCGTACATATCATCCTACAAGAGCATACAAGGCACGCTAAGAGGCAAACCTAAAAATTTCTTCTTTACAATGTAATTTTCCACGTGCTAATATAAAAAATTTCTGAAATTTAAACTAAACCTATATACAAGATCCATCACTTGAATTACCAACTCAAATCAATACAAAAACTCCCATAAGGTCAACCCATATACATGTCTCTCCCTCTCATCACTCAACCGTCACTGATGACTACCAATCGGCTTCTCGACATACTCCTCCTCGAACCCTGGTTCAGGAGCACAACCATCCAACCTGTGACCTGTCGAAGATAACAACTTCGGCTGAGTATTGAATACTCAGTGTGTACAAAATACTAACTAGCATTACTATAGGCATCAATGATAGCATATGCATTTATCAGAGCGAAATAGGTAAGAGCAAAGTAGAACGAGTATATATCTTAGAGCAGTTAATTCAGAACATATGCAGTACTATTAATCAGAGAGCAGAAACCTTTGCATTTAAAAACATCATGTACATATGTCATCGAAGAGTATCCGTTACCGTCTGTTACCATCTGTTACTTCTGTTACCATTACTTGCCATTACGGGTATTGTAAAATACCTTAGTTTCATTACTTTCCATCTATAGGTATTTAAAATAGCCTAGATCCACCTAAGGAGTTGGGCAACTAGTACCCATGTACCCACATAAGTTGGGCGGGCCTACTGTTATCCTCACCTTTGGTTACCTTCGGAGTAGATGACCAGTATCCATCTTCCTTCTGGATGGCCTGCTATTCGTCGGAATCCAACGACCAGTATCCCTTTCCCTTCCAGGCGGCCTGCTATCGTGCCTCCCCGATCGGTATTATTCGATTGATTAGTACCCATGAACCCACAGGAGATGGGCGGGCCTTCTATCAACCTAAGATAGATGACTAGAATCATCTTGTACCATTACTTTTCCATATACTTTCCATTACTTGTGAACTTGTGAGCTTGTAACCTTGTGAGCTTGTGAACATCGTGTAAGAATTGTGAACATCATGCGAGACTTGTAGTTATCATGTGAGACTTGTGAACATCATGTGAGACTTGTAATCATGTGAGACTTGTGAACATCATGCGAGAATTGTGAACATCATGCGAGACTTGTGAATCATATTCATGAGAGTAAGTGTGAGCAATTCAATAACCATATAACAGCCTCAAGATCATGGTAATATTCATAGCATGTAAAACATGATTATCAATTCCAATTTCTATCAAGAACATGCCTCAAATTCTACTATTCATTTGCAACTCATAGTAAAGCAATTTACTGGAGTCTAGCCACTAATTATCTTATCAAAAGCATGCTTTATAACTTACTTATAACATAGGAATTATAAATATGGCCAAAACACCCTATGTTTCATCACAACCATTTAATTAAACCATAGAAACCAATTTAAACATCGATGAAGTATAGCAAGGGAAGTTAGTAGATTGTTCTACTTCTTGAAGGATTGAGTTCCTTCAATTTCGGAGTGTTTAGAAGGCTAGAGAAATCCAATTCCAAGCTCGAAGAGGAAGATCCAAGCTCTTCCTTTAACCACCAACTCAAACTAAGAATAACACAAGAGAACCCACGTTTCTCTTCTTCCTCCTCCTTAAAAATCACTCTCAAGCTCTCTCTAGGGTTCTTGTAACCCTTATGGACGAATTTGGGCTTATATAGGTGTTTGGGGGTTTCCAAAATCCCAAACAACCCTTAAAATATCTCTGGGAGTCGGCCACTGCACAAATGAACAGTGCACCGGTCGACCGGTCACAAATCCGGTCGACCGGATTGGTCACCCTGTATTCCGTTTTTTCTACCTTAGTATTTTAGTCATAACTTTTGACTCGATTATCCGATTTTGACGATTCAACTTGCGTTGGATTCATCTTTCAATGGAGAACAACTTTCATGTTTTGTACAAGGCCCATAAGTGGACTGGTTCAAAATGACTGTTGAATTGACAGCAGACCCACTTTCAGAACACCCCCATTTCACCTAACTTACATTCTAAATCAGAAAAAGTGTAAAGCATGAACCTCGAAGAGGACTTCAATATCTTTCTAATGGCTCAAAAATCACATTATTCTAATGAGCGGTGACCAAACTAGAGCTTCCACAAGTTGAGGGTACGTGAAAACATCCCTCTTTTTCAAAACTTAGAGTATGTTATACTCTTGGTTCTTCATCCCAAACACCCCAAAACAACACTTCACCTAATTTTCCCTATTATTATCATGTCTTATAAATCAAGTTACATAAATGACTCTCGGCCTTTACCAGACTTGTGCCCATGGCACTATTCACAACATTGTGAAATGGGTTCCTGGGTTCTACATTCACACTTAGGGTAATTTATACCCTTGATACTTGAGTATTATCGTACTCTTGTTTCAAGGCATAAAATATACATAAAACCCTCACACCACTTTCCCCAATATCAAGAACATATGGTAGGCCTCAGGCCTTTACATGCACTGTACACTAACACTATTCACATGAACAGTGCACCTGAAATCCGGGGCTCTACAGATTGCCTTGATATTACACATGTGTTAAATTGGTATATTATTTGTGATATTGGCATCATGATTACCTTTGGCAATTGTGCCAAAAAGGGGGAGAATATTGGGTATACTATTTCCCAAGTTCAGTACATTCCTTGCAATACCTATGTTTCATATTCCATACATGCTTCACTGCGTATTTTGTTTATAAGCATGTGCAGGTGTAGGGTTACAGCAGACAGATTTTACTTCACAAGAGCTTCATTGTCTTTATTTAAGATGATTTTTCAAATGGTGTCATGTAATAGTGTTAGAGTCATGTAATGCCCTAATTTACCATTTTGATTTGTTTGGGTGAGTTTGTGTCAAGTCATGTACTTCAGTTTGGTTTTGCCATGGAATTGCCAAAGGGGGAGATTATAAAGTCCATGTTTTATGTGTTGGCTTATTCCGGTGTCAAAACAAGTAAGTGTAGGTGATTAGTGTGTGTATCTTGTGTCATTGACGTCAAGCATCCACGACAAGTGAAGTTGAAGACAGTTGAAGACTCGATTGATCATTTCATTCGTTTCACTCATAGGATGGTAAGTGACTTAGATACCATGTGACCTTAGGTGTAAATTGAATTAGATTAACCATAATATGATACCTTAGGTGGAAATTGTCTTAGACTAATCATATGGACCCTAGGTGATGCAATATGTAGTGAAAAACAAGTTTAAAATTTTGAAATTTCTCAAAAAACCAAGGTTTCTTGTAGGTGGCATATCTCCAAAATCCTAGCTCAGATTTTGCTCCATAATATATCAAATCAACCCTGTCGAAAAGAGCTAACTCTATTATGGAGGGTGCATGAGCTAAAAATGGAGTTTCAAAATTGAGGGTCTACCCCGGAGGATACTTTGGTCGACCAAAGTGCATAGTTGGGTTGACCCTAATATGGGAAAAATTTCCAAATCCGATTTTTGCTTGCCTCTTTGATTTTTAACAGCTTTAGTAACTTTCATACATGGATTTTGAGTTCCTTATTTATGGTGAACCCTTCTAGTTCGTGGAGAACAACTTTAGGAGAGTATAGAGAGGTTTTTTTAACTCCTAAAGTTCTTAAAAACTCTGGAAACTAATTGTTCTCCTCCCCTTTATTAGTTGATTTCATCCTAGAGTTTGCAAGTCTGAAGCCCCATTCTTGCTTGCTTGGACTTGTCCATTGAAGGAGTCCATCTAGGAGTTGATTTTAATCAAACCATCAACCCGTTCTAGATGGAACAACTTGGCCGGAGTGCTCTGGAGCCTTTGCGAAGGAGATCGATCCGAGAAGGATCGTGGATGTGTGATTTGATCGGTGGAATCCGAAGCCGTCATTGACAGAGATCGATCAGAAGATCGTGGACTGTTTTCGAGACACAAAGAGAAGTACGAGCGCCTGTGGTTGATCACGGGACTTGTGAGTACGTGAAGAATTTTCGAGGCGTGGAGGATTAAGAATTGAAGGATCGAAGTGTCGAGTCTGGAGGAGTCAAGTCCGAGTCTTGTAAGTTCTTGTTGACTTTGTCTTAGTGGATTCTTATGGTTGGACTAAGTCCCGTGTCTTTTCTCGAAAGGGTTTCCACATAAAAATCCTTATGTTATGGTTTGCTTGTTTCTCTATATTTCCGCACTTGAAATTCATCATCCCTTTAATTAATAACTTAATTGTTAAATCATAAATATGGTAGATAGAATTGTAGGGAAACCTAACCATCCCCCCGAACTTGTGAGTTCTCAACTCCAACATCGGATTTGAGGTTCTTCAAATTTTTTCAATTGGTATCAGTGTGGGTTTACTAATTTGTTAGTGTGATCTTGTCTCATATTTTCGGTGAATATGATTCCCGAAAGAGAGGGAGGATCCATCTCTTGATCCCCATTATTTGATGGGAATAATTATGTCTATTGGAAAGCTCGAATGAGAGCATTTCTAAAATCATTAGATGAGAGAGTATGGATCTCCATTGAACAAGGTTAGACCCATCCATCAAAGTGTTGGACATATATGCCCTCGAAAGCCAATAAGAGACTTTTCTATGTTGATTAGACAAACATCATATTCACAAAACCAACTATAAAGAGTATTTATATTAATTACTGTCTCATATGATGATGACATAAAGTACCATAGGTAACATTGTAGGAAAATCATGCAAAGGTTGCAAGGAGATATGATTTTCCGGTTCCTTGTAAACCTAATATTGTTCGAAGCCTCTAGAGTATTGGTTGGGCGCCGTACTTCATCATGGCTTGCACATGTGTAGTTCTATGAGATAGTGTGATGAATCTCATTCACAGAGAGTGGTGACTCTTGACTAACATGTGAGTATATGTAGCAAGTACATAATACTGAACGGGGTCACTAGTGGATACCCTATGGAATACACTGTCAGATTGTATTAGGGTTATCCATTTGACAAATTGTCCTTAGACCTGAGAGGTTAACATTTTCTCAGACATTTGTCTATATGGCTTTGATGTGCCAATCGGCAATGTCCAATACACAGGACTAACTCCGGGTACGTTGGGTCATGTACACTATGTTTGGAGAAGTGTGTAAACACTCAATAAGGAATCCACAACTCCTTAATTGGAGATAATGATATCAAGGTGATACTTGTTGAACTGAACTGTTAAATCCAGTACTGGTGCTTTTCGGTAAAATGGTCTTTATCGAAGTTGATATTTTTAATATGGAAAAGTATATATAAATATATATGTCAGTTCTTTTCTAATGTTTTCTTCAAAAATGTTTTGGAGGTTCAGTTCAATGAAAAGTAATCATGAGAAAGAGTTCTATTCATAAGCTAGGGACTAAGACAGTGGAATAGTTCCAATCCCGGAAGCTTACAAGTGATATCGGAATGTGGAAGGATTTATTTGTAAATATATTGTGAGATGGTACTTACAAGCAATTCTCTAATTTTTGGAGGTTAATCACATTGTGTTAATGGACATTAATTGTGATTGGTGGAAGTCCAGGGACTTAGATAACATTCTATGATCCTAATGGAGTTTTAGGAAAGGTGTTTCCTAGTAACAATGCTTCAACCAAAAAGGTGAAGTACTTGGTCCCACAACCGGAAATAGGAGATCCCTTTAGATCCCACACACAAGGACCTTCTTAAAGTATTTAATTTAATTTATAATTAAATTAATTAATTTCTCTAAGTAATCACTATATGGTATAGTGAAGCTCTAAAAGGTGGAATCACATTAGATGTGAAAAACCAAATGGGTAGGACCCATTGAGAATTATTATAAAAGAATAATTCAAGTGACCAAGAGGGTTTTGGAAACCCTTTAGGCGTGTAGGATGGGACCCACCTAGGGTGGGACGCCTACTTCAAGGAGGAATAATAATTGTTATTATTTTAATTAGTTTCTAATTAATTAACACCTTATTGGATAAGGTTAGTTAGTTAGTTAGTTAGTTACTAATTAAAGATTCCCTAATTGTTAGGGATTCCATTAGTTAGTTACTAATTCAAGATTCCTTATTGAATAAGGATAAGATTAGTTACTAATGGATAAGGTTGGTTTCTTTTAAGATTAATCCTAATTGGATTAGGAGAATAATCAATAAAGGAAACTATTGAGGAATCCTAATTGGATTAGGATAAGGTTAATGAATTATAATTGGATTACAATTCAAGCAACCAAGAGAGAACTTATATAAAGGATTGGATGCCCAGCCCTTTAAAATATACATAATTCTCCAGAATTTTTTCTTCTCTCCCTCTCCTAAAACCTCACACCCTCCCCTCTCTCTCCTTGAGGTGTACGGTCACACCCATCTCTCTCTTCTTTTTGTCTTCTTGATTGGATCTTGAGGAAAAACAAGAATTCATCTTGTTCATCAAGAAAGGTTCTTGATCAATAAAGATTGGATCTTTATTCAAGATTCCTAGAGCTGGAAATTTGGAAGGGCCATTAGCTTCCATTAGAGAAAGCTTTAAAGGAAAAAGAAGGTTCGTGTGAATCGACAGGAGACTTGACACTTGTGAAGTTTTGCGAGTACTATTCTAACGTGGATTTGACTTAACAATTTCAAAGTCGCAAAGGTGAATGTTATTCTAACCTTCATTGAATAAAATCAATTAGAATCTTAGTCAGATCTTGGGATTCGATGTATGCCCCCCAAGAACTGTGTTTCTAAAATTAAAAAGAGGCATACTTTCATTGGTATCAGAGCCAGGGCTATGCTTCTCTTTGATTTTTGAGTTTAATCAAGATTTATATCAAGATTACCTTCCCTATGAATTTTGGTAGCCCTAATGAATCAATCTTCTAGATTCTTGATTATTGGATAATCATTATTAGGCTTAAGGGATCCCCCTCTAGTTATTGAGGGAGTAATCAAGCCCCTAGAAATTAGTGTGATACTAATTTCAGTTTTTGGATGATTTTAAAATCTCTCTTGATTCTATTAGGGATAGGAATATAGAGATATAAATTTGGTTAAAGCCCTTTAAGGATTCAGAGATCCTTTTTTATATTAAATTAAATTGTTTAATTTATTCTTATGAGCCTCGGGCAAGTTTTCCCTTTGATATATACCACTTAGATACCCATTGATATTTTGGCTAGCATAAATAGATGAGATTTTATTTATTAAATGTTAATTAATAAATCTCATGGTGTTAGACACCCTTGCTTAAATTTTCTTGGAGATTAAAGCTTATTTCGATTAAAATTGATTCATGGATTTTCGGATTTGTATTTGATTAGAAGAATCGATACAGTTTTGGTATTTCGGCCATAACTTTGTGACCGTAAGTCCGATTTAGATCCGTTAGTACATCGTTTCGAAGCCGTCGAAAAGATCTACAACTTTCGTGAAGAAGGTGTTTTCAGAATCAATCGTTTTGAGGGTCAAAACTTGAGTCGAAAATCTAAAAAGGGAAAATGAGTTTTCTAAATTAATTTTCCAAGAGGCTTTCAAATTTTTCCTAAATTCCATTATTTGATTTGAGAGCATGGGATGCTATTAAATTGTTTAATGGACTATCAATTAATTAAATAGTTTAATTATTTGATTCGAGAGCACGGGCTGAGATTTAATTAAATTGTTTAATTATTTGCTTTGAGTCCACGGGCTATCATTTAATTAAATGTTAATTATGATATCTTTTATGGTTCCCTAAAAAGTTTATGGGAATAATACCATAATTATTGTAGTTGATTTGGATCAATTACATGTGCTCAAAATTTTCGGCTACATAGTATTTATAAGTTTTTATTTGATTAATAGTTAATCAAGTAATTACATAAATGCCATTGGTTGAGATACAGGGTTTTATCTCAAGTAAATTTTAATTGATAGAGATCAATTATTTTATGGACATTTAATACTAGTGTTTAGGGTATTATTTTATTTAATTGTTAAAACAAATAATCCCTAAAGCAGTTGGCCATTATGGAAAATTTTGAATTCACCTATTATTGATTTTGAATCAATATAAAGTGATATTAAAAATTAGCAATTTGCTGATTTTTATTTTGGTCTTTTAATAATTATTAGATCAAAATAATATAGAATGGATTAGATCCCTAGCCTAGCCGAATTTAATATGGTGTTTTCTATTTGTTTATCAATTGAGGAATGTGAGGATGAATTTTAAGGTTAGATTAAATTTTAGAGAAATTGTTTCTCTTAATGATTTTCTAAGCATTAAAGGAAAATTGTTTTCTTTCAATGATGATCTAAAAATCCTAAGAATTCATTCTTGTCATGCTTGTTTTCTTTGCTCTAGGGTATTTCTATTAAATGTTAATAGAGACCTTAACCATATGGGAAAGAGTTTCCCTAAGGTTAACAAAACCCTTGTTGAGGTTATAGACTTTCTAAGTAATTTGTCATGCCATGTTATTATTCATAGTTGATGAATTGTTAATAAATATTCTTGTTGAATGGTGGATGGGTTCCATGATCATGCCTTCTTCTTCTCTCTCTATTCTCTTCTCTTTCTTCTTATGAGTTATACTCCCCTTGAGCACCCTATTTTGGGTGGTTTCTCAAGGTTTCTTATTTTGAATATGATGTAATCTTAGTATTAGGAGTTTCTGATTTTTCTATGGAGAAATCGAATTGAAGATAGAAGATAATGATAATCGCATGGAGAATAAATCTTAGAAGGTGTTCTACAAGAGTAGTTGTAGGATTTCTAAGATAGCATGATCATGTTGACCCATTGTGCAGCTATATTATGTATTTCATGTGATGATTTATTATAACTTTTAGTTGCTTAGAAAAGTCTATAATCCTTGTGATAATGTGATTATCGTTTTTATGTAAATTTTGGATAATTGGATCAAACCCCACAATATGTGTTTTGTTCAAACATAAAAAGTTTGTGTTTAAATAAAACACATTATTATAGCCCTTTTAGACATGATTCATGTAGTCCATGTTGAAATTTTTACGTGGAATATGTTACTTGCATGATTATGAGATAATTATGCCTTAATTGGCATAGATGTAAGCTAACAATATTCACGATTATGGGAAGTGCTTGAGTGACACTTATAGACCCTAGTAGAGGTCTTAGAGAGTTGTTTAAAGACTTCCATAATTTCTTTTAGACTTAAGGTTGTTGAACCCTAATGTGCTAAGAATAATTCGTAGAGAATTAAAGGGTAATATAGTCCATTTTGACTTATGAGCTTTAGTGATGCACATGGACACTTTATAATTGTTATTCTGGGCCCATGGTGCTTGGTATGTCCAATGGTCCATCATATGGATGAATGAACCATCTAAAGCCCACTGATGTTAAAAATGACCTTTGTACCCTTGGATTAGATCCACTAAGATTTCTGGGGCTAGTGGGAGTTCATTGGAATTAGTTTGATCTAATTAAATGAAATTTGATTTATTATCATGTGATGATATTTGTATATTGTTTTATACATGTGATACAATGATAAATATTGTGAATGCTTTTGATATATGCATTAGATGTATAATTTATTCATGATATTCTGTTTTCCCTCAAGAAAAAATATTAAGTGAATTAAATGGGCTAATCTATCTTACGGGATAATGTTGCCCTATGACCTTCCATTATCAATAAGATTAGGAATTAATTAGCCTGAGTCTTGTCTCTCTGACAGGAATCGGACATAATTCAGTCTAAATTAAACTCCTAGTGTTTTATTTCTATAGTAGATAGGAATGTGTATGGCCTGATAGGGAGTGTCAACTAGCATGGGGCATATTCCTACTTGATCATATGACAACCGAGAATAATGGGTTTCACTTAACCAAGGAACATGACGGCTGACACAGTGACAGTCATGTTGTCCTTGGAGGTCACAAGAAAATTGGGAATCACTGATTAACATAAGGAGTTATGCATGAGATGTTCAGTGATGGATAGTTACTATCCACCTTGTACTACATGTGTGGTACTATCCTAGCATGGAAGATTGCATGTGTATTATAAGGCACCCAATGCTCATCAGAAATATGAAGTAGCATATTTCCTAATTTTATAGATTGAGGGGTCTATGAAATTTGACTGAATGATGAGCAATATCATCAAAGATCGAAAGCCCTGATCTAATGATATTATAATGTGTGAAATATTATGATGTATGTTTTATTTTCTTGTCATTCTATAACCACTTTACCAAGACTTTAATGAGAA
Source organism: Tetracentron sinense (assembly GCA_015143295.1). Classification (NCBI taxonomy): domain Eukaryota; kingdom Viridiplantae; phylum Streptophyta; class Magnoliopsida; order Trochodendrales; family Trochodendraceae; genus Tetracentron; species Tetracentron sinense. Next base: position 32,063,895 of record CM026571.1, read on the forward strand.
TCTCTTGACCAATTCAAAGTGTTTGGAATAGAAAAGGAATCTCAAGTTTGTGCTTACTATCTAAAGAATTGCCCAAGTTCTCACTACTGATGTTAAATCTCATATGAGATGTTTAAAGAATACAATAGGGCTGCTAGGCAGCTTACTATATAAAAGGACAAGTGGACACCAAGTTGACTAGGGAAACCCAGTCACAAAGAATATGATAGAGATCATTGGATTCATAAATCTCAATTCTTGGTGCTGAGATAAATTGAGATAAATTTATGGGATTAGAGGATATGATCTTCGACAAACTCCCGCAGTCCTTTAATATGGTTATGTTGAACAAGTAGGAAGTCAGATTGTCTGAAATCCTACATGTTGCATATGGCTAAGAACCTTTGAAGAGTTCAATGCTACTTGCAAAGATGTTCAAAAGAATTGGATTTTCAAAATCCCGAGCATTTATGCAAAGGAAAGAAATCCAAGATTTTCCATTGGAAAAGTATTCTAGTAGTATGGACAAAGGCTCTTCTGAGAAGAAAGGAAAGTATAAGGATTGTGCTTCATAGTGAAGCAATTGGTCATTGGATACAAGACAAACCTTTGGAAGGATTGTCCAGATTGTATACTCATCAAGTCCAACTTAATTGTTGGAACATCTAGCTCCTAATGCTTGGTATGATCTTGCATAAGTGCAATAGTTGCATGTTTGTTAAGGAGAAGGAGAAATCTGAGTAGATAAAACTTCTACTTGGGAATGAGACAAAAGTTGGATGATCATAATTATATGAATCTTCCATTAAGAGATAGCTAACTTTATTTCACATTCTTTGAAAAGTTCAAGGAATTCCGCATTAAAATAAATAAACAGCTAGGTAAGTCTTCCATGATTGAGAAGAGTACCTCTTAATAGAAATTTCATAATTTACTCTCATTACATCTGTCTCAGATAATTTTCATAACAAACCATAGCATGATGGTGTTGTTAAATCGAATTATATTGGATATGATTTGATAGAAGATGAGCTTGGGATTCGCATTAGAGATACTTAATCTCTATTCCTGGATAACAAAAGATATTTGTAAACAGGAATACAAGTTTCCTAGTAGAGAAACTGAATCTAGAATTGTTCTAGAAGCGGAAGCCCAATAGACCAATAACTATGAGAATTGATAGAGATCAACCCTCTACTCTCACTATACCTAAATAGTACACTAGAACCCACAGGTCCCAGAATCTGTAGATGGACTAACTTTTATTTTGATGAAGTAATCAAACTGTTTGATTTTCATCTAAGAATAAAAGTATCATTTGTGTGTAAATTGGTTAGTGGGAGCATAATTACTTTCCTGGCTCTATGCAGAGATAATATTCTTCTCATTGTGAATGAAGTATGAATATTATTCTTCTCTTAGATTTGATCTAGCAATTATGCAATGAAGGACAATAACTTTGACAACATATTTTCTTAGTCCTAAATGGTTTAGAGACAAAAGGAAAATGATATTGTTATTCTCCCAATAACAATCATGTTATTGTGCAAGTAAGATTCCAAGAAAAGAGTTTCTACCTTTATGAGATGGAATCTGTTTCTCTTAGATATATGATATCATGAGAAAATATACTTGTACTAGACCGGATATTCATCACATGTTGATGTGATAAGATATTGATCAGATTAGTCCGGAGCATTGCACAATGGTAAAGCACAAGCAAGTTAACTTCTGAAAATGACTGTTGGACAGTATCATTTTTGTTTAGTCTTTTAAGACAATGGTTATTGATAATAAATTTGCAAGAGTTGCAAGTGTTATTGCATCACTACAATAGTTGTGGTAAAGCAGACATGACAGACCCATACATATTAAGTTATGTCTCAATTGGTGTTTGAGAAACATCATTGAGAAGATGGGCATTACATCTAATTGGCTTAGAGTGCAAGTGGGAGATTGTTGGACATATATGCCCTCGAAAGCCAATAAGAGACTTTTCTATGTTGATTAGACAAACATCATATTCACAAAACCAACTATAAAGAGTATTTATATTAATTACTGTCTCATATGATGATGACATAAAGTACCATAGGTAACATTGTAGGAAAATCATGCAAAGGTTGCAAGGAGATATGATTTTCCGGTTCCTTGTAAACCTAATATTGTTCGAAGCCTCTAGAGTATTGGTTGGGCGCCGTACTTCATCATGGCTTGCACATGTGTAGTTCTATGAGATAGTGTGATGAATCTCATTCACAGAGAGTGGTGACTCTTGACTAACATGTGAGTATATGTAGCAAGTACATAATACTGAACGGGGTCACTAGTGGATACCCTATGGAATACACTGTCAGATTGTATTAGGGTTATCCATTTGACAAATTGTCCTTAGACCTGAGAGGTTAACATTTTCTCAGACATTTGTCTATATGGCTTTGATGTGCCAATCGGCAATGTCCAATACACAGGACTAACTCCGGGTACGTTGGGTCATGTACACTATGTTTGGAGAAGTGTGTAAACACTCAATAAGGAATCCACAACTCCTTAATTGGAGATAATGATATCAAGGTGATACTTGTTGAACTGAACTGTTAAATCCAGTACTGGTGCTTTTCGGTAAAATGGTCTTTATCGAAGTTGATATTTTTAATATGGAAAAGTATATATAAATATATATGTCAGTTCTTTTCTAATGTTTTCTTCAAAAATGTTTTGGAGGTTCAGTTCAATGAAAAGTAATCATGAGAAAGAGTTCTATTCATAAGCTAGGGACTAAGACAGTGGAATAGTTCCAATCCCGGAAGCTTACAAGTGATATCGGAATGTGGAAGGATTTATTTGTAAATATATTGTGAGATGGTACTTACAAGCAATTCTCTAATTTTTGGAGGTTAATCACATTGTGTTAATGGACATTAATTGTGATTGGTGGAAGTCCAGGGACTTAGATAACATTCTATGATCCTAATGGAGTTTTAGGAAAGGTGTTTCCTAGTAACAATGCTTCAACCAAAAAGGTGAAGTACTTGGTCCCACAACCGGAAATAGGAGATCCCTTTAGATCCCACACACAAGGACCTTCTTAAAGTATTTAATTTAATTTATAATTAAATTAATTAATTTCTCTAAGTAATCACTATCTGGTATAGTGAAGCTCTAAAAGGTGGAATCACATTAGATGTGAAAAACCAAATGGGTAGGACCCATTGAGAATTATTATAAAAGAATAATTCAAGTGACCAAGAGGGTTTTGGAAACCCTTTAGGCGTGTAGGATGGGACCCACCTAGGGTGGTACGCCTACTTCAAGGAGGAATAATAATTGTTATTATTTTAATTAGTTTCTAATTAATTAACACCTTATTGGATAATGTTAGTTAGTTAGTTAGTTAGTTACTAATTAAAGATTCCCTAATTGTTAGGGATTCCATTAGTTAGTTACTAATTCAAGATTCCTTATTGAATAAGGATAAGATTAGTTACTAATGGATAAGGTTGGTTTCTTTTAAGATTAATCCTAATTGGATTAGGAGAATAATCAATAAAGGAAACTATTGAGGAATCCTAATTGGATTAGGATAAGGTTAATGAATTATAATTGGATTACAATTCAAGCAACCAAGAGAGAACTTATATAAAGGATTGGATGCCCAGCCCTTTAAAATATACATAATTCTCCAGAATTTTTTCTTCTCTCCCTCTCCTAAAACCTCACACCCTCCCCTCTCTCTCCTTGAGGTGTACGGTCACACCCATCTCTCTCTTCTTTTTGTCTTCTTGATTGGATCTTGAGGAAAAACAAGAATTCATCTTGTTCATCAAGAAAGGTTCTTGATCAATAAAGATTGGATCTTTATTCAAGATTCCTAGAGCTGGAAATTTGGAAGGGCCATTAGCTTCCATTAGAGAAAGCTTTAAAGGAAAAAGAAGGTTCGTGTGAATCGACAGGAGACTTGACACTTGTGAAGTTTTGCGAGTACTATTCTAACGTGGATTTGACTTAACAATTTCAAAGTCGCAAAGGTGAATGTTATTCTAACCTTCATTGAATAAAATCAATTAGAATCTTAGTCAGATCTTGGGATTCGATGTATGCCCCCCAAGAACTGTGCTTCTAAAATTAAAAAGAGGCATACTTTCACAAAGACCATAGATGATCAGACCATCCCTAAACCTTCTTCTGAATGGACCAATGTAGAACTTGAAAGTTGTAGATGAAACAATGAGTCTAAATGCAATCTTCGCTATTGTCACACTTGAAGAATTTTAGCGTATTTTTAAATGTGACACTTCGAATTACCCATGAAGGGACTACAACACTCAAGATTTCCAAACTTCAAAGGCTTACCTCTAAGTTTGAAAATTTGACGATGGATGATAATGAAACTTTTGACAGTTTTTATGCTAATTTGAGTGACATTGTCAATTCTAGCTTCAACCTAGGGGAAAGAATCCCTGAGTCCAAAATTATAAAAAAAATTTGAGATGTCTACTTGAGAGATTTCGATCGAAGGTTACCGCCATCGAAGAGAGAAAAAATGTTGATGCTCTTAAAATCGAAGAGTTGGTTGGTTCTCTCCAAACTTAGAGTTAAATCTGAACCCATCTAAGAAATCAAAATCTATTGCCTTGAAATCCGTCAAGGAATCCATAGATGGTTCAGATAATGACTCTCAGGATGAAGAAGAAGAAGAGTTGGCTTTATTTGCAAAGAAATTCAGAAAATTTTTAAAACTTAATAAGAGATTTAATCCTAAAGGAAAAAAATATTATAAAAAGCCCAATTCCAAGCACTTTGAAAATAAGAAACATCTTAAAAGTGTGGACAAGAAACCCCATGGTGTTCAATGCTATGAATGCCAAGGCTATGGCCATATTACCGCTGAGTGCTCTAATAAGAAAAGATTTAAGGGCAAGGTAAGGGATGACAGTGAATCTGAATCTGAGGAATCAGATAGTTCTTCTTGTGAGGAGACTAGGGGTTATGTGGCCTTCATTGCATCTTTGTCTGGGGTTGAAGAATCTTCTTCAAAGGTTGTGAGTGACCAACACCATAGTGAATGTGAGGATGATGAGAGTCAGAATGACTCAAATTCTGAGGGAGAACTCGAGGCAACCTATGATGAGCTATTTCAGGAATGCCTAAAGCTGAAAAAGGTTCAGTTTTTCATATCCAAAAAGATCAAATCTATTGAAATAGAAAAGGATGCCTTAGACCAAGTGACTTCAGGGTTGAGAGCTCTTGTGTCACAGCTTGAGGAAGAGAAGGCTTCCCTCCTTGTCAAGACTCAGCTTCTTGAATCTAATTTGCATGTTTGTCTTGATGAAAAGACAAGTCTTGAAATCAAGTTGGTTGAACTTGAGCAAAATCAAAGGTGTGGAGATGTGAAGGGAACTCCATCTACCTCGAACACTGAGCCTGATGCTAAAAGGCACCCTCCTACTAAAGGGAAAGATCTTTCAACTTAGATATTCATTCATACATGTCATAAATGTAGAGTGAATGGTCATATTAAGCCTTGATGTCCTAAACTTTCAAGAATGCCCAATCATAGTTCAAGGAACTAACATAATTTTAATGGGAATCTTCAAAGGAGAGTTGAGGTCCTAGTGGAGAAGTCTAGGAGTTTGTGTGAAGATGTGATGAAGATTGCTCACAACTCTAGACAGTGGCATGGTCATGACACTCCTTATGCTAGATATAGAGGAGGTCGGGAAGAACCATAATGCCCGGCATAATTATAGGACTCAATCCTGAAAAAGGAGGAGCAGGAGGAAGAGGCAAAAGGTCATACCTACCTCAACTGAAACGGTTAGAGACCAAATGGTCAATCAAACTACTAAAACCGTTTGGGTGAGGAAGGAAGACCAGAAGGGCTTCACTTAGCCCGTGCCTGTCATAGCCTAGGGTGTTCTGTTAGTATTTTATCTTGTCCTTGTGCTACAATGCTTGTGTATACTAGTATTTTTTTGCTAGTTGTTATTTGCTTTGATCTATTTTTTTATTTTATTTATTTTGAAAAATCCAAAAACATTGAAAAACCATAAAATCGAAAAAGATTTTTGTCATGTTGCCCTTGTTTGACTTGCATGATCTGCATTCCTTGTGTGATATTTATTTCTATACTTGTCCAGGGTTGAACATGAGTTTGTTGCTGATTGAGGATATATCACCTTCATAGTGTCTTGGTTAGGCTGAAAATTAGACCGGTTTTACCTTGAACAGTTAGAGATTTATTCATGTGTATGCTTCACAAATTTCACATGCACACTGACTGATTCTGTTTAGCGGTCTATTTTCCAATCTGTAGATGTTTGACTTATTCCAATAGTGTGACCTTGGATGACTAATCTAGAATGACCATATTTTTAGTCATCCCTATTTTGTGTATCCTCCATGAGCAAAAATTACTGAAATGAAAATGGCTACCTACTGGGCTAGTGTGAAGTCACTATTGGATGCAAACAATATGAAATGGCTACCTAGGCGGATAGTAGGTATCTATCTGGGTCACTGGACTGAAAGCCCCTGCTGCCAATAGCCAGGACTACCTACTTGGATAGTGTAAAAGCCATCATTGCATGAAAAGTTATATTCAGATAAAGAACATCAAAAGATATCTTATATTGTTTGGAGGTATTTGACCAAAAGTAAAAGAAAAAAAAATATTGGGTCAAATAAAATGGATTAAGGGGCACCACAATGTAAAAAATCATCATATCTGGATCTAACTAGGTTTGACTTCTAAGATGTATATCTCTGGAGTCCCCTTAGTGGTTAATGTCATATCCTTGGAAAGGGAAAGAAACTTTGATCTAGTATCTTGTCAAACCACCTTTACACACATATTGCTTCACTTTTGAACTGTTCACTAACTGTGACTAAGTGAATCAGCTATGCTTTAGCATTCCGTGAGATTTAGTTAGATGTGTATCCCCAGTCGGATTAAGTAATCATGTTCTTCATTGGACTTGTAATTTTAAATTACTAATCTTGGAATGCTTTTGATGCATGTTTTTGTGGCACATGATATTTTTTTTGTTTTCTTATTTGTTGGCATGGTCCTTTCTAGCTTAGATGCCCTGATTTTGGTGGTGTACTTGATCTTAGGAGGAGAAGGTCAAGTTGAGTTGTGGAGGGGGAGTTTGTGCTTAAGTTGTTGAGGGGGAGTTAGTGCTTTATATTGATATTTTGTTCCTCGCTCTTTAGTCCCTGCATTGTCTATATTTACTTGGTTGCATTGTGATTGCCTTGATATGGCACGTGTTAAATTGGTATATTATTTGTGAAATTGGCATCATGATTACCTTTGGCAATTGTGCCAAAAAGGGGGAGAATGTTGGGTAAACTATTTTCCAAGTTCAGTACATTCCTTGCAATACCTATGTTTCATATTCCATACTTGCTTCACTGGGTATTTTGTTTATGAGCATGTGCAGGTATAGGGTTACAGTAGACAGATTTTACTTGACAAGAGCTTCAGTGTCTTCATGTAAGATAATTTTTCAAATGGTGTCATGTAATAGTTTTAGAGTCATGTAATACCCTAATTCACCGTTTTGATGTGTTTGGGTGAGTTTGTGTCAAGTCATGTATTTTAGTTTGGGTTTGCCACGGAATGGCCAAAGGGAGAGATTGTAAAGTCCATGTTTTATCTGTTGGCTTATTCCGGTGTCAATACAAGTAAGTGTAGGTGATTAGTGTGTGTATCTTGTGTCATTGCCGTCAAGCATCCACAACAAGTGAAGTTGAAGACCGTTGAAGAACCGTTGAAGACTCAATTGATCATTTCCTTCTTTTCACTCATAGAATGGTAAGTGACCTAGATACCATGTGACCTTAGGTGGTAATTGACTTAGATTAACCGTAATATGATACCTTAGGTCGACATTGTCTTAGACTAATCATATGGACCCTAGGTGATGTGATATGTAGTGCAAAAAAACTTTAAAATTCTGAAATTTCTCAAAAAACCAAGGTTTCTTGTATGTGGTATATCTCCCAAACCCTAGCTCGGATTTTATTCCATAATATATCAAATCGACCGTGTCAAAAAGAACTACAACTTTCATGAAGGGTGTATAAGCTAAAAATGGATTTTTAAAATTGGGTCGGCACCTCAAGGTCGACCCTGACCAATGAGGGTCGACCTTGATATGAGAGGTTTTTTTTATGGTGCAAATGAGCAGAAGCTTACAAAATTGAGGGTCTACCCTGGAGGATACTTTGGTCTACCGAAGTGCTTAGTTGGGTCAACCCAAGTAACCCCCAGGGTCAACCCTGATATGGGAAAAATTTCCAAATCTGATTTTTGCTTGCCTCTTTGGTTTTTAACAGCTTTAGCAACTTCCATACATGGATTTTGAGTTCTCTATTTCTGGTGAACCCTTCTAGTTCGTGGAGAACAACTTTGGGAGAGTATAGTGTCACGCCCCAAAATACCCCCTAGGAGTTAGGATGCTTTGGCGACGTGACTTGTACTTAAAACTAACCTGCAAAGAATATACAAGGCATGCCAAATAGTGATCCAAAAATTTTCTTTAACATAAATGTAATTCCAAGTGTCAACATAAAACAATGACTGAATAAAATAAAATAATCACAAAGGGTGCAAATGCTTGAGTTACTCACTCAAGCTCACATGAAAAATCCCCAAAAGGAAATCCCAAAATACATTTCTCTCTCTCTCTCATCCCAACCCATTGCCACAGGCCAACCCTAACATCTGGCTAACCATCCGAATAACCTCCTACTCTCCTTGAGCTGCCTCAGTCCAAGGGACCAAAGTTCATATGTTGTATAGTGTACCTGCCGACATAAAAGTACAGCTGAGCATAGAATACTCAGCGAGTACAAGATACTAACTAACAAGAGTAATAACATTAATATGTAATACAGGATACAGTTCATCCAAAAGATACATAATCAGAGTGCGGAAGCTAAAACGACATAACAACGTAAAGTAAATCATGAACATCATATTTTAACTTACGCATTGTAAATTCGTATTCAAAAGTAATGACTTGTTCTTAAAAATACTTTTTGTGGTTTCCAAAACTTGCTTGCCGTATTTACAACTTATTCTTGTATCGTAGGAATCACACATGTCTTGTTTTGTTCCTGTTTAGCTAGTACCCGAACTATGAAATGGACAGACGTACTAGGTTCTTGTCATGCTCGACTAATGCCCGGATTATAATGGAACGGAACACATTAGCCTTGTGTCTTGACTTGACTAGTGCCCGGACTATGGTGGAAAGGAACACACTAGTTATTCTTGCTTGACTAATGCCCGGACTATAATGGAACGGAACACATTAGTCTTCTTGCCTTGTCTTGAGTAGTGCCCGGACTATGGTGCAATGGAACACACTAGTTATTATTGCTTGACTAATGCCCGGACTATAATGGAACGAAACACATTAGTCTCCTTGCTTTGCCTTGACTAGTGCCTGGACTATGGTGGAACGGAACACACTGGCATTCTTGCTTACTAATGCCCGGACTATAATAGAACGGAACACACTAGTAAATTTACTTGCTTAGCTAATGCCTGGACTATGATGGAACGGAACACATTAGTCTTATGCAATTCTTGCTTGCTTGACTTGTTTAACTTGTGAGCCAGGTGTGACATATCCTAGGGATATGCCCTACCCTTGAAATTCCTGATTGTTTCACAATTCACATTTCTTGTTCTTGGTTTTTCTTTTCATGTACTTATACTTATAAGTTTGGTTCATGCATGCGTGCTTGGTGTGTGTGGCATTCGTGACAATCATACCATCATAGATGAATCATGGGACACATGTTGCCTTTCAATTCTTTTTAATAATCATGTTAACATGAAACAATAAAGCATAATGTGACATTTCTTATAATTGCATAGACATGAGGAATTAATTGAAAACGTATAGAGCATTTGTTTTAAAATCACCTTTTTAAGGAAAGCTACACAAATCATATTTCTCAAATCCTTCATTTCATTCTTGGCATTCTCACTCATGCATTTTGTCAAACACCTAATGTGCAACACATTCATAGCCACATTATTTCAAGTTCTTTTAGTTCATATGTTTCGTCAAACAAACACATGGTGTGCATTTATTATGCGTACAATGCCCTTCCACCATTTTCCAACATACATCCATCACAACACATGACATCCAATCGCCTCATCCACATCCAACATCTCACATCCACAATTTCCTCTTTATCTTGTTTGTTTTAGGGATTTAATAAAGTAAAACAAGAAAAGAATAAACTAAGGAAATCCACAAGCATGCTTTTAAAACAAACCTAGGTTATTACTAGAGTAGTTAGTAGGGTGTACTAACCTTGAATAGGGCAAGAAACCCTTGAAAATGTCGAGGAAGAACGCTGCCGAGCTTGGAGAATGTGCTCCTCACGTGCTTGAGCCGTGGATTGAGAAATCCAAGCTTTTGGGATGCTCTAGGGTTTCTAAACCCTTGATATTTCACCACTTGATTCCCTAGGAGAAAACCCCTTTTCTCCCCTCTTACTCTCTCTCAAAATATTGCTAAAGGTGTTTGTGAACACCCTTGGCTCGAGCCAACCCTTAAAAATAAGGGTGGAGTGGCCAAAAGACCAAAAAAACCCTAATAAAATTTCTGCAAAACGCATAGGACCGATAGATGACCGATCTACCGATAGTGGACCGATCGATCGGTGCTTATGACCGATCTACCGGTAGTGGACCGAGTGTTCGGTAGTGATCGGTGCTCTACAAAAATGCGCTTTGGTATTTTGGCCATAACTTTTGACTCGCTTGTCCGATTTTGACGATTCAACTTGTGTTGAATTCGTCTTTCAAAGAGGAAAAAATTTCATGTTTTATAAAAATTATGATTATTCTTTATTCATGGACCAAAATACCCCTAAAGCGGACTGGTCTGTAATGGGTTGCGACAGCCCAGATTTTCAACAGTCCCGACTTTGGAAATTGGACTTTTGACTCAACCCCGACTCAAAATCAGGGAAAGTGATCAGCATGAACCTAGAAGAGGGTTCTAGTGCCTTTCGAAAAATTCAATAATCACTGGATTCCGAGCAACGATGACTAAACTAGAGCCCTTTAAAGTTGAGGCAAATGCCGAGACATACCTTTTCACCACCTAGAACACCTCGAGTGTTTTCACACTCTTTTCCCTTGTGTCCAATACCCTACTCACACCTCATGAATCCTTCTCCATAGGTTTTTAACCCACCTCAATGATAATTAAATTCACACCGACATGCGTGAGAGGCTCCGGCCTCTTTATGCCTCATGCACTAGCACTATTCACCAACAACCCATTTAAACAGTTAGGATATTTTATACCCTTGATTTTACCCACTTAGAGTATCTTTACACTGTTTTTAAGACTCAAACCATGTACCTAAAACCCTCACTTGACTAATCATAATATCAAGAACACAATGGGAGGCCTTAGGCCTATACACACACACCATGTAAGGGCACTATTCACATGAAAAGTGAACTCAATTTCTGGGGCTCTACATATAGAGAGGTTTGTTTAGCTCCTTCTAGAGTTCTTAAAAACCCTGGAAACTAATTGTTTTTATCCCCTTTGTTAGTTGCTTTCATCCTAGAGTTTGTAAGTCTAAAGCCCCATTCTTGCTTGCTTGGACTTGTCAATTGAAGGAGTCCATCTAGGAGTTGAGTTTAATCAAACCATCAACCCGTTCTGGATAGAACAACTTGGCTGGAATTTTTTGGAGCCTTTGCATAGGAGATCGATCCGAGAAGCATTGTGGATGTGTGATTTGGTCGGTGGAATTCGAAGCCGTCATTGACGGAGATCGATTGGAAGATCGTGGACTGTTTTCGAGACACAAAGAGAAGTATGAGCGGCTACGGTTGATCATGGGAATTGTGAGTACGTGATGACTTTTCGAGGTGTGGATGACTAAGAATTAAAGGATCGAAGTGTCGAGTCCGAAGGAGTCAAGTTTGAGTCTTGTAAGTTCTTGTTGACTTTGTCTTAGTGTATTCTCATGGCTGGACTAGGTCTCGTGGTTTATCCCGGAAGGGTTTTCAAATAAAAATCCTTGTGTTATGGTTTGATTGTTTTTCTCTATTTTCGTACTTTAAATTCATCATCCCTTTAATTAATAAATTAATTGTTAAATCATAAAAAGGGTAGATAGAATTGTCGGAAAACTTAACCATCCCCTCGAACTTGTGAGTTCTCAACTCAAACATCGAATTTGAGGTTCACCGAATTTTTTTACTTACATATGAGGGAAAATTCTTCAACAACTAAGTGTCGCTTCCTCAAGTTCTCCTCTACCACCACAACATTATGATAGCGATGCCACACAAATACTTGGATCTTGGGAGGAATTTGGAGATTCCAAATCTGCTTCCAACATAAGGATTGGTCAAGAAACTAGCTCGAGCTAGAAGATGGTCTGCTCTGGATCAAACGATGATGGGCTAGATGAGTGGCAGACTTGATTGTGAAAAGTCCGTCCATAGTAAAATTCCAGATTAGGCGGTCTTGAGCTCCCAGAATGCTAACACCCATTTTTCGAATCTCATTTACCATTTCAGGGGGGAACAGACTTTCAAGGGTGGATAAACACTGTCGCGACCCAAAACCCACCCTAGGAGTTAGAGTGAACTTTGGACGACTAATCATGGCTTACATGACTTGCTTGACAAACCAACCTGCAAAAACCCACAGAGCATATACAATAGAGGACATTATAGCGGAAACATGACCATAAAGCACAGCGGAAGTCTACCAAACCTCTATGTATATACATACGTAAATCCAAGTTTATAAAAAAAGTAGCCAAAAGAAAGTGCGGACAGACCCGCCAAAATACATGAATGTATATCTCTCATCTCACCCACAGCTAATCCACTCAGAATCTAACACCACCTACTGATAACCCTCTACGGGAGGTTTCTCTAAAGGCTCCTCGACGTACTCCTCCTCCACCTATGGACTAGGAGCACAAACATCAAATGGAGCAACAGCTCCCTCATAACCTGCCGACATAAGAAGTACGGCTGAGCATGGAATACTCAGCGGGTACCAAATACTAACCAACAATTATAGCATAACAATGGCAATACATAATCAAGAGCAATTCATATATGTCAGGCAGAAACAATTCATATCATACAAGGAAGTAAAGCAATTTATAATCATGCTTGTATTTCGTAGAAAGCCGATAAAACCTCTTGAAAACATCGTGCACTTGACTTGGCTTGAAATATCTTTTCGTACTTGAAAGCTTGTCTTGTCTATCTTGCTTGATTCTTGTATGTCGTGTCATGTAATGCATGTCATGCGTGCTTGCTTGTGATCATGTAACTTGTGAGATATCCTTGTGAGGTGTACTTGTGAGATGCGCTTGTGAGATGCCTTGAGAGGGAAGGGAGACCCTTCTTTATGCAATGCACTTGAGAGGGAAGGGAGACCCTTCTTCATGATATGTATGTACTTGCGAGGGAAGGGAGGCCCTTCTTCATGTTATGCACTTGTGAGTGAGGGGAGACCCCTCATGTAATGTTGGTTCTTGTCTTCTTGTGAAAAGCGAGGTAGAACATATCGTAGGACATGTCCCACCTCTAACCATGTTCTTGAAAACCTCGATAAATCATGTCATGCATGCCGTGCTCGTGGAAACCGTGTACATACTTGCATTTAAATTTAAACATGACATTTGGGTAATTTCACAACACACATAACATCAATGATTGAACAATATAACATTCATGTCATTTAAGGAAAGCAAGAAAACACACTATCATAGGCCCTAGCAATATTCAGAATTTATTAGGCATGCATTCCCTAATTTACAACTCACTGTATTCACCTTGGCATTTCATCAAACATGGGGTGTGTTCATTATTCACTTACCCTACAACATGCTTTTCTAGATGGGTTTTACTCAAATCATACATGTATGTTCATTATTGGAACAATGCCCTTTCCCATTCATTCATCACAACATCCACACGGCATCCATTCGCCAACATCCACCTCCATTCACCATTCATAACCATCCATCTCATAGCACAAATGTAAATAAAAGAAAATAAAGAGGAATGAGGGGAAAAGAAGAACTATAACTAGGAGGGTAGCAAGAAGTACCGACCTTTATCAAGTGAGGAAGAAATCCCCTTCCAAAAAAAAATGACCGTGAGTTGCTGCCCTAGCTTGAGGAGATGCTCCTCACGAGTTTGTGCCTTGATCTTGAAGAAAAATGGGCTTGAGTGGAGTGTGGGTTCACAAACCCTTGATTTCTCTCCAAAATGGAAACCCTAGGTTTAGGAATCGCCCTCTCCTCTCTTCTTATCTCCCAATCTCTCTAAGTGTCGAAATGAAGCCCTAAAGGCTCGGGTTAAACTCTTAAGGTAAGAGTGAACGACCAAAAGACCCTAATAGCCTTACTGAAATCTCTGCGAAAACAGGAGTGTGAATAGTGCCGAACACGTTGTGTTGTGAACAGTGCCAACTCGTTGTGATGTGAACAGCACCAACTCGTTGTGCTGTGAACAGTGTTGAACACGTTGTGTTGTGAAAGGGTGCCGAACCCGTTGTCATGTTGTGTTGTGCATAGTGCTGAGCTCGTTGTCCGTTGTCTTATGTACAACGCGCCCGTCGTGCTGTACAACGTACACGTTTTCTGTTGCACAACGTACCCGTTGTCTGTTGCACAACGTACGCACAACGTATACGTTATCAGAGTACGTTGTCTATGCGTAGTCTGTGCCTTCCGAGCTACATCCTTAGCGCCTAACCGAGCTACGTCCTTAGCGCCTTCCGAGCTACGTCCTTAGTGCCTAACCGAGCTACGATTGCCTACAGGTCCAGACTGTTTTGGCCATATCTTTTGACTCGTTCGTCCGATTTTGACGATTCAACTTGCGTTGTGTTCGTATTTCGAAAATGAGCATTTCTGACATTTCAAAATTTCCAATTTCTTCCTTATTTATTAATTATACCTCTTTAAAGGAAAATTGACTACGAAAGTGTCATGTATTAAGCATGAAAAAGTCTGGGGCTCTACAAACACCATTCCGACCACCCTGGAACAAGCAGATCAGCTACCCTCATATCCGACATGACAACTCCTGGCTTTAAATAAGGTCTAAATGATGGAATGTTTTGTATCCACAGGTCCTTCCATACTCTCACCTCTTCTCCTGACCCTATCTGTCATCTGAGCCCTCTTGCTAAAGTGTCCCTTCCGGTAATGATACTACGCCACCCCCAAGATGGGTGAGCACCTACTTTAGCATCTAGGAAATTTGTATTAGGGTAGTGTAAAGCTTTTGTAGTTCTGGCCCACAGTGAAGATGACTTTTTCAAAAGTCTCCAGCCCTATTTAGCTAGTAATGCTGAGTTAAATGCTGTCATATTCCTCATCCCCAAGCCTCTTACCTCTTTTGGTCTACACAACTTTGTCCAAGCTACCCAATGAATTTTTTGATCACTCGATTGGCTCCACCAAAACCTCGCTGTGGCCGCTATAATCTCTTCCAACATACGTCCCGAAAGCTTGAAAATACTCATGATATAAGAAGGAATCACTTGAACTACCGCCTTGATTAAGATACCTCGGCCCGCTTGAGACAATAAAGAGATCCTTGCAACTTATTAAACACCCATTCTTTTATATAATTAAACACCTGGGATTTAGAGCACCCAAAATATGCAGGCATACCATGATATTGGCCATTGGAAAAATTTGCATTGATTCGGAAAATTTGCCGAATGATATGTTGGAATCGATGAGGGGTATTAGCACTAAATATGATAGCTGATTTGTCATAATTCACTTGCAATCCAGAAGCTTTCCCATAATTTTCCATAAGCGTCTTGAGAGTTGATGCCTCCTCTAAGTTTGCTTCTAAGAATACCAACACATCATCAGCATAAAATAAATGAGATAGGGAGGGGGCTTGCCTTGCTATGCGGATACCACTCAGTCCATCATTTGCTTGAATCGCCCTTGATAATACTTCCCCACAAAGAAGGAAGATATAAGGAGGTAACAGGTCCCCTTGCCACAAACCTCTAGTCGGCTTAATAAACCCATGGGGGTTGCCATTATTGATGATTGAATAAGAAACAGACTAAACACACTGTTTAACCCACTTGATCCATTGAGGACAAAAACCCATAGATTCCATGGTTGAGAATAAAAACGGCCATTCCAAACTATCATAAGCACGAGTTAAATCCAACTTCAACGCCAATCGCCTATCCGCTCCCCGCTTTTTCCTTTTGAGGTAGTGACTAACTTCATGAGCTAGGAACACATTTTATGTTATTTGCCGATCCGCCACAAAAGTCGACTGAGCTTGGTCTATTAAGAGGGGGAGAATATCCTGCAACCTCTCTGCCAGCAGCTTTGCTATAGTCTTGCAAATAACATTACACAAACTAATGGGGCGGAATTGGCTCACATATTCAGGATTTGAATTTTTTGGAATTAGAACAATATTTGTATGGTTAGCTGGATTGAGAGGAAAACCTGATGAGAAGAAGCTTTGAATTGTCATGCAGAATTGCGGATGTAGAACCCCGGATCTTGATGGCTTGGTATGTGAATAGTGTCTAAGGCTTAGAGCCTATTGTAAGGTCTTGAATGGTTATCAAGCTAATGAGAACCTTGGTTTTGATATATTTTAGGTGTGTGATATTTGATGACATGTATTAAAGCCTTAAGAATACTTTCTTAGGTTTATGGGTGTTTGGGATGAAGGAGTAAGAGTATAAAATACTCTTAAGTGTCAACGAAGGTTATGCCTTAGCATTACCCTCAACTTTAAGAAGCTTTAGTTTTGTCACCGCTTATCAGATCGAGCGATTATTGAATTTTTGGAAAGGTATTGGAACCTCTTCAAGGTTCATGTTTATCATTTTTCAATATTCTTAGTCGAAGATAGGGTAAACGTCCAATTTCCGAAGTCGGAACTACTGAAAATCTGGGCTGCTGAAATCCATTTCCAGACCAGTCAGCTTTATAGCCCATTTAGGTAATTAAAAAATCAAAATTAGGATTTGTCCATTAGACACAAAATTGTTCCCCTTTGAATGAGGAGTCCAACTCAAGATGAATCATCAAAAGCCAATAAGCGAGTCAAGTTATGAGTGAAATACCAAAGCGGGAAAAATCTGGAAAGTTTCTGTTGAAAGTACTAACGTTCGTAAATATCCTACAAATGGTCGTAGAAAAGCTATGAATGTTCATAGAAAGCATACAAACGATCGTAGAGTCCCAGAAACTGGGAAAACTCTCTGGACAACCTACGATCGATCGTAGGAAGCCTACGAACGATCGTAGGCATGCGAATCAGTTTTTTTAAGTGTGAGATTTTTAAGGTTTTAACCCCTTGGCCTATAAATAGGAAATCATTTGGGGATTTTGGGTTAACTTAAACCTAAAGGGGTTCTTAGAAGAGAAGGGAGAAGATTTGAGGATTTTCAAAAGAGGGTTTTTGGATTGAAGAGGAAGAGCTCAAATCAAGCAAGAATCTTCCTCCACAACGTGGTGTCTTCCTCCATCTAGCTTGGATTTCTACTCAAGGGTTTTTCTTCAACATAGGAATTGATCAAGAGGTAAGTAATTCTACTAATTAACTTTGTTATGATGCAAATAGTGAAAGTATGATTTTGGGTAAACTAGATTATGATCAAATGAGTAAATAAGGGTTTATAATTTAAGGGTTTTCAATGGAAGGATGAATATAGTTATACTTGTATGTGAGCGTTATTATCTTCCAATAAACCATGATTCTAAGTATAATGTGATGAAATAGGCTTAATGGCCAAGAATGGTGTGATGAAATGCTATGAATGAGAATATCCCATGTTTTTAAAATTGTTCAAGTATACTATAATGATAATATGTCTTGTATGAATTGTTTAAAGTTTTCCATATATACATGATGATGCTCACAAGCACTCCACGCACGATAAGTTTCATATGACCGAGGTTTTCTCATAAGCAAGATTTTCAAAGGGAATTCATAAGAAGAAACATAAATGCATAAGCATTGACAAGGCCAAACTTTGGGTTGGTATTTCTAAGATCGGTTACCACATGCTCACAAGGATCAAGTCTAAGATCTTGCATAAACTCCAAGGATCATAAGTCTCGCAAGGTTTTCAAGAACTCCTAAGAAATGCATAAGTTTAAGATCTTGCATAAGTCTCCAAGGATCAAGAAAGCTCACAAGAAGCTCACAATAACTCGAAAGCTCATAAGAAACTCATAAGAACTCATGGGGTTTATAAGCATTCATAAGAACTCATAAGCATGAACAAGGTGGTTTGTTTTGCATGAAAAATAAGTTTTTATGAAAGGCTTTCCATGACTGGTTTTAAGCATGAACTTTATGAATGGTATTCTTTTACGCACTTGTATGTGATATTATGATTATTATAGCATTGTTAGATAGTAGTTTTTGCTCGCTGAGTATTCCATGCTCAGCCGTACATTTTATGTCAGCAGGTACACGTGTTTCCTTTGACATCTGTGCTCAGGGTCCTTGGATAGAGGAGGACTATGGCGATGAGGAGCCATATGTGGAGCCGGTAGTAGAGCCTCAGGTGGAGGCAAGAGACTTAGATTATTGGCTCTATTAGGGTGACTACTGAGAGAGAGAGAGAGAGATAGAGAGAATATTATATTTTGTATTTTGATGAGTAGGCATGTCTACTCTTATTTTAGAGTTTTGTATTGTACAAACTTGGAATAGTGATCGTGTGTAGAAAATAAATTTTAAGTTTACGCTTCCGCACCTTGATTAAGCTTCCGCATTACTTTATGTTTCCGATATATATTGCCTTGAATATTTTATAGGATGGTTTGGTATTGGATATATGCACATCACGAGCCAAAGTATCCCTAACTTGTAGGGGGTATTTTGGGTCATGACAAAGGTGGTATCAGAGCCAAGGCATTAGGTTCTTTAGGATCACTTAAAGTCCGATATCATGATGGAAACAAGGCATTAGGATGAGAAATGAGTCGTATTCCAAGTATAGACTAATCATTTATTCTTAGTCCATAACTGGATAAAACTCAACCGAACTTAGTATCCTACGCTTGAACCACAAATTGTATGCTTATATATTGCAATGTATACCTTGATGTATTACTATTATGTATCATATGAATATGGAATGAGCTTGAAGTTATGACTGAAATGAAGTTGGTTTGCAAGTTAGACTCATGTTCTGCTACTGTCTCAGGATTTATCATGAGACGTGGTGGTCGGGGTCGCGGTTACTAGACTCAGAGCAATGGTAATGGAGGAGATTCTCTATTGGGTGATGAACAACCCGACATATCTCAGTTGCTAAATACTATGGTCGAGACCATAACCATGCTAGCAGCCTAACAGCCTGCTGCTACTACTGCACTGGTGCATCCACCTTCTACACATCACACTTCGGGACTTGAGGCCAATCATTGGTGGAGAGCTGCACTGAAGCAGAGAGACACTGCCAGGGCAGGAGAGCCATGGTCTTGGGGAGAGTTTCTTGGTGTCTTCTATGGGCAGTATTTCTCCAAGATTATCAGACAACAAAAGGAGATGGAGTTCATGTCCCTAGTGTAAGGAGTTATGAGTCTGGCCAAGTATGAGGCCAAGTTTGTTGAGTTGTCTCGATTCGCACCACACTTGATCACGACGGAGGAGATGCGAGTCAGAAAATTTGAGAATGGGTTGAAAGCCTTCATCAAGGATCGAGTCTCTATTCTTCAGGTGGAATCTTGGATTGAGATTGTGGAAAAGGCGAAAATCGTCGAGAGGAACTCAATGGAGTTTCTTAAGAGGAGAGAGAACGGCTTCGGGAGAGTCAAGCATAGGGGTCAGTCCAGTGGCTTAGCACCACCAGAGAAGAGGGCCAGGATTTCCCCTTATCTAACTCCTAGGGCTACACTGACACAGAGGCCTCCTTTTGTACAGCCAACACCTCATCCTACTACTTCACAGGCACCTTGCCCTGCTTTTTCTCAGGGCACCAGATATGTGTTGTCGTGACCTAAAATACCCCATAGGAGTTAGGATACTTTGGCATCGTGAACTCATTACCAAACCATCCTATACAACATGTAAATCCTGTACAACATATAAAACATACTATAGCAGAAGTAGAACAGACTTTTTCTTTCTATATATACCGTAATCCAATTTTATAGACAAAAGCTCCTCCTGAGTCCTCTGCTCCTGAAGACTATCCCAAGTCTCCTCCTCAACGTACTTTTCCTCGACCCAAGGTTCTTGAGGATGCTCGCCACAGATGTTGAAGGGACCCACCGACATAAATATGTACAGCTGAGTATTGAATACCCCGTGTATACAAATCACTAGATAGTAATGTCATAAACAGGAATACAACATATATATCACAGTTTAATCCATTTCACATGCATTCTTGAAATTAGAGCAGGGAAAACAAAATAATATCATGTGCATATATCTCAGAAAAATCTCATAAAACATCTTCTTATCACCTCTTAGCTTTGCATATATGGGTATGTAAAATACCTTGGTTCTCATCTTTTATTATCTTCTCATATATGGTTATTTAAAATACCTTGGTTCTTATATTTTATTATCTTCTCATATATGGCTATTTAAAATACCTTGGTATTCATCTTTTGCTACCTCAGGAGTCGGACAACTAGTACATGTACTCACGTAAGCTGGGTGGCTTAATATTATCCTCACCTTTGGCTACCTTCAGAGTAGTTGACCAGTATCCATTTTCCTTATGGGCGGCCTGCAATCATCGGAGTCCAATTCCAGTATCCATTTCCCTTTCAGGTGGCTTGCTATCATGCCTCCCCATCGGCTTTCACCATAGACTTCATGTACTTCTTGTAACATCTTTTGCCTCTTATACTTTCTATATACTTCTTTTGCTTCTTGTACTTTCCTCTTTTTATTCTTGTATTACATTTTATATACTTATACTTCTTCTTTTGGATACTCATAATTTAGAAAAACTCGATCATGCATATGCATATGTGTCAGTGTGACAATTGTGAATAACATGGTAGGCATAAAGGAAACACTTTACATATGGCCATATAGCTAATACTCAATATAATTCATCAATCGCAATAGCCCATGTACAATTAAATCACACCATTCCAATTTCGTTGAAAATAAGGTTTTTCTCCTTTGTTGTTCCCAAAACTTATGTCTTTTAACATGCTTTTCATCTTTGGAGAACATTTAACTAATTACCCTCTTTTATTCATTGGTTAAAGGCATAACATCATCAAAAATTAACCCACATCACAATTCATAGGATTTTATCTTGATCTAGAAAAGGGTTTATGACGTCAAAAGCTAAGAGAGTGTATTTACACATATACAAGGCTACATATGTATACTTCTCAAGAAAACCATGATTCTCATAATGGTTTATGGGATTAAAATCTAGTAGAGTGTATCTACTATAAGCACCCAATTTTTACACCCCCTAATCATGGTTAAACATTTTAACCATGATTAATCCCTCAATCTCAGGTAAACCCTAGTCAAACCCTAGGCCTAACCCTAGAACAAAACCTAATCCTAGGTAAACCTTGGTCAAACCTTGGGTAAACACCCTCAAACCCTAGGCCTAACCCTAGGTAAACCCTGGTTCAGGCCTAGGACCCAAATCCCCCAAAATTCGAAGCAAACCCTTCTGTGGGCCCAAGCACACAAACCATTCAGACCTGTTGGAGTGGGGCTCACACCTAGAATTTTCAAAAATCTAAGAATTGTGGTAATAACATTACCGCCATTTAATTTTTTAGGAGTTTCTACAGTGCCCACAGGCCGATAGAGACAGGGTGTGACCTGTTTTAGCAAAAACTTGAGAATGTCGGTAGATGTTCTACCGCAATTCCTGATTTGAGCTAAATCAGGAATGGCGGTAGATCATCTACCGCCATTGTTGAATTTCCTATTTGCAACGCAGCTGGCCCTCCTGCAACCCTCAGCTCCATCCCTTGTGGTTCTCAACCTCTCTGGGAATGCCCAAGCTACCCCTGGGTCCCTCGAATCTATAAATACTCCCCCATTCTTTAGTTTAAGCTCATTCCAAAAACCCCACAACAAAACTCTATAGGATTTTGGTTAGCCCAAAACTAAGCTTCCCAAACCTTTGTCCTCTCCTGTGACTACCCCTAGTGCACTCTAGAAGCTACTCAGGCCACCCCTAGTGTTTCACCATCGTGCACCAGTTCTCCACTCCGTGCTCAGCCACTCCACCATGGAGATCAAACCGGGGAGGATAAAATCAAAATCTAAAAGGTGCCACGAATAACGGTAATCTCAGTATCGCAATTCCTGGATTTTTATCTTCAACAAGCTTTACACCTCTTTGGATGAGGCCCTGATCCATTCCAAGGCCATGGTTAGGTCCCCCTGCCTCTTGGCTTTCTGCCTTGGTCATTCCAGGTCACCCATGCATGCTTAACCATGGTTAAATGCCTCAGAACCAGAAACTGGCATAATGGCAGTAGATAATTTATCGTTATTACAGTATACCAAGCACAGTGAGTTCAGGCCCACCTTGGGCCCACTCCAGACCACCTCTAGGACCCACTAAAGGCCCAGGACCTTCACTAGACTTTCCTCTTCACCCTGTGGGTCCATCTCCCCTTGGATTCATCCCTAATATAAACCCCAGACCTGCAAAACCCTCCTGAAAATGCTTCTATAATGGCGGTAATGATATTACCGCCATTATTAGTTTTCTGTATTTTAGGCTTTAGCATAGGACCCAGACCAGGTAGGAGGCTACTCTAGGCCCTGCCATGCTCTCTGGGCCCACCTTGACCTGCCTAGACCTTTAACCAGGGTTAACTCAATCCTAGTTAATTTTTAACCGCGGTTAAGCATTCATTAACCCTTGGAAAAATCTGAAAAATTTCAAAAATACTCAAAATCTTGCAAAGTGTCCAAAATGTACCTGCTTTGGTCTCTTTACCATGGTTAGCATCCATAACCATGGTTGACTTTTCGTTTAACTCTGGTTAGCAACCCTAACCCCGGTTAAATCCGATTCTGGCCTACCGGGCCTAGTCTTTTGTAGTCTACCGGACTAGTCCATTAGCCACCCTTGGTGTACACACGGGCTCATGTGCCAGAATTACGCTCGGTCTAATCTCACCTTTGTGAGTACGTAGGCAACCCAACCCGAGTTCAACCCTAGTTAGCTTTTCTTTCTTAGATTAGTATTACCTTAAATACTTAGGCCTTTGAACAATATATTGACTTTAGTTTGGCTTAAACCTAGAAAGTATGGAACCATTATAAAATGGAAGTCTCAAGGTGCCTAACACCTTCCCTAAACTTAACCAAACCTCTTACCTAGACTTCTAAAGCAGACCAAGATCTTATTCACACCCCGAGGACTTATCCCTTCTGAATGAATAGGTGGCGACTCTCAATATAAAATCTTAGTGAGGTATAAGGATTTAAATCCCATGCTCACAGTGTAACGACCCAAAATCCTATCTTGACCAAATAAGACTTTGGGTCGCCACATTTCTTGAACCTGCTTAAATCCATGACATTCATGGAATACTACTCTCCAAAAATGAGAATGATAAAATTCGATATATAAAATCCAAACCATCCTGTATAAATGTAATCTGTCCAACATCACTCACTATAATCGGGATAGTCTAAAAACCACCAACAAAAGTAAGACAGTCTAAGCAACATCCTGAAACACATAAGTCTATTACAATCCCTTTCAAAATGTAAAATAAGGCCTAACAATGTGGCCACCTAACCAACTCTCGAACTTCCTCAAGCGGAGGCTCACCTTCTTCTTCTATCTTGACGTAGAAATCCTCAACCACGACTCGGCCACCAACTCGCTCTAAACCTGAAGACAATAACAGGTCGACTGAGCATTGACAACGCTCAACGGATATCTAGTTTAACTAACAATAGTAATAACTCATGCTCAAATCCAATATCAAATTCATGCAATAGTTATAAAATCAATAATATATTCATATGACATTTGCATAATCCATGATAGGTTCATATAGCATAATTGATAACATGTTCATGTGGAATTTACATAATGGATATCTTAGTCCAATGCGTAATCCCATAATTAGAGTGCGGAAAAACATGTAGACCTATCATATCATGTTTCATTATCCTCATAATTCAGTGTTCATGATTCAGTATTTATAAGTAACTGGCATTTCACTTGGAAGTAGACATAGACCATGCTCATGCAATAACTTAACAGATATGCCGGTCTTGAGGATACAAACCATGCCCATGCAATAACTTAACTGACATGCCACTCGGAATGGATACGGACCATGCCCATACAATAACTTAACTGACATGCCGCTCGGAATGGATACGGACCATGCTCATACAATAACTTAACTGACATGTCGTTCGGAATGCATACGGACCACGCCCATACAATAACTTAATTGACATGCCACTCGAAATGGATACAGACCATGCTCATACAATAACTTAACTAACATCCTGTTCAGAATGGATACGGACCACGCCCATGCCATGCTTATATACCCATGAGATTTGTAAGTAAACTACCATACATGTGAACTTGTGCTTGAGTGTCAAGATTAACATCCGAGCTCCGTCATTACTTAGATTCCAATCTCTCACCATGGAAACTCCACCATACTATCCCATACCATATGGTTAGAGAATTCCTGATTTGGAAGACCTTTCTCTAAGCTTTGGCATACCCGAATATCAATCACCATGCAATATAGATAGGTATAATTTAACATTCGTGATTAATACTTGAATTCGGTCATCGCCTAGACTCGAGTCTTCCGCCAAGAAACTCCGCTAGGTTACCTCTCCCTAGCTAGAGAATTCCTAACCTGGAGGACCTCCTCTAGACTTTAGCCTATCTGAATGTCGATCATCATACAAGTATAAATAGGGCATAATTTAGCATACGAGTGTTTAGGGCATAATTTACATAGTCATAGTAAACAATAGATTATTATGATTTCACGATTCTCTTAACTAACTTCATACATAGTAAACTTTATCCTCTTCCCCTCATTCATAAGACATCATAATAGTAGAATCATACTTAATAGAATTTGTTAGACATATATGCCCACAAAGCCATTCCGGAATTGTATTTATCTATTTTTAATCAATAAATGCATATTTTACATTCACACATTGTCTTCTACATTGGGTAATATATCAAAAGTATCTCATTGGATGAGACTACTTTGTCCCTTAGGTAACATTGTAGGAAAACCATCCAATTAGTTGATAACTGATTGCTAAGGAGATATGGTTTTTCCAGTTCTTTGTAGACCTAAAATTGTTCTAAGTTAATCAGGATGCATCTGGACAATGTATTCCTAATAACTTACACATTGTTAGTTCCATATGATGGAGTGATGAATCTTAATCACTGACAGAAGGGTCTCTTGACTAAGATGTGGATATAAGTAAGAAGTACTTATATTGCAACTGGATCGCTCAGTGGATACCCTTAGAAATATACTGTCTTTATATTTAGGGTAGTCCATTTGACAGATTGTCCTTAACCTGAGAGGTCGACATCTTCTCTAGTATTTGCCTATGTAGCTTTGATGTAGTCAATCGTCAATGTCCAACACACCGGACTAAATACGGGCTCGTTGGGTTATGTACGTTGTACTGGAAGAAGTGTGTGTACACTCGACAAGGATTCCACTACTCTTACAGAGTAAATAATATTGAGTTGATACTTGTCAAAACCGGACTTGAAAAACCCAGCGTTGGTATTTATCGATGAAATGGTTTTATCGAGGAATTTATTTTCTGTATAAAAGAAATGTAATTATTATTATTATTTCTTTTTAAAGAATTTCTAAAATGTTTTGCAAGTCCAAGTTTGACTAAAAGTATCAAAGAGAATGAGTTCTCAATATAAGCCAGGGATTAAAGACAGTATTAGATATTGTCCCGTAAGCTTATAACAATATTGGAAGTGGAGGGAATGATCTGTAAACAAATCTTGAGATAGAAATACCTGCAAGTAATTCTCTATTTTCTGGAGGTTAATCACATTGTGTTAATGGACATTAATTGTGATTGGTGGAAGTCCAGGGGTATAGATAAAATTCTATAATCCTAATGGAGTATAGGAAAGGTGTTTCCTAGTAACAATACTTTAACCAAAAGGTTGAGTACTTGGTCCCACAACCGGAAATAGGATATCCCTTTAGATCCCACACACAAGGACTTTCTTAAAGTATTTAATTTAATAATTTATTACATTAATTAATTTCTCTAAGAAATCACTATATGGTATAGTGAAGCTCTAAAAGGTGGAATCACATTAAATGTGAAAAACCAAATGGGTAGGACCCATTGGGGAATTCGATAGAAGATCAAATAAGAGACCAAAATGGGTTTGGAACCCATGGGGGCATGTGGAGTGGGGCCCACCTAGGGTGGGACGCCCACTTCAAGGAGGATAATATTATGTTTAATTTTTAATTAGTTTCTAATTAATAACTCCTTATGAGATAAGGTTGGTTGGTTAGTTAGTTACTAATTAAAGATTCCCTAATTGTTAGGGATTCCATTAGTTTGTTACTAATCATTAATTAGTTAGTTACTAATTAAAAAGATTCCTTATTGGATAAGGATTTGGTTAGTTAGTTACTAATGGATAAAATTAGTTTATATTTTGATTAATCCTAATTAATTAAAGGAGAAATCAAAAAGGAAACAAATGAGAAATCCTTATTGGATAAGGATTAGGAGACTTGGGTTGCAAGCAATCCAAGTAAACTCCTATATATAGAGGTGTACGGTCACTTTAGTGGACACAAGAAAAATTTCCAGAATTTTCAAGATTTGGAAATCCCTCTCCTCCCTCATTATCTCTCACGCCCAAGCCTCCCTTCTCCCTAAGGTGTACGGTCACACCTTCTCCCCTTTTATTATTCCTTTTTTTTTTTCTAGTTTGAAAATAAAGAACAGGAATTTCAAGGTTCTTGAAGATCAAGATTAGATCTTTTATTCAAGATTCCTAGAGCTGGATTTTGGAAGGGCCATTAGCTTCCATTAGAGAAAGCTTTAAAGAAAAAGAAGGTCCGTGTGGATTGCGAAGGAGACTTGGCATTTGTGAAGTTTTGCCGGTATCGCTATTATTGTGGATTTGACTTAACAATTTCAAAGTCGCAGAGGTATTGTGATTTTTACTCTCATTGAATTAAATCAATTAGAATCTTAGTCAGATCTTGGGATTCGATGTATGCCCCCCAAGAACTGTTTTTTCTAAAATTAAAAAGAGGCATACTTTTAGAATTCGCATCCCAAGTAAAACCCCCATGTTATATAAATAGTACATAATTTAGCATGATAATCCAAAATATCTCCTTACCTTAGTTTCTCAATTCTCAATAACATCATATTTAACATTGAAAACACTCTAAAGCATTTAAAGAAACACCTTATGTGTATTTATTATGTGTACATTGCCCTTTCCTATTTTTCCATCATACAATAGTTATTCACATAATCCATGAGCATCCAATTCAAGCTCAATCCTACTCCATGCATCCATAATCCATCATCTTACCATTTTATCTCATCCAACATCATTTTCATACATCCATAACTCATAAAGTATAACTCATAATCCAATTTAAGCTTCTAACATACAAATCCATCCATATTCTTACTTAAACATGCAATATCTCTTACAAATTCATTATTTATCATACTTAATCAATAAACATAATAATATAAGGTTTAGATTAGAGAGGATACCGACCATTCATACATAATAGAGCTTGTAGCACGTGCAAAACCCTCATTTCAAGAGTAAAATCCCTCATTAATGCTTAATAACCTACTCATCTTTGCATAATCATGTAATATCCTTGATAATCCATAAACATTCGTATTTAAAATATAAAAAACATTTATTATTAAGGTTAGATTAGAAAGGATATCGACCTTAGGGATCCTTCCCTTGGATCCAAATCGCTTCCAAGAAGCTTTGAGGAAGATCTCCAAGCTTTCATTTACAATTTCAAAGCTATCTTCTTCTTCTCCAAGAAATTTCTCCCTCAAAACCCTAGGTTTCCTCTTCTCCCTTGCCAAATTAGGGTAGAAATGGTTTAGAACCCTAAAATCCTCGAAATAGAACCCCTATTTATAGCCCCAAGGGTTAAAAACCCAAAACAAATGCACTTTTTAACTAAATCTGGGCACGAGTGCGATCTATCGCACTTAGACCCAAAAGAACTTCAAAAAAGCTTGCCTGAATGCGATCAATTGTAGAAATTAATGATAGATCACAGTATTTTGTGATTGATCGCACTTGGTTTGTGATAGATCGCAGCCCACCTCTGATTCCGACTGATTTTTACCTCACTTTTGTATTTTGACCTTAACTTTTGACTCTCTCATCAGATTTTGACGATTCAACTTGTGTTGGACTCGTCTTTCGAAAGGGAATAATTTTTTTATCTAATATAGAAATCCTAATTTTGAGTTTTTAAAGCTCTAAATGGGCTCTAAAGCTGATTGGTCTGTAATTTCATCAGACAAAACATCGGAAAACCCACTTTTGACTTAGCTTAGACTCAAAATCTGGAAAAAAATTAAACACAAACTTCGAAGAGGGTTCCAATACCTTTTTAAGGGTTCAAGAATCAATTGATTCTGATAAGCAATGACAAAACTAGAACTTCCTAAAGTTTGAGGGTATGTTAAGGCATCCCTCTCTCTACAACTTTAATTAAGCCTTGATCACACCACCCTAATTAGATATTAATACAAACACATTAAAATATCACAAAGACTATTATACCCCTAATACTTGCATTAAAGGCATAAAAAGATTTAGGTTTCTACACACAGCTTTGGCGACTTTGCTGGGGATGATAACCTAAGGTTCAACTCGGAACCTAGGTTTAATGTTCAAATGCCTAAGTATTTAGCTTAATACTAATCATTTCATCTTTGGGTTAATTTTGTATTGTAAATTCCTAAGTAGGTGTTGGCAAATTCCGTGATCATTAGATAGGTCATGTGAGTCGAGTCGTGTTCAACTTGTCAGAAGAGAAGAGCTAAAGCATCAAGAAGATTGAAGAAAGTGAAGAAAAAGCTCCTACTCTGGATCTAGAAAGGTAATTGACTTAGAGACCCCTACCTAGGTTGGATTTAACTTAGATAACTCTAAACATACCTAGGATGATAGTTTTAAACCTAATAAAGTTGTTTGATCTTAGTTGAATCAAATAAACATGAAATGAAGTTTGGTTTGAAAAAATTCTGTCTCAACCGATCGCTCGGTGTTGAGACCGATCGATCGGTGGCCTACCGAGTGATCGGTGGCTATCGACTGGACAAAAAATTTGTATGGGGTATTTTTCCAGAGAGATGATTTTCAACCGCTCGATCGGTTATGAGCACCGATCGATCCGTTTTGGACTGAGCGATCGGTAATGTGCACCGATCGATCGGTCCCCGTAAAAAGAATTTTTATTTTTCCGGATTCCTTTTTTAAACCCTATATAAACAACTTTTTGGAGACCTAATTCGTATCTTTTGTTTATTTTTGAAAGAGTAGAGGTCTGAGAAACTCCTCTAGGGTTTTTCCTATTGTTCTTATTAGATCTTTGTTGATCCCTCCTCTTTCTTTGATCCTAGAGAATGCAAGTATAGATCTAAACCTTTGATCTTGCATTGTGTGATCTCAGATCTATATGAGATTCCTCTAGGGTTTGAAACTTCCAAATTGATTCACAACCCTACACCTTGTGTGTGTATCCGGTGTTTGATCCGGAGCCTTCGTGGAAGGAGATCGATCGTGTGTGATCGTGGTTTTGAAGTAGCTTGAGAAGATTTGGTCGGTATGGAACCGAAGCTGCTACGGCGGAGATCGAACCTGCTGGTTCGTGGAAATCAAGAGTAAGAGTCTATACCTAGGAACGTCGTTTCTGTTTTGGTAAGGTCTTGTCTTGTACTTAAAATCTTTTCATAGTGAAGTTTATTGCTGGACAAGGTCCCGTGGTTTTTTCCCGTTAGGGTTTTCCACGTAAAAATCTTCAGTGTTTGATTTGTGTGGATTGTCTGAGTGAATTGTTCATTGATTTCTAAACATATTAATTGAAAAATTAAAATTGGTTAGAAATTATTAGATAGACCTATTCACCCCCCTTCTAGGTCTTAGAGATCATTGATCTAGATAAATTTCAATTGGTATCAGAGCTTGTTCACTGATAAGGCTAATCCCTTAAGTGTGATCCTGTATTATCCGTGATCATGAGTACTCTAAGAGAAGGTGGATCCGTCTCTCGTCCCCCACTTTTTGATGGAAATAATTATGCATACTGGAAAGCTAGAATGAGAGCCTTTCTCAAATCTATTGACGAGAGAATTTGGATGTCTATACAGAATGGGTGGACTACGCCCATAAAAACTGTTGGTGATTTGACTGTCGTCAAATATTATAATGAATGGACCAGAGAAGAGCTTGAGTCAAGTGGATGGAACACTAAAGGTCTTAATGCTATCTTTACTACAGTCATTGTTGAGGAATTCAGACGAATTTCTTCATGTGAAACAGCAAAGGAGGCTTGGGACATTCTTGAAATTACCCATGAGGGTACTACCACTGTTAAAATCTCAAAACTCCAAATGTTAACCACCAAATTTGAACATTTAAACATGGATGACAATGACACTTTTGATGAATTCTATGCAAAACTTAGTGATATTGTCAACGCTAGTTTCAATTTAGGTGAGAAAATATCTGAGTCCAAAATAGTTAGAAAAGTCCTTAGATCTCTCCCTGAGAGATTTCAACCCAAAGTCACTGCAATCGAAGAGAGTAAAAATGTTGACTCTCTGAAGATTGAGGAATTGGTTGGTTCACTCCAAACCTATGAACTCAATCTCCGTCCATCCAAGAAGAACAAATCTTTAGCCTTGAAATCCATCAAGGAATCTTTGGATGAGGATGACAGTGATGGAGATATGAATGAGGAAGAAATGGCTCTATTCGTTAAAAAATTTCAAAATTTTTTAACAACGAAAAAGAGGTTCAATCCCAAACAGGGAGGAAAATCTTTTGAGAGGTCAAAGTCTAAGCCCTGGGAAAACAAGAAAAATTCCAAGAATGGCGACAAGAAATCCCAAGGTGTTCAATGTTATGAATGCCATGGCTTCGGTCATATTTCACCTAATTGCCCTAACAAGAAGAAGAGTAAGGGCAAAGTGATGAATGCCTGTTGGGATGACAGTGATTCCGAGAATGAAGAATCGGACAGTTCCTCTTCAAGTGAAGATACTGGAAATCATACGGCTTTCACTGTTTCCCTTTCTGGGATTCTTGAGACTACCTCTGCGGTTGTGAAAAGGATAGAAGTGATGAGAGTGTTCATACTGAGTCTAGTTGTAGCACCCCGGACTTTTTCATCTTTAATGAATGGCACTCTCGTAGCTAATTGGCCGTTTCGTAGTGTAATTAATAAATAAGGGAGAAATCAGAAATTTTGAAACCTCAGAAATGTGCGTTTTCGAGAGACGAATCCAACGCAAGTTGAATCGTCAAAATCCGACGAGCGAGTCAAAAGATATGGTCAAAATAGTCCAGACATACAGAGAACCGATCGCTCGGTCCAATCAGCGATCGATCGGTCCATAACCGATCGATCGGTAGCTATCGCACGGTCAGAAATTTTGTATGGGAAAATTTTCCAGAGAGTGAGTTTTTGACCGGTCGATCGGTCAATAACATCGATCGCTCGGTAGGCAACCGATCGATCGGTCATAACCACCGATCGCTCGGTCTTCGCGTTTTTGCAGAAATTCAGTAAGGGCGTTTTCGTCTTTTGGGGGTTAAACCCTTTCTCCTTAAGGCTTGCCCGAGCCTTAGGGCATCATTCACTATACTTAGAGAGATTTGGGAGATAAGAGAGAAGAGAAAAGGGTTTCCTAAACCTAGGTTGCTTTTGGAGAAGAAATCAAAGGGGTGAAGACCCTAGATCGTCCACAAGCACGTTTTCTTCAAGATTTCAACTCAAGCTCGGGTGGGGTGCATTCTCAAAGCTAGGGCAGCCCTCACTCATGTTTTTGAAAGGGATTTCTTCCCCAACTCAAGCTTCTTTCAAGCAAAGGCTTCATCTTTCAAGTTGGAGCTTCAATCAAGGTCCCTACCAAGGATCAAGCCTTGATTCAAGGTTAGTACACTCTACTAACTTTCTTTAGCAATAATCTAGTTTTCCCCTTTGACATTATGATGTTGGTCTTGTATTTTCCCTTACTTGAAATGTGCTATACTTCCTAAACCTAAACAAGATAAATGTCAATGTGGGGTTGTATGTATGAATGGTGGATGTAGAGGCGATTGGATGCCGTTGGACGTGGTGAAATGTGGGTATGGAAAATGGTGGAAGGGCACTCTATGAATAATGAACATATTTGGATGTTGTGTTGGAAATTTATGCGCTAAAAAGGGGAAATAAAACTATTAAAATATTGCACACCGGATGTTTGATAATATGCCTAAACCAAGAATAAATGAAATTGATAAAGGAAATGGATGTAAGCTTTATGTAATTATTCTTGTAAATGATGACTTGACCAAATGCCATGTTGATCACCTAAATGCTTACATGTTATACTATGAATTGAAATATGATGCGATATCCCTCTTGTTACACGTGTCCCCATGATTGTCACTATTGGCACGCCCACGAGCACCCATGCATGCATGAAACCGGGTTTTTCAAGATTGTATTATACATGTTGAATCAAGAAATGGAACAAGAACATGACAAGGAGGTTGGTAGCCCAAGGAAGGGTGCTAGCCTCTGGCTCACAAGAGAAATGGAACAAGAACATGACAAGGAGGTTGGTAGCCCAAGGAAGGGTGCTAGCCTCTGGCTCACAAGAGAAATGGAACAAGAACATGACAAGGAGGTTGGTAGCCTAAGGAAGGGTGCTAGCCTCTGGCTCACAAGTATACAAGTCAAGAACAAATCAAGACATGAAATACAAGACAAGACACGACACACATACATGATTTGACCGAGACACGAAAAAGGTTTCCGAGACATGAGTTTTACCGAGGTTTTTGCACTCATACACGCATGTCAAGATATGGCTATGTATCTTATGCTTTCACTATTGCTTTAAATTAATATCTTGTATTGCTCACTGTTGTTATGC
Source organism: Tetracentron sinense (assembly GCA_015143295.1). Classification (NCBI taxonomy): domain Eukaryota; kingdom Viridiplantae; phylum Streptophyta; class Magnoliopsida; order Trochodendrales; family Trochodendraceae; genus Tetracentron; species Tetracentron sinense. The sequence goes on from CM026571.1 coordinate 32,097,100, forward strand.
TTTCGCTATTGTTATGGTTAGCTAGTAGTTTGTACTCGCTGAGTATTCCATGCTCAGTCGTACTTTTATGTCGGCAGGTACTGTGGATGTCCTCGACCCCGAGCCTTGGGTCGAGGAGGAGTATGTAGAGGAGAGGGAGCCACCTATCCCATGGCAGTCTCTGGAGGATGGGGACTTGGATGTGTGGCCATACCTCGACTACTGTTGAGAGGAGAGGGTTAGAGAGTTCCTTTTTGTATTTTGATAGGTGGGCATGTCCACCTTTACTTGATTGTATTTGGTATATGTTAACTTGGAATACTATTTGGAGTTATAGAAGAAAAGAAAAAGTTGGCTTATGCTTCCGCACTTATGTTTAGTTTCCGCGCTCTGATTATCATTGTATTATATTATGTTTAGCCTCTTGCATTACAGGATGGTTTGACAGGTACACGTAGTCACCTCTAAAGTATCCCTTAACTCTTAGGGGGTATTTTGGGGCGCGACACTAGTGATGACATACAGAAGAGACAAACTGACTCTGAAAGTGATGAAGATTTGAAAACAACTTATGATAAGTTGTATGCTGAAAGTTTGAAGCTGACTAAAACAAAAATCTCCTTGAGCAAAAAACTCAAAATCATTCAAAATGAAAGAGATACTTGTAAACTAGTAGCAGAAGAGAAGAGTGCTCTAGTTAATCAGTTGGAAAATGAAAAAGAAGCATTTGTTATGAAAGTTCAATGTCTTTTGGAAGAGAATGTCTCATTGACTAATGTGGTCAGAAAATTAGAAGTTGAAAGAGACACTTCCATGAAAGAAATTGAAGAGTTAAGAACTCTACAAATGGAGCTGGAAACTTTTAAAGAATCTCTTGTTGATAAGGTGAAATTTCTTGAAAAAGAACATCAAATTACCCTTAAAGACAAGACTGACTTGATTCAGAAGGTCTATACTCTTGAAAAAGAAGTAAGAATGTTTGGTAACACTAGCTGCCTAGATGAATTAGTTAGAAAGTATGGGTCAAATTCGAGTAGATCTGGGATAGGACATGCTGACACACCAGCTGGTCCTTTAGCTGTTGGTACAATGGCTAGTGCAGTGTTTGAGCCAATACATTCTGATCCTAAAGTGAATCTACCTTCTACATCAAGTACTAAGGCTTATACAAATTTTGTAAAGCCTAGAAATACAGCTCCTAGAGTGAATGCTATGAGGAATCAAATTCCTTTTAGAAGAAATCCTCCTCCTCTCCAAAGATTCATACCCACATGTCACTTTTGTGGTGTAAGAGGTCACATTCGACCAAATTGTAATGCTTTTAGGAGAGCTCCTCAAAATGGTTCATGGAACCAAAATCAAAGTCAAAGGACTCTTCAAAGGCAGATTCAGGTTCTGGCTGAAAAGTCTAGAATATTGAGCGAAGATGTTAATAGAATTGCTCAAATCTCTATGACAAGAACTGGTCAATTTATTCCAAATGATTATTCAAGAGAGAAGAATTTGACTAATCAAAAAGCTAGAACTGAACAAAATAGGAAAAGGTCAAGGAGGACAAAAAGGAAAAAGGTTTCTAATACACAGTTTAATGATCAAAGATCTAAACAAAGTTTAAAGACTGTGTATGTAAGAAAGGATGACCTGAAGTGCTTCGTCATTCACACTGCCTTGAAAGCCCAAAACACAAAAATGTGGTACTTCGACAGTGGGTGTTCTCGGCATATGACAGGTAACAAGTCCTTATTTACTCAATTTGAGGACTGTCCAGATGGGACTGTTACTTTTGGTGATGGAAGCAAGTCTTTAGTAAAGGGGAAGGGTATCATCGATTCACCAGGCATACCAAAATTGAAAGATGCCTTGTTTGTTGAAGGACTGAAAGCTAATTTAATTAGCATAAGTCAACTATGTGATGATAACCATGCTGTGCACTTTACCCAAAATAAATGCTTAGTCATTAATGGTAAAGGTAAGTGTGTTCTAGAAGGGTTAAGAACCACTGACAATTGCTACGGCTTAATTCCCAGTCCTAATCCCTCAAATGTCTGTTATAAGACTAAAATTGAGGAGGTTGATTTGTGGCACCGAAGACTAGGTCTCATGAACTTCAAAGACCTATGTAAAATCTCTAAGCAAGAGCTTGTAAGAGGTGTTCCCAAACTAGGAAAGCCTTCTACTGCTGTGTGTGGGCCATGCCAAATTGGTAAACAAATTAGAACCCCACATAAGAAGACTTCAAGTATTGCTACTTCATATCCACTGAAATTAATTCATATGGATCTAATGGGTCCTATAAGAACTGAAAGCCTAGGTGGAAAGCGATACATCCTAGTCATGGTTGATGATTTCTCAAGAATGTCATGGGTGACATTTATAAGAGAGAAATCCGATGCTTTTGACAATTTCAAAAGTATTTGCTTGAAAATTCAAAATGAGAAAAGATGCCTAATCACTCGAATTCGAAGTGATCATGGAAAGGAGTTTGAAAACTCTAAGTACAATGACTTTTGTGATGAGTTGGGTATCAAACATGAATTTTCTGCACCTATTACACCTCAGCAGAATGGTGTAGTAGAGAGGAAGAACAGGGTTTTCCAAGAGATGGCTAGAGTTATGCTTCATAGCAACAATCTAGCTTCTCATTTCTGGGTTGAGGCAGTTAAAACTGCTTGCTATATAGTTAATAGAGTTTTTGTAAGACCTGGAACAAAGAAAACCCCATATGAGTTGTGGAATAACAAGAAACCCAGTGTCAAGTACTTTCGAGAATTCGGAAGTAAATGCTATATCCTTAAGGATAGAGAGCAACTGGGCAAATTTGAATCCCGGAGTGATGAAGGGATATTTCTTGGATATTCCACCAATAGTAGAGCTTATCGAGTGTATAACTTGAGAACCTCTACGATTATGGAGTCCATAAATGTAGTTGTGGATGACTCCGGTGTTGAAAATGTGCAACTTGAGGATGATGAAAGTGCTGAAAATGAAAATGTTGAAACTGTTTCAACTCCACCTATAAATAAGCAATCATCTCCATCAAAACCTACACATTCTAGGGTCATGAGTCCTCACACCCCCACTGACATAATTGGTGATCTTGAAAGTGGAGTGAGAACAAGGAAACAAATTGAAAATGAAGTTAGCTACATTTGCTATACTTCATCTTTTGAACCCAAGAATGTAGCTGAAGCTCTTGCAGATGATAATTGGATAAATGCAATGCAAGAAGAGTTACTTCGGTTTACTAGGAATGATGTTTGGTATTTAGTACCTAGGCCTAACAATACAAATGTGATAGGTACCAAATGGATTTTCAAGAACAAATCTGATGAAAAAGGTACAATCATAAGAAATAAGGCTAGGTTAGTTGCACAAGGATACACCCAAATTGAAGGTATTGACTTCGATGAAACCTTTGCTCCTGTAGTCAGGCTAGAATCAATAAGAATTCTTCTAGCTGTGGCTTGCCATATGAAATTCAAACTTTTTCAAATGGATGTTAAGAGTGCCTTTCTGAATGGCATTCTACAAGAGGAAGTCTATGTGGAACAACCAAAAGGGTTTGAAGATCCACATCACCTTGATCAAGTCTATCGGCTAAAAAGGGCCCTCTATGGTTTAAAGCAAGCTCCAAGAGCTTGGTATGAGAGGCTGACTACTTATCTCTTGGAAAACAGATTTTCGAGAGGGGGAGTAGACAGAACCCTTTTCATAAAGAATGTGAAAGGTGATATTGTCATCGCCCAGATATATGTTGATGACAGATTGTTTGGTTCCACATTAGACTTACATGCTCTTTCATTTGTTGAACAAATGAAAAATGAATTTGAAATGAGCATGGTTGGTGAGCTAAGTTTCTTCCTTGGTCTTCAGATCAAGCAATTGGATTCTGGGATCTCAGTATCTCAAATCAAATATGCTAAAAATCTAGTGAAGAAATTTGGCATGAGCTCTGCTAAGCATGTAAGGACTCCTATGAGTTCTACTACAAAACTTAGTAAAGATGCTACAGGCAAAGATGTTGATCAAACTTCTTATAGAAGCATGATTGGTAGTTTACTCTACCTAACTGCTACTAGACCTGACATAGCCTTTAGTGTTGGTGCATGTGCCAGCTATCAAGCGAGCCCAAAAGAGTCTCACTTGCTTGCAGTTAAGCGTATCATTCGATATGTGAGTGGAACTCTATCATTTGGCCTCTTGTATTCTTTTGATACAAATGCCACGATAGTTGGATATTCCGATGCCGATTGGGCCGGAAATTCTGATGATAGGAAGAGCACCTCTGGAGGATGTTTCTATATTGGAAACTGCTTAGTTGCTTGGCTTAGGAAAAAGCAGAATTCAATTTCATTGTCCACTGCAGAAGCTGAGTACATAGCAGCTGGCAGTTGTTGCACTCAAATTCTGTGGATGAAGCAGATGTTGAATGATTACGGGATTGAACAGAGCACTATGACTGTGTATTGTGATAATTCAAGTGCTATCAATATTTCCAAAACTCCCATTCAACATTCTCGCACAAAGCACATAGACATTAGATATCACTTCATCCGTGATCTTGTTGAGCAAAAGATTGTGTCTATAGAGTATGTCCAAACAGAGAATCAATTTGCGGACATTCTTACAAAACCCTTAGATTCCCTTAGGTTTGAACTCCTTAGGAAATCCATAGGTTTGTGCGGAGTTGAGTAAAGATGTACTTGTTTCATAGTCTATGTGTTCTTCATGTTCTATTTATGTCATAGAGCTATTTTTTTTGTTGTTTCCTTTAATTAATAAAAATCCAAAAACATTCAAAAAATTGAAAAATATTGCAATCTTCTTTCCTATCATTTTGCTTAAAGTTATTTCCTTGAAATCATATTTGAACATATAATGCAAGGATAAATATTTCATAGGATTGGATAAATTAGGATAGGTCAACTGTTGGTTTGATCTTGTGATTGAATTTGGTCATGCTAACTAATCTCAGTTAGAGTTGAGTAAACAAAGATGTTATATGTTGCACATGCACTCTGACTGATTCTTTAGATGGTATTAGTTCCTATTTAAAGGTTCTGATATTATACCATATGGTTCCCTAAATTAATCAAATCTAGTATAACCAATGTAATAAAAAATTCCACAAGGTGAGCCCCCTAGTTATAAAAATTATTGACATGGAGAGGACTACCTGTGAGTTTGTGTGATAGCTACTAGTGAATGCAAACAGTGAGTAATGGCTACCTAGACAAACAGTAGGTATCTATATGGATTGCTAGTGTGAAAGCCCCCACTGTCATTAGAAAGAGCTACCTTCTCACTTGTGTGAAAGTCACCAATGTGCTAAAAACTATATATGTGTACTCCAAAAAGAATTTTCACAATGAGTACAATTTGACTGAAAAAGAAATGAAATAAATTTGTTAGTCAAATTTGGGGTAAAAATTGCTCATCATATAAGTATGGATGTTTATTGGTTTTAAAACTAGTTTTTGAAAATTTTAGAGTCCCATTTGAGCTATAATGTCAAAATCTAGCTTAAGCAAGGAAACCAATTCAAAGAGTCAAGTAATGAATTTTGATTTCACACTAACATTACGTCTAATTGTTTCTTGACTCTGATTGTGAATTTGATGCAAATACCAAAATTAATCACCTTTGAAAATCAATTATTGTTTACATAATCCTTATTTATGACTATACTTGATATATAAATTCTTGGGTGATTATTCTTTATGATTTTAATGAAATCAATTATTGTAAATTTTTTGGTGAATTGGTTATTTTGAGGAGAAAATGAGTTTTTACTGTACCATTGGTTGAGGGGGAGAAATGGTTGTAAATGTAAAATTTTTGAAAATTTTTCAGACCACCGATCGTTCGGTGTTAAAGACCGATCGATCGGTTTTTCGTGAACAGAGTTATAAAACCCTCATTTCTATTTTTTTTGTTCACTTATTCTCCGAACTCCAGAGCGATCTCTCGGTTACCTCTCCTCCAAATCCTTCCTACGGTCATTCCATTCAACTCTAAGGGTTTCCCAAGCATCAAAAAGGTAAGCCTTGTAGGTTTTCTTGCGTATAGGTTGAATTTCTCATCTAGGGCATCGTTGTTCATCCATGGCTTTCATTTTTTCCTTAATCCTTCTAGCCTATCTCATGTCTGGCGTTCCCAAACGCCGAAAGTTGGTCCTCAACAACCAAGAGGACCCTCCTGAAGATGAGCAAAACCAAGAGCCCTTTTCCTTCACTCCTATAGGACATGGGATTTCAATAGGGGATCGACCAATTCGTAGAATGGTGGATTCTACTACTGAAAATCGCCAAAAGGCTTTGACAGATAAAACCCGGAAACAAAAGGGAAAAGCCAGTTCATCTTCCACTGTTCTATTGGGTCCTTTCATTAGCCCTAATGCTGCTCAACTTTATAGTGAGTATTTTAGTAAAAATGGTATAATGGTTGAAAGGAGCATTAGAATTTCAGATTTTGGTGATTACTACCTTTCTAAAATCATTACTGATCGTCACTGGGAAGGTCTTCTCAATTTATCCAGTTCTGCTCCTATTCAGTTAGTCCAGGAATTTTACTCAAATTTTTCTGAAATAAATTTCAAAACCTGGTCTTTTAAATCTCGATCTTTCGAACAATCAGTTTTGATAAATCCAAATGTCATTGCAAAATTTCTTGGTTGTCCTCGAGTTCTAGATGCCTATTATCCTTATAAATACAAGAAAGATGAGGATAAAGAATCTATGAACAATGTAGTCAAATTTCTTTGTGATGCTCCTACACTTTGGGTTGGTTCCTTAATCGAAGTCACAAAACTCACTAGGGATGCCAGACTTGTAAACCTAGTAATGAGTGCAAATATCCACCCAAAGGTTCATACTGTAGACCTTAGGGAAGATAGAGCTCGATTTTTATTCAGTCTCCTTCGTGGACATGATATTGACCTTGCAGCCCACATAATTGATTTGATGATTCAAGCCCATCAAACTCAAACTGTGGTTGGAGCTCTTCCCTTTGGATCCCTGATTACTAAACTCCTTGGTTCTCAAGGAATTATTGCTCCTCCTGGAGTTCCTACCCGTACTCCAAAAGGTCCAATCAACAAAAAGACCATCGCTCAAAGTTTCTCTCATGCTTCAGTTCGAGATATTGAGGAAGAAGCTGATTTTGGTACGAGATCCTCTCATGCACCTCCGGCCACGATTGATGATCTAGCCAGAATGATGAGAGAGATGCAGATGGATCTCTCAACGCATATTTCATCTCACCAGGAGTTCACCACAGAGATCCGTGGCAGACTTGGATCACTGGATGCAGCAGTGCTGGGCGTACAGAGAGATGTTCGTGACTTTCGAACTTATTATGAGTCCCAGCTCACTTCTGATGATGAGCAGGAGTGATAGTTAGATTGATGTACTAGGATAGAAACTCCTTCTGGTTCATGTGTATATTTTGGAGTTTATCTTAGTCCTAGTATTAGTTTGACATTTAGATGTATTTTGTCTTGGTTGTACTTAGTACAAACCTTTTAGATGTTATTGACTTGGTCATAGATGTATGCATTTGGATGGTTCATACTCATTCTCTTATATCTCATCTCATTTGTGTTTATGCGTTAATTTTATTGTTAATAGTCCGCCTTTGGCATTTCGAGCCAAAAAGGGGGAGAGTGCATGATAACACATCACTACAAGAAATGAGGGTAATAGCAACAGAAAAATAGCCACGGTATTTGATTCCGTAAGTGAAGGAACCTTTTCCCACGGTTTATTTTTTCGTGGCTATATATCTACCATATTCGTAAAAATAATTTTGGTAAATTGGGAAAAATAATTAGCCACGGTTACTTAACCGTCACTATTAATTTTTAATAGATACTCACGGAAATATTCTGTTGGTATAAGTTTTTATATTAGCCACGGTATCATTACTGTTGGGAAAAATAATTAACCACGGATACTTAACCGTTATTATTAATTTTTAATAGATTCTCACGGAAAATATTCTGGTGGTATAAGTTCTTAATTAGCCACGGTATCATTACCATGGGTAAAATCATCTATTCGTATCCAGCACGTCCCTTCTTCTGCATCATCACCATCCCGCCCTAGTCTCCCGCCTCATTTCTCTCCCCTCTCCTTCATCACTCTGCCTTGCCTCTCCGTGCCATCGCAGTGTGCTTTTCCTTGCCATCGCCGTTGCCGACGCCAACACCGTAAGTCGTCTCTCTCCTGATCTCTTTCTCTCTCTGCCTCACTCTCTCTCTCTCTCTTCAGTAACCCCTCTCTTTCTCTAAGTCTCTCTTTCCTTCTCTCTCTCTCTCTAAGTCTCTATTAGGTTTTTGCCTCTGTGTTTTACCTGTGTGAATTTTTCTAGGTTTTTCCTACATTTTTTTTTCCTATTATGCTCTTCTCGTGTATTATTTATAGCTCTGTAGAGTAGTTTTTTGTTTTTATTTAGCTCTGATTTGGGTTTCTTCACATGAAACTCTTGATGTGTTTGTTTTAGGTTATTCTGAAATATTGATCTATTTATCCAATAAACCCATATAGAAAAAACATTCTCTTGGTAGATTTAAGTGCTTGTAGTAAACTGTCTCATACAATTATTGCATATCAGTTTTTAGTACAGCATTTATGGATTACTGAAGTTTCAGTTTTTTTTTTTAACTTGTTCTTGGAAATGAAATTGATGGTGATGTATCATATAATTATCACTTCATTTGGTTTGATTCTCAGTTTTGTTCAATCAGCATTTTGACTATCAATATAATTCTATCGACTATCAAATGGCAAGCAACAAACTACATATTAAAGTCCAAACTGAAAATTTGAATATGCAGTCTTAATGAAGACATGATGACAATAGAACTTCAGAACAATGACTGACTCGAGTTATTCAACATCACTACTGAAATCATGATTGTGGTCCTTGCCTCTTTGGTAGTTCACTCACATTGCGAGCTAGGTTTCTGGAATCCTTGTTATTCATTAGTAACCTTTGTAATCTATTTTCAATAACTCGGTTATTGAGTATAAGAAAGGAACATATAATCTGCCTTTCTCCAGTACTTTACTGTCTTTTTGAGGTCAAAGTGCAAGTCAAAAGTATGTCCCAGGGTGTCACAGATTTGTCAAAAAAGTTCAAAGTGCATTTATCTACAATATTTGCAATAGTTTTCTATTTTCTTGTTTAATCAATGATTCTGGATAGTGGATGCTACTCAAAGTGCTGGAACAAGGGCATTCTACTCAAAGTGCTGGATAGTTTAGGTTAATTTAACTTTTACCAAATCTGATTTTGTAAAATCTGATTTTACCAAATCTCAATTCTTAGGTTATTCTGATTTTTGTTTCTTTGCATGAGCATTCACATATGTCTAGGCCCATGCATGTATCGAATTTGTGTAGGGGTTTCAAATGGCTACATTGTTCTTAATGTTTCATGAGAATTAAAGCGTGGGGTGGTGTGGGATTGATGGATGCTTAAGCTTGCAGATCTGCAATCTAATGAAATGTTGTCTTTTTTTTTTTTCCATCTTTTGGACAAAATATATGGAGTGAACCAAGATCCACCATCCTCAAAACATACCACCTAAATACCAGTCATGTGGTCCACCAACTTATTAATAACCTCACAGTTCAGTTGATAGCTACCTCTAGGATGGTATATCACCCTACATTATTCTTTTGTTGTAGCCATCAGAGTTTTTATCAAGTAATGGTTCACAGATTCAATGTTTCCCATCGACGACTTGGCGGACAAGTGTATCATTAGAGGGGTAGGGCCCATTTAGTATAATGGCCCATAGATCCTTCATACCCCACCTCTACTGTAACGACCCCAAAATCCTACTAAGGCTAAAATAGGACTTTGGAATCGCCACATTCACTTAACCTGCTTAAAACCATGCATACAAGGCTACTACACGAGTCTCCAAAAATGAGAGTAATAAAATTCCGATATATAAACCCAAACCAACCTGCACAAGTCTAAGGTCTATATATATACAACTCACAATGAACCAACAAGTCTGATACACAACTACTAAGAAGTCTACTGAGCAACATCCTCTAAAAGTCAAATACAAAACTCTCTCAATGAAAAGAAATGTAAACTAAGAGGTGTAGCCGCCCAAGTCTCCGGCTCCCTCCTCAGAAGGCTCACCTTCACCTCCTTCCTCGATGTATGTTTCCTCAACCCACGGCTCCACCGTGTACTCCTGCTCTATACCTGCCAAGACAAAAGTCCGGCTGAATACAAAGGTACTCAGTGTATATAAAATCCAACCAACAATAATGATATACCTGCACTTAGTCAGAAACATATCCAATAACATAATAACATAATCAGAGTGCGGAAGAACGTGTGCGCATATACATCATATCATCACCTTGACTCGTGTACTTGTGAGAATCTTAGACTTAGAAAACCATACACTTATGAGGTACTTATGCTTACGAGACCACGTGCTTGTGAGATGCTTATGCTTATGCTTATGCACTTATTCAGATCATACCAGGATGAGACATGCCGTTCTTGGCGGATACGGACCATGCCTTATGCACTTATTCAGATCACACAGTAATGAGACATGCCGTTCTTGGCGGATACGGACCATGTCATGCTTATGCTTATTCAGAATGTCATACGTATGCCATGTTCATGCTTGTAGTCCACATGTGTGACTTGTGAGACTCTTATCTTCGCATACAAGTGCTTGTGTGCTTAAGTGTCGAAATTAATATTCGAGTTGGTAATTGCTTAGGTTCCGATCTCCCACCATGGAAACTCCACTATATGTCCCATACCAAATAGTTAGAGAATTCCCGGTTTGAGAGATGTTCCTCTAAGTTCTTACCTTCCCGACTATCAATTCCCAAGCAAATAATTAAACATACTTAACAAACCATTCACCTATACATATCTTATCATAATTCATATCGCAATTCATAATCAATTTACCACCATTTCATAAGAACATAATAGCATTTATTCTCTCAAACATTTTTACAAACACCTTGAGTACCCATATTATGAATCCAATATTTCTCTACTTTCTCAAGCATCCATCTAACCACAATCCATCCATACAATCCATTCCCCATTCACATCCACATAGTAATCCCATCCTCCACACATTTCTCATCCTTCATACATCCCATCCACATTCAAATCCACATTTCCATTCACATATCCACTCATAATTAGCTCATTTCATAGAAAATTAGGGAAAACATGCATTCAATCTCTATTCTATCATTTCTATCATCTTAACATTCACAAAACCTTAAAATAAAGTTGATTAGGATAGTATATCGACCTTAGGAATCCCTCCCTTGGATTCAAAACGCTCCCGAGACGATTTGGAGAAGCTTCCCAAACTTTTCTTGCAATCTCCTATCAATCTCCTCCTTCTCCAAAAAAAACCCTCTCTCAAACCCTAGGGTTTCTCCCTCTTTTTGCCAAATTAGGTTAGAACTAGGTGGAGTATTTTAATATTTCGAGTAGGACCCCCTATTTATAGCCCCAAGGTCTGAGAACAAAAAGACCAAAAAGCCCTTACTAAAAATCAGCAAAAATACGAAGGACCGAGCGATCGGTGGTAATGACCGAGCGATCGGTTGCCTACCGATCGATCGGTGTTTATGACCGGGCGATCGGTCAAAAACACACTCTCTGGAAAATTTCCCCATACAAAATTTTGGACCAGTCGATAGATACCGATCGATCGGTTTTGGACCGATCGATCGCTGGTTCTGACCGAGCGATCGGTTCCTGCAGGTTTTGACTCCCTTTACTGTTTTGGCCATAACTTTTGACTCGTTCGTCGGATTTTGACGATTCAACTTGCGTTGGATTCATCTCTCGAAAATGAACATTTTTGGTGTTTTAGAATTTCCAATTTCCAATTTCCACTTAATTAATAGACTAAATTGTCCCCAAAGTTGACTGATCTGTAATTCCATTAGACAAAACTCACTATTGACTTGACTTAAACTCAAAATGAGGAAAAACACTAAACATGAACCTCGAAGAGGGTTCCAACACCTTTCTAATGGTTCAAGAATCACTCAATTCCCATGAACGGTGCCAAAACTAGAGCTTCCTAAAGTTTAGGATGTGCTATGACATCCATCCGTTACAAGTTGATTAAGCCTAGTTTACATCACCATACTTAGATATAAATACACACACTTTAACACCTTATAAAGACTAAAATACCCTTAATGCAATGCACTAAAAATATGAAAAAAAAGATTCGGGTCTCTACATCCTCCCCCCCTTAAAAGAATTTCGTCCTCGAAATTACATACCTTAGGTGAATAAATGTGGGTACTTTTCGCGGACTTCGGCTTCTCTCTCCCAAATAGCCTCTTCTCTAGAGTGATGCTCCCATTGCAAGAGCACAAGAGGAATGACCTTTGAACGCAAAACTTGCTCTTTCCGGTCCAAAATTCGAGCCGGTTGCTCTACTAGAGTCAAGTCTTCCCGAATTTCCAACGGTTCCAGATGAATGACATGTGAAGGATCAGCAATGTACTTCCTCAACATAGAGATGTGAAAGACATTATGCACACCTTCCATATGAGGTGGTAAGGCGACCCGGTAAGCAACTTCCCCGACTCGGGTGATGATCTCAAAAGGACCCACATATCTCGGACTGAGCTTGCCTCGCTTGCCAAACCTCATCACCCCCTTCGTAGGTGAGATCTTTACAAATACAAAATCTCCGACTTGGAACTCAAGATCTCTCTTCCGAGTATCGGCATAGCTTTTCTGTCTACTCTGAGCTGCTTTCAACCTCTCCCTGATCAATTGAACTCTATCCACAGTCTGACCAACGAGCTCGGGACCCAAAAGCTTCCTCTCACCAACTTCGTCCCAACACAAAGGTGAACGACAACTCCTCCCATAAAGTGCCTCAAACGGTGCCATCTGAATGCTAGCTTGATAGCTTTTATTGTAGGCGAACTCAACCAACGGCAAGTGATCAACCCAACTACCCTGAAAGTCTAACATGCAAGCTCGTAGCATGTCCTCTATGATCTGGTTTACTCTTTCAGTTTGCCCATCTGTCTGAGGATGAAATGCCGTACTAAAATCCAAATGGGAACCCATGGCTTGCTGAAAACTCTTCCAAAATCTGGATGTAAATCTCGGATCTCGATCAGAAACAATGCTAACAGGCACTCCATGCAAACGAACTATCTCTTTGATATAGAGGTTAGCCAATTGATTGGAGTTGAAAGTAGTCCGATATGGAAGAAAATGAGCTGATTTAGTCAATCGGTCAACCACAACCCAAATGGCATCAAAGTTCTTGGCCGTCTTTGGCAAACCAACAACAAAATCCATGGAGATATTTTCCCACTTCCACTCAAGAATAGGAAGAGACTGAAGAAGTCCTGCCGGCCTCCTGTGTTCGGCCTTCACCTGCTGACACACCAAACACTTGGATACAAAGGTAGCCACATCTTTCTTCATACCTTTCCACCAGAAATACTTCTTAAGGTTCTGGTACATCTTAGTACCTCCCGGATGCACGGTGTACTTAGACTTGTGTGCTTCATCCAGAATCTCCCTTCTTAAATCCTCATCATCCGGAACACAAAGTCTACCCTTGAAACAAACTCCACCATCTCTCCAAGAGAAATCCTCAAACCCGCTGCTCAGTGACTTATTCATGGCAGCGTGCAGTTCTCCATCATTCCACTGCAAGTCTTTAATCCTGTCCAATAAGGTTGGCCTGACCATAATGTTAGCCAACAAGGCTCCAGAAGCTCCAACACTGAAACCTGCATCAAGGCTAGACGCCTCTTCTAGTAGCTTCCATTCTTGGACCATCAAGTGTGCCAAGAACCCAGTAGGTCTCCTACTTAGCGCATCTGCCACTACATTCGCTTTCCCCGGGTGGTACTGGATAGAACAATCATAATCCTTGAGGAATTCCACCCAACGACGCTGCCTCAAATTCAGCTCTTTCTGCGAGAATAAATACTTTAGACTTTTGTGGTCGGTGAAAACTTCAAACTGCGCACCGTACAAGTAGTGTCTCCAGATCTTAAGAGCAAAAACCAAGGCTACTAACTCCAAATCATGGGTAGGATAGTTCTTCTCGTGGTCTTTCAACTGCCGAGAAGCATAGGCAATCACCTTTCCGTGTTGCATAAGAACACAACCTAACCCAACGAGTGAGGCATCACTATACACCACAAAATCTTCACTACCCGATGGAACAGTCAAGATCGGAGCGGTGGTGAGACGCTTCTTCAACTCAAGAAAACTCTTCTCACATTTCTCATTCCACTCGAATCTAGCGTTCTTTCGAGTTAGATGAGTAAGCGGAGCTGCCAAACTGGAAAATCCTTCTACAAATCTTCGATAATATCCAGCTAGGCCCAAGAAACTTCGAACCTCTGTAACACTCTTAGGTCTCCCCCATCCTTCCACTGCTTCTATCTTAGCAGGGTCAACTGAAATCCCCTCTTCTGACACCACATGACCTAGAAATGCTACTTTTTCTAGCCAAAACTCGTACTTGCTAAGCTTAGCATATAGCTTATGCTCACGGAGTATCTTCAGGGTGATCCGGAGATGTATCTCATGCTCCTTCTGTGTCCTGGAGTACACTAAAATGTCATCCACAAACACGATCACAAAGCGGTCCAGAGTCGGCTTGAAGATCCTGTTCATGAGATCCATGAATGCTGCCGGGGCATTTGTCAAACCGAACGGCATGACTAAGAATTCAAAATGCCCATATCTGGTCCTGAAAGCAGACTTAGGCACATCTTCCACCTTTATCTTCAGCTGATGGTAGCCTGACCTTAAGTCGATCTTGGAGAAATACTTAGCTCCTTGCAACTGATCAAACAAGTCATCGATCCTAGGTAAAGGATATTTTTTCTTGATGGTGACCTTGTTCAGTTGCCGATAGTCGATGCACATCCTCATCGAACCATCCTTCTTCTTCACAAACAACACTGGTGCTCCCCAAGGTGATACACTTGGGCGGATAAATCCAAGACCAAGCAATTCGTCAATCTGCTCCTTAAGCTCTTTCAACTCTGCTGGAGCCATCCTATACGGAGCTTTAGAGATGGGTGCCGTACCCGGAGCCAACTCAATTGCAAACTCTACTTCTCTATCCGGTGGCAAACCCGGTAAGTCTTTAGGAAAGACATCCATGAATTCCTCTACAACTGGAATACTTGAGAAATCTGGTGCTTCCGAGGTAGTAAGACTCAATGCCGCGAAACGAGCTAAGTCCTTCTTCTTCAACCCTTGGAAACGAAAAGAGGGCTCACTGATTGGTCTAAAGTTGACCACTTTCCCAAAACAGTCGACATGCCCATGGTATTTGGAAAGCCAATCCATGCCTAAAATGACGTCAAAGTCTTGGAACTCAAGGACAATCAGATCAGCTGGCATCTCTCTCTGGCCTACCTGAATGTCGCAATCTCGATAGACCTTATCAGTGATGACTGAACTACCGACAGGAGTAGTGATAGATAATTCACGATCTAACAGACTTGGCTCCATCGGAAATTCTCGTGCAAAACTAGGTGTGACGAAAGAGTGAGTGGAACCAGTATCGATCAAAACATGAGCGAGGAAATCATTTATCAACAATGAGCCTGAATTAATACACAAAGCTAATTTGTCAAATCATGAATATATACATGCATCTTACATCATACCACATAACATTTAATATCATACCCATAGCATCAGAACAATATTTTAATTGACTAAAGCACAATTAAACGTACCCTGCACAACGTCGTCGGACGCCTGTGCATCCCGCTCCGAGGTAGCAAACACTCGACCCTGAGCTGGCTGGTGAGGCTGCTGAGGTCTAGGACCCTGTGGTGGCCTCTGCTGTGTGGACTGCCTACCTGGGGGCCTGACTCCCTGTGGCTGAGTCGACTGAATCCCCTGCTGAATGCGGAGTGGGCAATCTCGGATCCGGTGTGAGACCTCTCCACAATGGAAACAACCTCCAGTAATTGCCCTACACTCTCCTACTCTGTGCCTCTTTCCGCACTGGCGGCATACATCAAACAGCTGAATGCCAGTAGTAGGCGGAGCCACCTGAGCTGCTCGTGGGGCTACCTGAGTCGGCCTCTGATAAGGTGTAGGCCTAGCAATCGGCATAGGACCCGCTATCCTCGACCTCTTGTCCTGGGGGACAAACCTGCTTGCTTGCATCTTCTCCCTCTTCTTCAACAATTCTTCTGAATTCTTCTCAACTATCAAAGCACGCTGATACACCCCCCTACATGTTTCGAGCTGAAGTATCGAAACCTTCTCCCGAATAAAATCCTTCAAACCTCGCTCAAACCTCTTTGCCTTCATTCTCTCCGTAGCAATCAAGTGAGGAGCGAACCTAGAAAGCTCTACAAACTTGGCCTCATACTCGGCCACTGACATCCTTCCTTGCTCCAAGGTAGAGAATTCAATCTCCTTCTGATCTCTCACAAACACCGGGAAGTATCTCTCGTAGAAAATGTCGAGGAACTCTCTCCAAGTCCACTCTTGTCCAGCTCGTACTTCATTCCTCTGCCTAGATGCGGCCCTCCACCAATGTTCAGCCTCGCCTTCCATGACGAAGGAGGCCCATTTCACCCTCTGCTCATCGGTAGCCTCAAGCACGGTGAAAATCTTCTCTAGTTGCATGATCCATAACTCTGCAACTGAGGGATCCGTACTACCATAGAAGGCTGGAGGACTCATCCTCCTAAAAGCTTCCACTCCGTTATGCCGGGGTGGGTGAACATCAACCGCCCTCTCTTGCCTAGCTTGACCAGCAGCTAGCAGTGCAGTTTGCTGAGCCATAATTTCAGCCTGCCTCTCCATGGCTGCAGCAATAGCTTCCATAGCCCGACTCACATTAGCTTGGGAAGCACCATCTGGGGAATCCCCATCTGTCACACTGCCTCCTCCATGCCTATTATTTCTTCCACCCCTTCTCATGCTTACAATCCTGAGAAGAAGAAAGCAATCCATTTAGAACACACTCATATAAAATTCCTAAGTCTACGCTTAATCAAAACTCAATCCTCAACAATTTTAAAGTCCTGAACTTGATGTTGCTTTCCTAAGGTTGACATCTCCCTATACTCTATACTTAATACCTTAGCCTTAAGGACTCTAATGCCTTGTGCTTTGATTGATATCCTCTGGTATCAGATCCGGAGTGACCTAAACTTAACTCCTACTAAGAAGACAATTTAGCCCAAGGGAACCTAATGCCTAGAGCTCTGATACCACCTCTGTAACGACCCCAAAATCCTACTAAGGCTAAAATAGGACTTTGGAATCGCCACATTCACTTAACCTGCTTAAAACCATGCATACAAGGCTACTACACGAGTCTCCAAAAATGAGAGTAATAAAATTCCGATATATAAACCCAAACCAACCTGCACAAGTCTAAGGTCTATATATATACAACTCACAATGAACCAACAAGTCTGATACACAACTACTAAGAAGTCTACTGAGCAACATCCTCTAAAAGTCAAATACAAAACTCTCTCAATGAAAAGAAATGTAAACTAAGAGGTGTAGCCGCCCAAGTCTCCGGCTCCCTCCTCAGAAGGCTCACCTTCACCTCCTTCCTCGATGTATATTTCCTCAACCCACGGCTCCACCGTGTACTCCTGCTCTATACCTGCCAAGACAAAAGTCCGGCTGAATACAAAGGTACTCAGTGTATATAAAATCCAACCAACAATAATGATATACCTGCACTTAGTCAGAAACATATCCAATAACATAATAACATAATCAGAGTGCGGAAGAACGTGTGCGCATATACATCATATCATCACCTTGACTCGTGTACTTGTGAGAATCTTAGACTTAGAAAACCATACACTTATGAGGTACTTATGCTTACGAGACCACGTGCTTGTGAGATGCTTATGCTTATGCTTATGCACTTATTCAGATCATACCAGGATGAGACATGCCGTTCTTGGCGGATACGGACCATGCCTTATGCACTTATTCAGATCACACAGTAATGAGACATGCCGTTCTTGGCGGATACGGACCATGTCATGCTTATGCTTATTCAGAATGTCATACGTATGCCATGTTCATGCTTGTAGTCCACATGTGTGACTTGTGAGACTCTTATCTTCGCATACAAGTGCTTGTGTGCTGAAGTGTAGAAATTAATATTCGAGTTGGTAATTGCTTAGGTTCCGATCTCCCACCATGGAAACTCCACTATATGTCCCATACCAAATAGTTAGAGAATTCCCGGTTTGAGAGATGTTCCTCTAAGTTCTTACCTTCCCGACTATCAATTCCCAAGCAAATAATTAAACATACTTAACAAACCATTCACCTATACATATCTTATCATAATTCATATCGCAATTCATAATCAATTTACCACCATTTCATAAGAACATAATAGCATTTATTCTCTCAAACATTTTTACAAACACCTTGAGTACCCATATTATGAATCCATTATTTCTCTACTTTCTCAAGCATCCATCTAACCACAATCCATCCATACAATCCATTCCCCATTCACATCCACATAGTAATCCCATCCTCCACACATTTCCCATCCTTCATACATCCCATCCACATTCAAATCCACATTTCCATTCACATATCCACTCATAATTAGCTCATTTCATAGAAAATTAGGGAAAACATGCATTCAATCTCTATTCTATCATTTCTATCATCTTAACATTCACAAAACCTTAAAATAAAGTTGATTAGGATAGTATATCGACCTTAGGAATCCCTCCCTTGGATTCAAAACGCTCCCGAGACGATTTGGAGAAGCTTCCCAAACTTTTCTTGCAATCTCCTATCAATCTCCTCCTTCTCCAAAAAAAACCCTCTCTCAAACCCTAGGGTTTCTCCCTCTTTTTGCCAAATTAGGTTAGAACTAGGTGGAGTATTTTAATATTTCGAGTAGGACCCCCTATTTATAGCCCCAAGGTCTGAGAACAAAAAGACCAAAAAGCCCTTACTAAAAATAGCAAAAATACGAAGGACCGAGCGATCGGTGGTAATGACCGAGCGATCGGTTGCCTACCGATCGATCGGTGTTTATGACCGGGCGATCGGTCAAAAACACACTCTCTGGAAAATTTCCCCATACAAAATTTTGGACCAGTCGATAGATACCGATCGATCGGTTTTGGACCGATCGATCGCTGGTTCTGACCGAGCGATCGGTTCCTGCAGGTTTTGACTCCCTTTACTGTTTTGGCCATAACTTTTGACTCGTTCGTCGGATTTTGACGATTCAACTTGCGTTGGATTCATCTCTCGAAAATGAACATTTTTGGTGTTTTAGAATTTCCAATTTCCACTTAATTAATAGACTAAATTGTCCCCAAAGTTGACTGATCTGTAATTCCATTAGACAAAACTCACTATTGACTTGACTTAAACTCAAAATGAGGAAAAACACTAAACATGAACCTCGAAGAGGGTTCCAACACCTTTCTAATGGTTCAAGAATCACTCAATTCCCATGAACGGTGCCAAAACTAGAGCTTCCTAAAGTTTAGGATGTGCTATGACATCCATCCGTTACAAGTTGATTAAGCCTAGTTTACATCACCATACTTAGATATAAATACACACACTTTAACACCTTATAAAGACTAAAATACCCTTAATGCAATGCACTAAAAATATGAAAAAAAAAGATTCGGGTCTCTACATCTACGTTCTCTCTAGCCCTTATCTCTGTTATGAGAATAACTAAATTAGATGGTGACATACCGAATTTCACTTATCTCTTTAATATTCTTGGACTCTGACCAGTTTTACTAAGAAGTAGTAGGTTTTAAACTCTATGTAGCCTTTCAAGTGGATAGAGCCACAAAGGAAACTCCATGAAATCTTTCTCTGTAAGGAAGATATCTATGACATTGTCATTAAAAGAAACTCAGATACAGCTTTTCATCTGTGATAAGGGAGGACAGTTTTGAAGAGTCAAAGCCAGTTCATCTATATGCAAGAGTGAGTTGTATAGAAATGTTGAGTTAGATATTTTAAAAAAAAATCTTTTTAAATAGTAGTTTTTTCCTTTTCATTGGATGGGCAGGTTTAATTTAAGCATCCTCCTTATGTGGCATCGCCTGGACTTGAATCGGAGACCTTCAGTGTGTTAGATTGACGTGATAACCAACTACAACATGACACTGATTAATAACTTTAAGATAATTAATTGTACTAAGCTCTTTCCACATGCAAAGAAATTTCTTTGTTGTAAAGAAATTTCTCAAATCATGATGCTTTGCTTATTTTTTGGTTTTCTGAGTCATTTGTTTTTTCAAATATGCTTTTTTTCCCTATGTGTGTGAGTGTATCTCATGTTAGTATTTTGTTAAGGAGAATCCACTAGCGTTCTGTTGGTGGAAAATGTACACCCCTCTAGGCCAAACAATAATCCATTCCAAGGGCCCTTTTGGAGTTGACAACTGCAAAAGGTCTCTTACATTGCTGTGTGAAGAAAACTAAACCCTTAAAATAGTAGTCTTAATTAACAGGTAGATCTAGTTTTAGTCTGATTAATGGAGTCTATTTTCTTAGTGGTCATATCAATTCATTTTAGTCTAATAAATAATCAAATGCTCTCAGAATCTACAGGCTATGTTCAATATTCTATCCTCATCTATAGTTTTCTCTATGGTGTCATAACAGTATCCGATATTCAAATGTTCCCAAAAGAGGAGAGAGCATTTAAGTGAAGTAACACTAATTGAAGCTTCAAACAGTGAAATTCTCTTTGGGTCTCTTATAAAAATCAATCTAGGTAGTTCTACGTTTAGGCAAAAAGACAATACCCAGATCAAATATATATTTTTATAGATGCTAGCTAAGAGATAATACATGTTAATATGCAATTAAATATAAATGGGCCAAGTAAATTTGTTTTGAGATTTGAGAGGTAATTTCTAAATCAATCTGGCTGACAACTGTCGCGCCCCAAAACCCACCCTAGGAGTTAGAGTGAACTTTGGACAACTAATCATGACTTGCTTGACAACTAACCTGCAAAACCCACAGAGCATATACAATAGAGGATATAAATAGCGGAAACATACTCTAACATAGCACAGCGGAAGACTACCAAACCTCTATGTATATACATACGCAAATCCAAGTTTATACAAAAAGTCTCCAAAGAAAGTGCAGACATGCCCACCAAAATACATAAATCTAACTCTCATCTCACCCACAGCTAATCCACTCAGAATCTAATCACCACCTACTGATAACCCTCTACGGGAGGTTCCTCCAAAGGCTCCTCGGCGTACTCCTCTTCCACCCATGGACCAGGAGCACAAACATCAAATGGGGCAGCAGCTCCCTCAGAACCTGCCGACATAAGAAGTACGGCTGAGCATGGAATACTCAGCGGGTACTAAACACTAACCAACAATTATAGCGTAGAAATAGCAATACATAATCAGGAGCAATTCATATATGTCAAACGGAAACAATTCACATCATACAAGGAAGTAAAGCAGTTTATAATCATGCTTGTAATTCGTAGAAAACCGATAAATCCTCTTGAAACATCGTGCACTTGACTTGACTTGAAATATCTTTTTGTACTTGAAAGCTTGTCATGTCTATCTTGCTTGATTCTTGTATGTCGTGTCATGTCATGCATATCATGCGTGCTTGCTTGTGATCATGTAACTTGTGAGATATCCTTGTGAGGTGTCCTTGTGAGATGCCTTGAGAGGGAAGGGAGACCCTTCTTTATGCAATGCACTTGCGAGGGAAGGGAGACCCTTCTTTATGATATGTATGTACTTGCGAGGGAAGGGAGACCCTTCTTCATGATATGCACTTGTGAGTGAGAGGAGACCCCTCGTGGAATGTTGGTTCTTGTCTTCTTGTGAAAAGCGAGGTAAAACATATCGTAGGATATGTCCCACCTCTAACCATGTTCTTGAAAACCTCGATAAATCATGCCATGCATGCCGTGCTCGTGGAAACCGTGTACATACTTGCATTCAAATTTAAAGATGACATTTGGGTAATTTCACAACACATATAGCATCAAAGATTGAGTAATGTAGTATTCATAGCATTATGGGAAAACAGGAAACACACTATCATAGTCCCTAGCAATATTCATAATTTATTAGGCATGCATTTCCAGATTTTCAGCTCACTGTGTTCACCTTGGCATTTCATCAAACATGGTGTGTTCATTATGGATTTACCCTACAACATGCTTTTCTAGATGGGTTTTACTCAATTCATACATGTACATTCATTATTGGAACAATGCCCTTCCCCATTTGTTCATCACACACAACCATTGGCATCCAATCGCCCATTCCATTCACCATTCACCATTCACCATTCACCATTCACCATTTACCATTTATCCATCTCATAGCACATGTGTAAATGAAAGAAAATGAAGAGAAAAGAAGGGGAAAGAGGAACTATAACTAGGAGGGTAGTAAGAAGCACCGACCTTGAAGAAATGAGGAAGAAACCCCTTTCCAAAACGACTGTGTAGCTGCTGCCCTAGTTTGAGGAGATGCTCCTCACGAGTTTGTGCCTTGATCTTGAAGAAAAACGGGCTGGAGGTTGATCTAGGGTTTCAAACCCTTTGATTTCTCTCCCAAATGGAAACCCTAGGTTGGAATCGCCTTCTCCTCTTTCTTCTATTCTCTCAAACTCTCTAAGTGTCGAATGATGCCCTAAAGGCTCAGATTAAACTCTTAATGTAAGAGTGAACTGACCAAAAGACCGAAATACCCTTATTGGGATTTCTGTGAATAGTGCTGTGAATAGTGCCAACTCGTTGTGCTGTGAATAGTGCCAACTCGTTGTGCTATGAATAGTGCCAACTCGTTGTGCTGTGAATAGTACCAACTCGTTGTGCTGTGAATAGTGCCAACTCGTTGTACTATGAATAGTGCCACTCGTTGTGCTGTACATCGTACCCGTTGTGAGCTGTACAACGTACCCGTTGTGAGCTGTACAACGGATGCACAACGTATACGTTATCAGAGTACGTTGTCTGTGCTACGATATCAGAGTACGATGTCAGAGCACGACCTTAGTGCCTTCCGCGCTACGTCCTTAGCGCCTAACTGAGTTACGTCCTTAGTGCCTTCCGAGCTACGTTTTTGCCTACAGGTTCAGACTATTTTAGCCATATCTTTTGACTCGTTCGTCCGATTTTGACGATTCAACTTGCGTTGGGCTCGTACTTCGAAAAGGAACATTTCTGACATTTCGAAATTTCTATTTTTCTTCCTTATTTATTAATTATACCTCTTTAAAAGGCGAGATGACAACGAAAGTGTCATGCATTAAGCATGAAAAAAATCTGGGGCTCTACAACAACCCTTCTAACATGATGAGCAATAGTTGGTTTTGATTGGATGGTGTTGGGATATTCTTTTTGAGTATTTGATTATTTATTACCATTTATTGATTTGGTTTCTCAATCTTCTGCATGCTTGAAGAGGGAAGGTCTTATCTTTCATGTCAATATATTGTTTGCTTATATATGATGAGTTTTGTGTGTCTCCCAGATGGAACACTAATGCTATACAACAAAGATGTTGAGGAACCCTTTACCTTTTTAACTATTTTAAGTGGGGTATAAGACTACCACCACACCAAATACAGGATCTATTCCACTATTAGCTAGTCATTTAGGTTTATCTAGGGTTAGTTCAAGTTGTTTCAAGTCAATGACGGTTTTGCATAAATGGAAAAATATTGATCTAATTCAAAGTCAGAAATTATAATGTGTTGGACTTAATTCAAAGTCAGAAATCATAATTTGTTGGACACTTAAGGTTGTGCCATTCTTATTGACACTTGACTTGCTTCGGAATCGATTGCTCTATAGTAATCAGCATTGAAACATCCTTCTTATTATTAGTTTTGTTTCCTTTATGCTTGGAATCACCAAAATAAATGTTCAACAAAAATGTTGGGGCTGGACTCCTAGCCATAGCTGGTTGCACAAAGAACTAACATGGTTTAGTGTTGCTCATGTTATTTTGTAGAAAATTTCTTTTTGTTTACTGAAAATAATTTTTTATAAATGGGTATTAAGTGTGGAATTTTATTCCAAAAGCCCTAATTTGGAGGAATGTCTGCTGCTAAAGCTCCCCCAAAAGTATTATCTTAGATTGCCGACTAATTTATGCTTGCAGATGATCTATTATCACAAATTAATTCTGTTCCTAGTTAAAGATGAGGTAGTTAGAATATTAATGAAATGTTATTTTCGAAAATTGGAGTTTCAGTATATTGCTTCTATTTCATGACACTTTTACTAAATATTTGTTATTCCTTAATTAACATTAACTTGTTTGGGCATTTCAATGGGTCTGTAATGGACTTGACATTATTTTATTTACCATCCAGTGAACCATAAGTTATGTAACTGTACTAACCACAGGTAGTTTGTTACCATCATCGGAAGAAGGTGTTAGGTGTACCTAACACCTTTCTCTATTCATTTAAGATTCATGTGCATGCATTTATTGAAACCTTAGATCTCTCATTCAAGAATCACTGTGTGACAGTGTAATCCATATTGATGAAATTTTTGGCAGTGCTTCAGATTGCTCTTTGGGTACATATTTAGACAATTAAAGTGGCATGTTCCTCACTTGTCTAAATCGTGTACCCGGAGAGCCATGGGGAAATGCTGCCGAAATTTCTTCTTCAATATGGATAAAATGACTAGACCGTTTGACTCTTGGGGATTATGTATTTATGGATGGGATAGGTTAACCTCACCTGTTACATTAAAATCATAATGGTATGTCACATGCATTTTATTATTGTCTTCTGTTCTATTTTAGTGTCCTTATATCTTCTATTCTTCAGGAATCCATTATGGATAAGACTTGGGTACCATTTGTAGAAAGTTGCATGTGTTGATTTTAAGATTTTCTTTATGAGTTCTATGTCTGTGAGCCGTTGATCGTAAATACTAATTGCAACAGTGACATTTCTTTTATCAATCTCTCGTGTTTGCTGATTCCTGTATTGAAAGTTGACACTGTAAAAGGAGGTAAAATGTAAACACATGAGGGGAAAAGGAAAACTGATGTGTTGAAATGGTTCTTTATAGTGCATCTTTGTTGGTTGGTGCTTCAAATTCTGCTATTTCAATACATGTACTGAATTCGTAATATATTTTTTTTGTACAAGAATTTATGTTTGCTAAACCCTTCCAAGTTGGTCTGCTTTCCGATCATGCAACTAAGAATAACTCCAATGCATATTGCATAATTATGTTATTGAAAAGTAAATTTGTGTTGCCATATAAACTGAATGTGGTATTTTGCCTGTTAATTATCTATGTGCTAGTCTATTAATGTTTGTTTATTTAATTTATTTTTCCCCGAGACCATATTGTTAATCCTTGATCTTGAAAGGGCCTAAAAACTTGCAGAATATGGAAGAGAGAACAAGTTGTTTTGAATAACATAGTATGCTCTGCATGCACCTTTTATTGATCTATGCTCTTGATATTCAGATAAAGTAGCAACTAGCTAGCACGGGTACTTACGAAGAGTATCGTATTGATTACCGTGTGATATTTGCACAAATCACAAAGATAATCGGTATCTGCACCCTTAATGTTATCACAGATCATATTTACCTTTATGCTAGAAGTGCATAACAATTTTCTTGGTGGTGATTTTCTTTAGCTATTGACTGTCTAGCTGACTTCAAATGTCTAATGACAACCAATTTATCAATTTGATTGTTTGCAGATTCCTAAATGACAGCTCCAGGAATGTCTAGAGCTGGTCAACAGAGAGATATGCCTCCATCCTCCTCCGGTAAGCGATATGGTAGTGTGATTTTTTACAATGCATATTCTCATTGTATTTGAGAAATATTGGATATTAATAACAGTGTTCTACTACAGCTCCAAGGAGGCGAGGGGCGAACAAATTAAAACGCGTGCAGGAGGCCACACAACCTTTGGTGGTGGATTCTAACACCTATGGGCAGCCCTGCAATGCTGTGGAGTGTTCTCTAGCTCGCTTTATTGGGCTCTTGATCAGGGACCCCAATTTGGTCGACATCAATGTCAAGGACTGGAGAAAAGTCCCTAACGATCGGAAGGAAATGTTGTATGACACCATTTGTGTAAGAAATCCCACCTTCAAACTGTATCAATTTTATCTTCTTTGTATTTGTGAATTTCTGCATTTATGTTCAATAACTTGATAGGTTTATGTTCCAACTCATTTTCTTTACCATATTTATAAGTGCTAACTTATTTTTCCAAGTGAAAACCATATAAAAACATCGTTGATGCATTACAGTCCTTATTATTTTAGTGCTTTTATTTGTAAACGTATTTATGTTCCATAATTTGAACGAGACATTGTTTATGATATAATATGGAGCTCTTGGTGTGTTTGAATGCTTTGGTGCAGGCAAAATTCAGAGGACTTGAGGGTCCAAAAGTGAAAAAATGGGTCATGGGTAAAATGGGTGACCTTTTTCGGGGTTGGCGACAAGAGATTAGAGACAACCATTTTGACCTGGATATGCCTTTGCATGACCAGTACAGACATTTCGACCATCGAGTAGATCCAGATCAATGGAGGCAATATGTAGATTATTTGCATACTCCTGAAGCAAATGTATGATATTGAAAGACACTTTTAAGTTTAAGTACATTTATTTTGTAAATTTTCTGCAATTAAAGCTAAGACTGACCCTTGTTTCATTGTAATATAGGTAATTTCGAAACGGAATAAGGCAAATCGGGGCAACTCAACTATGTCCCACACTGCTGGGACAAAGCCATACTGTCGCTACCGCGCAGAGCTGGTATATTTTAACATTACCATCCATAGTGAGGAAAACAAAACATACAAGAACTTCTATGAATGTTTTCATATCTGCATATTATGAGAATATAAAAATTAGAATGTGCATTGTGCCTTGCAAATGTTCTTCTAATTTCTATCACTTGGATATAAGCTGATTTGCAAAATCATTTTCTTATCTGAATCTAAATATTCAAAACAAACAAATGAAGATCTCAACTTACGATCACTTTTTTACAGTCCAAATTTGTGCTCATTGTCACGTTGCTATAGGTTTGATTTATGTTGTTCAAAGTATGCATTGCAGTCCAGTTTTTTTGCTTTCTAACTGAGTGCCTTAACCTCTAATCTTGATCCTTGTTTAGATTGTATCACAGTTCAAATTTATGCTCGAGAATCGATGCTTAAAATCTGATTTTTTTTTTTTTTTGTAATTCTTCCATGAGATGCATTACATTCCAGATTTTGCTTGATAACTGCGTGCCTCAACCTCAGTATTTGATTTTTGATTAGACTGTATTGCACTCCAAATTTATGGTCAATGATTGGTGATCAAAACCTGAATGTCTGACCATGTTTAGGGACTGTGTAGCAGTCTGAAATTGACACTTATTTTTTATATCCAAATTTTATATCCTCAATCATTCTTTGGATTTAAAAAAAACATTATTACTGCATTATATATACTGTGTTTGGGAACGATTTTGGGATTTCTGTTTCAGTTTTAATTTTAACATGTTCTTGTTACTTTCTTTAAGGTTGTTTAATTTTAACATGTTCGTGTTACTTTCTTCAAGGTTGTTTAATTTTAACATGTTCGTTTTACTTTCTTAACTTTTAATTTCAGTCTGTATACATTTGTTTAATTTTGTAAATTGTTTATGTTAATAGCAATGTGCACATCCTGAGGGAGAGGAGCCCGATAAGTTGACGTTCTGGACGCTCACTCATACAAAACGGGATGGGACTCTTGTGGATGAAGCGTCCGAGACAGTGATGGTATGTGAATGCTAAAGGAATCTATAGTATTATCAGTGTTAAAATGTCCGTATTGCCTTAAATTTGGTAGCTGCCTATTTTGATTTGAATCGTTTATGGATTTCAGAGCCAGGTTAATGAGATCATTACCCAGCGCCCTGATAGCAGTGCTAGCAGAACTGCCCGGAATGAGATTTTCACGCAAGTCATGGGCCCCGACACTCATGGACGTGTGCGTACATATGGGCATGGGGTCACACCTACTGATATGCGTGTAGCAGGCGCCACAGCACATTATGAGCGGTTGCAACGCCAGTTGGATTCATCCGAAGCTCGACATACCGCATCTGAGGCTCGACATACCGCATCTGAGGCGGCGCTCATGGCGATGATACAGTCACAGGGGGAAATCATTTCTTCCCTGCAAGGCCAAGTGACATGAATGCAAGGCGTTATGGATAGCTTCCAGCGGAATGTTAACAATATGACCACATTTTCAGAGTATGACACAGACGAAACCCAACCGCCAGATGCTACCCAGCATTGATGACATGATCTATCTTTATGTGTCACGCACCTACTTTTCTTTTTGTGATTGCCCTCGTGGATAGGGACATTTGTGTAATATTAACCATATTTCTTCAACTTGTTTAGTCAGTTTAATTAAGAAGTGAAACTCCTTAATTGATTATTTTTTCTTATTGTTTTTACTGCTAAATTGAAAGTTAGGGTCGGAATTCAAGGGTTTATGTTTAAGGATTACTCATTGTTCTCTTCTCTGTAATTTGAAGATTATTTTTTTATCCATTACAAGTGTTGAATTCTTTTGATCTTCTTCGTATTGGAACTTTCGGGAAGCAAGCAAGAAAAAGGTAATACGATTTCGCTGTTGGTTGATTCAAATTAGTTTAAGGTATTTCTCCTATTTTAATTGCTTTATTGTATTTCTTCCATTTCATTAAGTTTTATGAATTGGAAATTAGGGGTTTTGCTAACATTTTATTTATTTATTGCAGATCAATTAGCTTTACGCAAAAGCTCTACTATAAGTACATGAAACTGAAGGTTTTCAGCACTTTAGATATGATTCCAATTTTTTATATAACATTCTTTTATTTCATACTGTTGTCGATCTTACTTGAATTGCGAGTAAAATACAATTTGGTCATATTTTCTCTTAATTAGTTTATAATTTTCTGTATTTATATATAGGTAATCTGAAATGGAGCAGCTCAATCCTGATGAAGAAGTAAAAAAAAATATGAATTATATGGTATGTATTTTTTTTCATCTTTGACTTTGTTTTATTTGGTATATTGGCCTACTTTCTGTCATCCGGACATGGTTATAGTTCTTGTCTTAAGAGTTGCAATTTAAAAGTAAACTCCTCTAAGATAAGGACTTCTCTACGAAAACTGTAAAGAAAAGTAACTTAAAAAAAAGGTTAAAATCTCGACTTTCCACGGAAGTTTCCTTGGGCTAGCTTCCTAGAAAAGTTATTTTCTGACTTTTACTAACTTTTGATTCTGGAAGTCAAAAGTTATGCGGATAACCAAAGTACCAAACATGTTTTCTATCGACTTTTGATTTTTTTTGAAGCAAAAAATTGTAGCCGCAAAGGCATCATTCCAATTTCTCTCTGTCTCTCTAATCTTCTTCTATTTTTCTATTATCGAATAATATGAACTATTTGTGGGCAGGAGCAATTGGAGCCGCAAAGGCATCATTCCGAGGGTGGAGGCTAACAGTTAGAGCAGCATAAATTGAAGCCAACTAAGGTCCTCTCTCTCTCTCTCTCTCTTTCTGTGTGTGTGTGTTTGTGTCCATATATATTATGAGTTTCAGTTGACCTCCATATGATCTTCTTAAACTCGAAGCATTATGAGTTTTAGTGAGGTTTAGGGCTTTGTTATCTATGGAAGTTAAATCTCAACCGCCAAACAAGGTATTGTCCGCCTGTGGTTCAAGCTTCAATCAGCTCCTCAACATCTATGGAACAGAACAAGAAACTGTGAGTATTTGAATTTTTATTATCTTCCCTCATTCTTTATGTAAGATTGAATTGAAGTTATCAGGCTTATATTATAAACTTAAATGCATGTAATTTGTTTGTTGAAATGCCTATGTAGATGGGTTTTAGGAATTGGGTTCTTTTTCTTTTTTGGCAGGAAATCTTTTTGTTGTGTTTGTCGGATTTTTATAACATAGACTAGAATGATGAAGGACAGAGGGAACTTTGCAATCATATTGGAAGAATCTTCAGAAAAGTGAGTTTTTTTTCTTCCCTCTCTCTTATTTTTTTCAATCTTTGTTGGGATTTTTAAATCCTGAAATTCAATGCAATTCGATGGATTTGGCACTCCTACAATGGGTTCAACAAAGGGGTATACTTCAAGGAGATCCTTTTCGAAAAATGGTTCTTCTGTACTTTTTCTTTTTTCATTTGCTATTCTTCTAAATATCTCTTCAAGTGATAATTGAAGCATTTCACACTGTTTCTTTTAACTTTCATGTAACTTAGAAATCACGTGTGGATTTTCTATAATGTTCTTATGCTGTCGAGTCATGGTCTTTATGATTTCTTGCATTAAGCTATGGATAACATCAAAGCCCCATTTAGAGGGATCATTAAGAAGTCAAAGGGAGAAAATATAGCTGTAATCAAGATTGGATTGGCAGAATTCGGCATCTGGAGAAAGATTGGATTGGAAGTTTCTTTAGTGAGTTAGCGCTTGCATTGGATTTCATCTGTCTGGAATCAATAGAAATTATGAGAAAGAACTTCATGGGCATTCATAATTGTGTTAGGAGTATTCATAAAATGCGTACTCCAAATTTGTTTCCTTGATTCCTTCGATCCTTCAATCTCTTTATATGTAGGTGGGATTTCTATTGGTTCTCTGTTGATTCCATTTACGATTTATTTTGTTGATTCCATTTAAGATTTATTTACTGATACATTGCAGCGGTAGAATTTATAGGAAAAATCAAGGAATACTAAAGAAATAAGACGATGATGTGACATCTCTTGCCGTCGTCTTCTTTCATCAGAGAATCATGATTAATGACTACCCATCTCTCTCTCACATTGTATTTTGAGGGGATTTCAACAAGGCTACATGGAATAACTTATTGTGGATGTGGATAAATGAATGGCAGTGATCTCTTGGGGTTTCCTCAGAGCCTGTCTGATTAAATATGTAATTTTTTTCCCATTTAGGTTTTTCAGATCTTATATTCCAAAACCAGAGATTTTATTCCTCTTTTTCTCAGATCTGTTTACAGTAAAAAAATAAATAATAATCATCCCATCTTTAGTGGGGTCGGCTCAAGATTAAAGAAGGCCTCATAAGCTTTTGCAGTGGGGTCAGCTCAACATCGTCCATCAACCAACGGAAGACTGACTTCAACATGTCTTGCATGGTTACCCCCTCTTGTCAGCTCCTCTTACTTGGACATCTATATTATAGAGAGCCCATCGAGTTTGGGGGAGATGATATTTCTGTTAGAATTAGAAGGAGGCCGCAAGGAAGGCAATGCTAGACGACTACAATCAAATTTATAGATGCAAATTTGGACTATTTCCTAGATGGCCTAGGAGATCAACTTGAGTCTCGAGTTCTCAATTGCCTACAATCCCTGAAATGTTACTGCACATGCACATTTTTCTTAATCAGGTATTATCTTTGGTGAGGAGATTTGATCAACCTAAGCCCTTCGTTAACATGTGTTCTGTACAGAATGTCAAGTGAGGGCTTTTAGCACAACTAGAAACCATTATCAACAAACTGAATTTTATTAATTTGATTGTTATATTTTTTTTTTCTTTCCAAAAGCATTATCAACCTTAATTCTATTACTTATTGTAAACTTTTTTATGTGTTTTATTTTATTTTATTTTGCTATCATAATACTTCCCGTGCATCGCACGGGGTGTTTGCTAGTTCTTATCTACTGTGTAGTAGAAATGTATTTGCTGTCAGATGATTCTGAGTGCCCACTTCATTATCCTTCTCTTTGAACAATAGTTAATGTTATAATTCTTTTTAAAAATAATATCTATTAACTAATACTAAGACAAAATGTTTTCTCCTCTCCTCCTTTTGCCACGTAGGACTACCATGACACGTGTCACTTTGATTTCTCTAATTTAAACAATGATTTCTCCATCTCCTTCAACGACACTAAGTTCAGGTTAGTTAGATTTATTCTTTTTTTTTCCTGACTGGCATAGATATTGCGAATGATTAGTTTTTGTTTTAAAAAACTGACTGTGTGCGTTTGGTTATATTTTCTTTTGTAGGTGTGGAATCATTCAAAGCATAAGCAAAAAGTTGAATATACTTCAATTTGTGAAACAATATATCTCAGTCTCAGCATCTTCTCCAACGACACTACGTGTAGGTGAGTTAGATTTATTGTAACTGTTTTTTATTTATTTATCTGACAGCAGATTTCTCAATATCTTATTTAGGAATTTGACTCCATGTGTTTGGTTAGTTTTTGTTTTAAAAAACTGACTGTGTGTGTTTGGCTATATTTGATTTAGAAATCTCAATATATTCGTTTGGTTTGATCTGCAAGTATGAAACAAGATATAAACTGATGCTAATTGTTAGTTTGAAGGATTTTTCCTGTTTCCTTGGTTTCAAGAGTCTATTGAATCTGCAATTTCTGATTACTATGTGGAACTTAGTTCCAATCCACACGTGCACCAAGTGGACTGTGGGTCTATTGTACTGGGTCTTCTTCTGATTTGATATTTTTAATCAATTTGAATATTTCTAAGGAATCAATTTGATATTGCACATGCGCGAGGTTTTAGTGGTCTCGGCCCTTCTGCGGTCTCAAAAGCATTTCCCTATTTCTAAGGTCCTTTTCCTGCTTTCACTCTTGACTATTCGAAGACCCTCATAGATTATGCTTTAATTATGTGGTGTGATTTAAAAAAAAGTGATTAACCTGATTTTCTTTGGTGCATGGATAATAGAAAGAGCACATTTGAGTTGTTTTAGAATCAAGTCTCCAAGGATTATAGGGGGAGATATCATCCCACTTATGCCTTCTGACTTAGCGTTTGGCAAGTCTAGATAGAGCTTATTTGACTTATTCTAAAAAAAATTAGGATTTTTTTTTGATTGAACACAACCCACAAGGTGTTACGTTAGCCAATTGAAAGGAGGCCACTCACACAAACACCACACACCACACACCACACCCACACCACCCAACCACACACCATGTCATACACAACACACACACCACTCACAAAATAATAATTTAAATGCTCTATTTGACTTATTCTAAAAAAATAAGATTACATAAAAATATGGTCCAGGTTATATGCTAAGGATTACTAATATCAGGCTTAAGACATCTCTTAAACCGGACAGGACCTGGCCCCCAAACAGATTGTATGTCACACAATCGTTTGAATGTGTCAAATCCATAGAGCTGGTTTTGGCAGTTAGTATAGTCTACATACATTTGACTCACACCATAAGCTGAAAATCCAATATTATTCTTCAGAAACGGATTTATGCAATGCTTAAGGGCTGTGATGGCCGCCGATGAGTTTTGACGACCAACCCACTTTTTGAAGGGTTCGGCTTACGTTTCCATGCGACTGAGCTGATCTAAATTCATTGCATGTCTTGGGTATATAGTTCTGGTTATAGAAATTATCTTTACTTTAAATGGGAGATTGAGAGGTAGGTGGAATGGTTGAATATCTTTTTAATTACTATACAACCCTACGTTTATGGTATCTTTTATTCTCCATTAACATAACTACCTACGGTATTAAAGTATTTTGACACGTAACTAACCAACTTCCTGTAACTAACACGATTCCTATTTGCATCTGTTCGCTGCTTCCCCCATCCCACTTCGTGCGTTTAGACTCGGGGTTCCTCCCTTGCATCCACCCAAATGCTGTCACAAGTCTACAGTAGCCGCTTAAACTTCGCACGCCCCCGCTTTATTCTGCTGCTGCTGGTAAGTTCATTTTCCTTTTCTATTTTTTTTTTCTTATGGTTTTCTTCCTTCTCCTTCGCCTTAAAAGGAAGTTCCCTTCTTTCTTTCTGAGCGACTTTGGAGTATGCAGATAACCAGATTCTAAGGAATTTGAATTATATTCCGGCAATCTTGGTTTGCTCTAAATTCAAAGTAGTCATTAATATTTATCGGTTCCATGCCTTACCACCAAGAGTCTTTCTTTTGGTTGTGCTTCATGATCTTGGGTTCCTCCTTGCTGAATTTTGTTTCACCCGTTTCATATTCCCAAATGCAAATTGCGTGTTGAGATTTGTTTGCAGGCTGTGAGGGAGAGAGTTGCAGGGATGGATTTCCAGATTCTGCCTTCTGCAAGGTTGGAGGCTCTTGCATTGATTGCAATTGCAACCTGCAACAGAAATAAGAAGAAAAAACAAAATGAGAAATGGTAGCCACACTATCGTGGATGCTCTCTTTCTGGATGTAGTGCAAGAAGAAAAGGATAAAATGAGTGTGATCTGGTCCCTTCCCTTGGCCACCTCCATGATCAGATTTCCAACTTATGAAGCCCAATCCCTCGCCGGTAGTTGTTTTTCTTTCAATGCAGTATCTCATATTGTTTTTTGATGAAAATCTTAAAAGCTTTTACAAATTTATGGGTTATCATTGTTGATTCTCTACCAAACTATTTGAAGATTGCATCAATTTGTTAACAAGGATCTGATCAACTATAGGGAGATTGTGCAAGTTTTTTTTTTTTG